>VXAC01000650.1:969700-1055728 GCA_013399225.1 Rhipidura dahli | reverse complement strand
ACTTTCAAACCCCAACAAGAAGAAAAAAAAGCCACTCTTGGTTTCATTATGTGAAGAGAACTGTTTGACTCATCAGAGATGCATTTTAAGTATATAATGCAGGCATTTTCCTTACCCAAGCATCTATATATGTTCACACTTTCCTGCAGATAATTTTGAAGAGTTATGAAAGATCTGAAGTGAACAAACCAATAGGGTTTTATTTTGTTTGATTCAAATGCATTAGTCACACAAAGTTCAACTGTCTTAAATTTGTTTAAAAGTATTGGTTTTATAGTTGATTGAACATGGGAAAAAAGATTTTTTTTGTTTCTCTCTCCTACCCTTCACTGTCCTGTTTGTTTTTAGAATCCTTGCACTGTTTGTGGTTGGAGGGTGCTTCCTTTATATCCTTAAATTACGTTTTGGCCCTGAGGAATGTGACAGAACAAAAATGCCGTATGTGGACCTTGATCGTGTAAGGGTTGGTATCTTTTGGCTTTCTATTTTTTGTTTGGCTTAAAAAAAAAAGTTAATAATTGACAATACAAGAGTTATAGGGCTGTGTAACAAAAAACTAGAATCCGTTCAGCAGAAGTATATTTTATTTCATTTCGTGCCATAGACATTCCAGGTTTTGTTCTTGTAAAGTTACAACAGAAGCACACAGAGAAACTGGGTTTTTAGGGGTAAAATTAAGATAACTGTGACTTTAACATTTGAAATGGACATGTCATCATACCACTGTATCAGTGCAGATGACACCGGTGATCAGAAGATTGATGCAAATGAAAAGTAAAATACTGAAAAAACCCGAAACAACCCAAACCTAACATGTTAAACCAAAGGGCTTTTCTTTTCATCTAAGCCAGTTTCCCAGTCTGTTTTGCTTTGTAGTTGCACAGATGTTCTTGGAATCACAGGGTAAGTGTCCAGGAGGGTGCAGCTATTATTTAATTTGTTCCTTTAAGGTAGCAGCTACTTACTTTAGCTACAGTTTTGCATGTGGCTTTTCAACAGGTGTAACAGGCTAAAGCCTTTGCTACTTATCCTATTTTCACTTTATAACAGAACTTACCTGTTTTAGAGCTGTTAGATTTCTGTCTTTGAATGTCTCAATGCTAAAAGGCAACCTACAGCAGCAACCCTGGCTTTAGAGAGTCTCATCTTAGCATTAATGCACATGCATCCTCCCCCACCTCCCATCATCTTCAGTGCATATCTTTCCCCTTCTGGCCCTGTTTGCCTCCCCTTTTATCTCATTTGACTTATTTATTTTTTCAATAACATATTATTGATTCTGAAGAACAAACACTTAAAACCAAGCAAACCTGAAGACTTCATGGACTGTGTTTATTGCTGTTCCATTCATCATTTTGTTTATGTTAGATGCAGGATGAGCAAAGAGCATCTCTCTGGTCTGGTTAGGTAGTAGACAGTTACAAAGAGTTTGAGGCAATTGTCAAGTGGTTTGCCTTAATTTTTACTGACAGGGTATGCAAATATCAGCCTTAAAATGAAGCTCTTCTGAAGATGCAGTAACTCTTGCCAACAAGGTACAGTGTGAATTGGCTCAGTCATGCTTTGGCCAGTGTGGTGTTTATGCCCAAACTTGCAGAAGCCTTCATAATGGTGGCAGAGGAAGTTCTGTAGCCAATCTTGTTTAAAAAAAAAAAAAACCAAAAAACCAGCAGCAGAACTTCCCTTCTTGTGCCCCCAGATACACACTACTGTTCCTTAACAGTGGAGGAGAACTAAATTAGCAGTAGATCTGAATCTTGTGTCTCTGACTGCTGTGTTTGCTCATGGGTTTTTTTAAATTACAGTGGAGGGAAAACCAGCAGAGTTTATTGGAAAAGATATGATGCAAACAAGATTTTATTTTACCTGATAAAAGTAATACCTTTGCTGTTTCTGTTTTTACGTGAGATATCAGCTTGCTGCTACAAATTTCTAAAAGTGTACATTAACAGTATTTTGGTTTTATTATGAGATGGATCAATGTGTATTTTTGTCTGTCACTTTAATCTTTTTATGCAATGTGGCATTTTAGTCTCTTATTTTGGTGACTAGGCTTTGAGAGAAGACCCCAAACACCCCCACTTGTCATTCCTTTTAAAGTCATGTTTTAGTCTTTAGCACTTGAGCAATATTTATGGAAGAAGTGTTGCTTCATTCTGATGAATGGGTCCAGCTGCTGTTGCACAGAACTTTTACCCTGTGGATGTGTCTCTGGTAGAGTCCTACCACAGGCAGAACTCAGATCATGCAGTTGAGCAGGGGAGTAGACTTCCACTTGCTGCTGAATTGGACAGGTAGAACTGTCCAATTTATTTAGATTTCTTTATTTGGTGTTGCAAATGATAGTACAAATTGCTCAGTTTCACTTAGCACTTCTTTTAGGCTAGTATATTATTTAGAAAACCTCATATCTAGATTGAAGGGGTTGAGTGGAGAGGAATTCCTCTGCAGGTCTTCACTTCTCACTGTTTTATATCTGCCTTTGAGGAAATGCTTTAAAATGTGTTGTACTTCCACACTGAAGCTTTCTCTATAACCCCTGTGTTTGCTAAACTGCTGGTGGGCCACATTCTGAGGGCTGTGTGCATTCCTGCAGCTGGCTTTCCTAGCTGAAATCCCATGTGTTTTGTTTCAGAGGGCACAGCAATTTGCCAGCGCCGCATTGCAGGAGCAGTGCCGACCTTCTTATGCCAAGAAAGAAATGGGGAAGTTGTTTGCAGAGAAATACAGCGTGGACATATCTCCCTTTGTAAAGAAAAATATAAATGAAGATGAAGCTTTATTTAAATATGAACCTCCATTTGGATTTCACAAGTTCTTTGATAAACTTAAAGATCTCCTTGAACTCTTACCTGAGCATGATTTACCAGAAGATTTGAAGTCGAGACGTTGTAAGCGTTGTGTTGTTGTTGGCAGTGGTGGAATTCTTCATGGATCAGAGCTGGGTCATTTATTGAATCAGTTTGATATTGTTATAAGGTATGTATTTCCCACTTAGGGAGTCCAACTACTTCATCATTACTTTGAGCCAGCATTGTTTTTTAAGGGGAAAATATTTCCAACATTTATGCAACTTACAGGACTGCTTGTAAAAGTGCTTTTGAGAAATTTACTTGTGACTTGGTGGAATTTGAAGTCTTAAGAGCAAAATAAATTGTCATGTTTACAAGAAAGGAATTCAGTGTAATTATTTGTGGACTTGAGGCACAAAAATCACATGTTCAGAAACTAGATATAAACTAGTGACATCATGGACAAGTAGACAGTACTAGATTTATCTTTTCACATTTTAAAGCTTTCAGATTTTAAACTTCAGGATTTAAGGACTCACCTTTGCTTTTTTCCCCATGGCTAGTTTGGATGCTTATTTGAACGATTTTTTTATAACAGCTATTTCAAACACAATAAAAATGAATTGGTGTTTCAGTACAGTTTGTTTACACACTTTATAGTACACTTAGCTTCCCTTATCTTTATGAGGTCAGTGACTCTTTTCTCTGATTGCCCATGATTTCTGACATCTGAATTACATCCTTTGTATTTGTGCCTTCTGAACATTACAGTTTGAACTCTCCTTCTTGCTTTGAATCATGTAAAGTTACAAATAAATTTAATACAAGCATTTTCCCAGCTTTTTTTTGTAAACTAAGGCTTGCTCCTCTTATAAAGGGAATATTTCATTGAGTCAATAGCCCTTATTCAAAGGTAAACCTGTTAGCAAGCAGAGGGGCAGAGAACTTGCATTAGCTGTCCTCTCAAATTAGGGCTGGCAGGATGAAGGTGATTTTTCTGTTGATGTAGAAAAGTTTGCAGGACTTGAGCTGTTCTGCAGAACTCATGGCATCAAGATGATGTCATTCTTGTCAGCAGTGTGCCAGCATCTGAAGTTTTTGATGAGCTGGAGTGATATAAACCCATATGATGCACTACATTACATTGGACAGATGATTTGAATGATTTTTTGTGTGGAATACTCGTGAGTATGTGTGTATATATAAATATATGTATGATAAGGAGAACACAGACAACTTTGTGTGTTTTCTTCCCCTCCCACTTTTATGCCTCTCTGAGCTGACACAAGGCAATAGATACAAATTTCTGCTATGCTGTCTTAAGTCACTTTACTCTTCAAGCTTTTCTTTCTGAAGTTCTGCACTTGTGCCATTTAATCTAGAAATAGAATTGGCTTCCTCCCAAAGGGCTGGAAGTGTGCGTGAGGCAAGGAACATGGGGGTTGTGCAAAAACACTGTAGTCTGTTCTGTTAAAAATCTGTGGGCCAAATAACAAGTTTTTGCTTAGTGTCTGATATTTTAAGGAGATTGTAACCTGTTTATTTAGTACCTCTCCATTGTGGGCTTCTTTTCCCCTAGGTTAAATGATGCACCAGTTCAAGGCTACACGGATCATGTTGGTAACAAAACAACAATACGGATGACTTACCCTGAAGGAGCTCCCCTTTCTGAACACGAGTATCCTCCTGCAAGCTTGTTTGTGGCTGTTTTGTTTAAAAGTGTTGATTTCAACTGGCTTCAAGCCATGGTAAAAAACGAAACCTTGGTATGTAACATGACAGTCTTATGTACCTGCATGTTTGTTTGTTTTGTTTTCTAATGCTTCAAGAAAAGCTGATTGATGTGTTGCTTCCTGGTTTATCATTCTGAGGATCTTTCATTTGACCTTGTGGGGTTTCTTTAGCTTTGTCTTCTAGTTACAGTTGGACCAACATCTGTGTTGAAGCTCCATGCTGACAGTAACCCTTCTTTTTTTGTGGATATATTGGTGGTCTGTGCCAGGCTACCTGACATAATAAGTGTTTACTAAAGTGGAATTCATTTCACATTAGGCTTAAGTGACTTGAACAAGTCTGCAGAGCCCAAAAGGGAAATGTGATTTCTGAATGCCAGTCTGGTTTTTTAGCAGCTAAAGTCTGTACTGCTACAATGGGCACACATGCAGTCAACATGTAACTGAACATTCTTCTGAGGTTCCTAAATCGTGAGGTTGATTATTTTTCACTAAATATTTGAAGAAGTGCTGAGATTCCAAAAGAACTGGGGAAAGGGTTTTCATGTTTCCAAGTTAAGTTGAATTGGTGGCTTCCACTTCTTTCCATCTGCAGGCAGATAATTTCAGCAAGTAAAAATTGCTGAGATTTAGGAGAAGGCCTGTCAAGTTTTTAACAGTTTGATCTATGTTAGTTTAGGTACTCCAAATTCCCTTCCTTATTCTGTGATTTTTACAATATGAGAAGGTCTGTTAAAGCTTGACCATGACTGTCTACTGCTACACTGAAGAGCGAGGAAGATCTTAAAGGACTGGAGCATCTCTGCCATGAGGAAAGGCTGATAGAGCTGGGAGTGTTTAGCCTAGAGAAGAGAAAGCTTGTGGGGGATCTTATTAATGTACATTAATGTGTGAGGGGAGGGTTCAAAGAGGATGGAGCCAGGCTCTTTTTGATGGGACAAGAGGGAACTTATCAAGTTGAAAATCCATGGACATCTTTCTCCCAATAATCTGGACATGGTCCTGAGCATTTGGCTCGGGGTGTCTGCTTGAGCCAGGGGAGCTGGACCATGTGATCTCCAGAGGTCCCTTCCATCCTCAACAGCTCTGTGATTCTGTCAGCTGCAAACCTTCTTCTCCCAAATACTCATCTGTCAGTTGGCTCAGCTCTCTGTGCAAGCATTGGTACTGAAGCAAACTGGTCCAGAGCATGGCTGGGAAAATGGGAGCTCTGCAACTTGTATTTGATCAGTTCAAGGTGCTGTTACTTAAAGCCTGTTTAAAAATATAGGTCTATTGCAGCTGTATCAGTTTTATAATTTGTTTAATATTGCCCATTTCATGGAAAGACTTGTAGAACTAGTGTGATATGGTGTTTTTTCTTCCATTAGCAGGCATCTCACTAAATGCAGTGGCATGAGATCAGAATCTGAGTTTCTGAGTCCTGTGTAAATCCTCTTCTGAAGGCTTACATTTATCACTGGGTGGATGCTGTCAAACAGCAGCTCTTCACTTCAAAGCTTGAGCACAATTGTTTTAAATCCAGTGCTTGCTTCAGAATGCCTGGTTAATGTTTGTGGGAAACTGTGGTTCCCTTCCCCACTTCTTTAAATACTGTTGCCTGCTCAGCTGTGCTGGGAAGCCTGAAGAACCCATGGGTGCTGGTAAATGTGTTGACTGATTAACACAAAGTATAGTCAAATACTCAGAATAAACAACTCTTCCTCTGCTGTCCTCTCTGCAATTCCAGATACTTGAAAAGTTTTTCCTCTTCTGTGTGAGTCATTTGATCTGTAAACTGCTATTTCTGAACCACCTTAGTTGTAAACTATTTGCTGAATTTTTGGGGTCACTGGTGAATTCTGTAACTTGTGTGCTCTGTCTGTCTCAGAGTTTCCCTCTGAACTATATTTTTTATTTCTCTTAGCCTCTGTGGGTGCGACTCTTCTTTTGGAAAGAGGTTGCTGAGAAAATTCCTTTCACATCAAAGCAGTTTCGGATTCTGAATCCAGTCATTATCAAGGAGACAGCTTTGGACATTTTACAGTTCCCTGAGCCTCGATCAAAATTCTGGGGTTGGGATAAGGTAAGAAGTTTTCTTTCACCAAAAGGAGACAGTAAAATACAAGCTAAACGAAATAAAAAACTGAAAAAAGTTTTGGCCTCTTTACTTTCTCTGTGCAGTTTTAGAGCTGGTCTCAGGTAATAGGGAAGTTAATGTGCTCTCTAAAGACTCTTGTACTTTCTTGTGCAAAATCAAAGTAAGATTTCAGCTCACCTTTTTAATGAGGTATTTTGCTTGTGTATGCTGACATGAAATGGCATTCAGACGCAGTGAGACATAAACTCATTCCACTGTTTAAAAACGTGCATTTGATGTATGTTAAGCCTGTTAAGAACAGCCCTGTGAAGCCAAACCAGCCTTCAGCTGCAGACAGATGTGTCTCCAGCTGCAGGGAAAGCAGAGACTGTCTGGAAGCCAGGCCAGTGGAAAGCAGCCTTCCAGCTGTTGGAATTGCTGTGTCTGCCAGAGTGTGCTCAGTAGCAGCTGATGGGCATTGTCTCCCTCCATGTCCTTTGCTCCAGCAGTGGTACAGAGTGATGGATTAATTGCCTGGTTTAATTATACACTGCATTTTTGTTACTTTAATTGTGTGTTTGAGAAATTGGATGCCACTATTTCTCTTGAACTACAAAAAACACTTACTAACCCTTATCTTTTTATGTTTTGTGTGAAATCACTTAAGATTATTGCACAAATATTTGAAGGATCTTCTCACATTTATTTATCCAAATAATATACCAAGCTAAGTATCTTAATTGTACGGTACTATGTTTGACTCCTTCACAGGTTGTTCAGTGAAAAATCATATTCTGAAGAATGCTCTTAGAGAACCTGATGTTGCTCAAGACTGAAATAAGGGTACATCAAGAAATGTCAAGTTTAACTCTGTGTCAGGAGTTGTTTGACTGTTTGAAGTGAAGGTTCACTTGCAGTTTAACTACACAGTGATAGGGCATCTTGCCTTCACAGGAAGAAAAAAATTAGTGTTGACAGCCAAAAGCTTCATTAAAGGCAAATACTTAAGTTGTACTGATATTTTGCCTTGGAGTTTTTAGGTTTTTTGATCATTGAATTGATTTTTTGTTGTAGTTGTAATTTATTTCATTTTTAAATGAGGAGAGGGAATAGACAAAGCCATTAAATTATGTGATGTGTTTATAAACCTGGTAAAGGACAATGTGTTTGAACTGAGCAAATTTCACCTTTCTCCCATTTTAGAATGTGCCTACAATTGGGGTCACAGCAGTTGTTCTGGCCACACATTTATGTGATGAAGTGAGCTTAGCAGGATTTGGATATGACCTGGATCAGCCCAGCACACCTTTGCACTATTACAACAACCTCTGCATGGCTGCCATGAAAGAACAAACTATGCACAATGTGACAAGTGAGACAAAATTCCTGCAAAAACTGATCAAAGCAAAAGTTGTCAAAGACCTCACTGGAGGGATACACTGTGAATTCTGCAGCAAAGACAGCTAGTGACCGACCTGCAGCATGGATGGGATTTGTTACATTTCCAGAGGTTCAGTTGGATCAACCCTTTCCCTACCTTTAGTTCTTTAAAGTGTACATGGAATGGATGTGGAATCCCTGCTGCCTTTTTTTTTGGTGTCATGTTCAAGTTGTTGGACTTTTAAATTAATTTTCCTGTCAGATTTTACTTTGCACATTTCTGTGAATAGCTGTGTAAATATGACTTGGAGTTGAAAGACATCCATTTAAAGTATTTAATGTTCTAAGTTGTCTGAATAAAAGCAGCTTGTTTTGTTTTCAGATGTATATGGAATGCACATGGCTGGCTTGAACTGTCTAACAGTATACAACAGTTATTTTCCACTGATCTGCTGCCTTTGTTGATCCAGTGCTTGGTGTCTTGACTCCTTTTCATGCATGCCATGAAAAGAAAGGCATAGGCTTCTTGAGTCTTTCATTTCTTGAACTTGAGCATTGTATTTACCCCTCAAATATTTATATTCTTTTGCTAATACCTTTTTTACAAATGTAGGAGTGGAGTTGAAGGAAAAGAAATTGTCATGGCAACAACTGAGTAGTAAGTACTTTGATATTCATGATTGATATTAAAACCATTGATGTATTGATGTTTTGGGTTAGAATCCTGCTTTGTGAAGCACATTTGGGCCCAGGGCACTCTAGAAGAGGATTTAGCCAGGAGGAGGCTTTAACCCAAAGCAGGTAATTTGTCATTTCTGTTTCTGAAGACTCATCTAAATTTTTTCTAACTAAATGATTTGCAGCAGAGTTCAGCTACCCCAATTAAAGAGGTGGCAAATACAAAATCTGCCCTTTTTTTAAAATATATTATTTGAGTGACTTGAGAATTTCTGTTTCTGTGAAACACTAGTTTGTATAAATCATTTAGCAGTACTAGAATCTATGATTAGGTTACAATTTCCACTGGTTAACTTTATGATCCTTAAGTAATTAATTATAGATATCGTCACCTTAATAGTTTGCAATGCTGATAACCCTTGTTAAGTACATTATTGACTATTTGATTGGAGAAGTAGAGTTGGTTTTCTCCCAAGTCAGTAATTGGGTGAATGTATAAGTTAAGAAGAAAATCACTTTTAAGAAAGTAGTATAATCTAGTAGCAAGCTAGATAACTGCTGAAAACAGCAAAATTAAAAAACAAAAAGAGAAAAGAAAGCTATAGATATATGTTATTGGGGGTGGAAATCAGTGCACTGCAAAGCCACTGGACTGTGTAAGTGAGCTTTAATGTTAATTTTTATTTTGTTACTAGTAGAGTACCAGGTATGACTGCACTGAGGAGTGGTGTTACTCAATCTATGTGAAACAGGCTTCCTTTGGGACTGAAACCTTGTCAGCAAATTGATCAAAGGTTGGCCTGGAAATGTTGTTCATAGTAATGAACTCTCACAGGTGAATGTTCCCACTTTCCTTTGTTATGGATAAAGATATGAATGAAGTTGTAGTTCCAAATTTTCAGTATACTCAAGTGGAAATGCAAGATTAAGGGTGGTTGTGTTTTGGGTTTTTACTCCATGAAGAGAAGGTATAATGAATGATAATGTTAGAATGCAGGAGCAGCAATCTGCTGCTCACTGTTATACTGAGAGGCAATGGAAGGACACCAGATCATAAAACATAACTGAAGAAAGCTATGGACCTCGTCCTTCCTAAATTCCACATACATACATGTCCTTGAAAGTCAGTTGTGGGGGGTGAATAAATTTGAAAATCAGAAATTCTTGTTTCTGGCACTGTTTGTGTTCATAGCAATAATATTAATTTAGCCTTCTCCTCCATGAAAAGCATTTTTATGCTAGCAATAAATTTATAATCTGGGGGGGGTATGTTGTAAGTATATTATATTATTTAATTTAAAAGTATTTCAAGTGTGAAGAGTTTTATACAAATAGTCTTTTAGTTAATATATTAAAATGTGGTAACTATTTTCTCCTGGTATTTAAACTGGAAGCAGAATACTTTAATTTCATTTAGTGTTAATGAAATTTTGAAAGATTTCAGAACGTGTGTGTTGGGAGGATGTCTTGAGTGCACCACAAGTTTGTGTTTCTGAGCACCTGGTCCCTCACCAGTTTGTTTTATTCAGCAACTTAAAAATAATCAGTTGATTAATGTAGATGCCAATAGCTTTTTGGAGATGCTGTATTTACTGTCAAACTCGCAAATTGTGTGGATGTAGGATTAGATTTCCTACCTGTTTTACAGCTTGTGATAAAACCTTGTTCTCCATGGTAGCCTGTGCAGACTTGACACTCTGTGAAATGGCAGCAAAAAGCAATAAAGTGATGAAACCACTTTCTATTTATGTATTTGTTGCTCAGTTCTGTTTGTTCTCCCTCCTTTGTTACGGATTTTTCATGTCTTGCTGATCCAGCTGAAAGTCTCAATGCAATCCCAGGTACCCAAAACCAGGGGAGGTGGGAGCTGGTAACTTTTTCTCTGTTCATTTATGCCTTTTTAATACCTTTCAGTGGAATTATCTGTCTGGTGCTTGGAAGGGAGAATACCTCTCAACACTGACCATATTGTGGGCTTCCAGGATTTTGAAGTTAATGTGGATGAGAGTATTTTGGACTGGGTTATAGCAAGGAGTGTGTCTCCTTCAATGGTGTAAACAGACTGCAGCTTCTTATCTGTGCCTCAGCCTTGCTGGAAGTGAGATAAGAACAGAGCTGTCTGTGTTCTGTTGCTGTTTCACAGATTTATGCTTTGCAAAGAATCTGCATCATTCTTTGTAAATAGGTTTTAATAGTGTTTGGTTAAAAAGTCACCAAAGAGTTTGGGAGCTGTGATAAAGCCATTGTGTTCAACATCGAATTCCTCTTTGTAACTCTCTTCATAGGGGCAGTCACAGCCAGGGATGTGCCTTATCTATTCTGGTGCTGAGTTTTTTCATGGTTCCTGTGCAGGAAGTTGCACAAGGAGACATAAAGATCTGCTTGACTGTGGCATGGGGAAGTGTCAAAAAGGGTGGCTGTGACTTCAGTCTGTGACTGGTTGGCATCGAAACTGGGTACTGAGCTCGTAGGACTGCTGAGATGCTGATAAGGAACTGGAGAGAGAGTTCAGGCCCTCCAGTGCCTGGATGTGTGTTGACAGCTGCAGCTCTTGTGCTGTAGTTGGAACTCCAGCAGGAAATGGGAGGGCATCAGGGGAGGCAGCTGTGTAGCACGAGTGGGATCCTTTCCCCTGTGCCAAGGGAAGGATGGATGAAGGAAGAGCACCTCGATTAAGACCCACTCAGCTGTGATGCTGTGCCTTCCTTCCCCAGCCTCCCAGCAGCAAGGTTTTATACAATGCTTTATTTTACCAGCTGAGGAAAATGTTTTTTACCCACAGGGTGGTTGGGCACTGAAAAGGCTCCTCAGGGCAATGGTCACAGCCCCAAGGCTGATAGAGCACGGGAAGCATTTGGACAATGCTCTCAGGCACAGGGTGTGACTCTTGGGGATGGTGCTGTGCAGGGCCAGGAGTTGGACTGGAGGATCCTGGTGGGTCCCTTCCAACGCAGGATATTCCATGATTCGGTGAAATGTGGGTATATCCTGGTCAAAAGAGTTTTGAGCCATTTGGCATCAGCCTTGTCCCACATCTCCTGAGGTGCTGCAAGATAAACAACCCACCCCTAGAGTCCCTAAGAGGCTAATGCCCCTAATGCCTTGAGTCTCTAAATGTCCTTTTGAGCTACACAAGCACTATTTTTCTTGCCATAGTCTCTGGCTTTCTCTGCCTCCATGGTCATGGTATTTTCCCTAAAATAACCCTGTGAGCAGAGACTGAAGCATCCACCCATGTGCACACAGGTGATGTGAATTACAAATGGGGATTGAGTGTTGCATTTCAGCATGTCCCCAGCCAAAAGCGGGGTGTGCTGCAAAACTTCCTGCATTTTATAGTTGTATAATCCTCCCAACCGTTCCCTGGGAAGGAGCTGCACTGGCTCATAGCTCTGTGCTGGTGATGGACCTGTACATTGCTATAAGGGAATCCTTCTGCTCCAGCTCTACCTGTATTCCTTGCTCCTCTCCATGTACAGCTTAAAGCAAAAAAAAAAAAAACCAACCAAAAAAAAAAAAAAACCAACTTAATTTGAAAGAATATAATAAAATGCCTTCCTTGAAGGAGGACAAGGGATCTTTTGGTGGGGACCTGGTTTGAGTTCCTTGCAAACTGGAGCGCAAACTATCACATGTGGCTGACTTTGTCAAGGACATGACAGCATCAGTGGCTGCTCTGATTGTCAAGGTAGTAGGAGGTGGGTGCTAAACCAGCTGTGCTGTGACTGCACCCTGTGGATCTGAAAAGCCAGGAATTGACAGCACGGGTTTTCAAGTGCGGGAGTGCCTGTTCCAGCAGATTTACCCTTTGCTCCTTGTCCAAGTACTTGCGCATTCCCTCTTTGTGGTTTAACAAAAATACCCAAACACACCTGTGCTTGAATCTTGACTGAAATTCTGATGCCTGTCAACACTTGTGTTTTCTGTCCTGTAAATGGAATTAAAGCTGCTCATGCTTAGAGAGAGTTGAGCTTGGCTGAACATAAGTAGTTTACCTCCCTTTGGGGTCATCTGCTTGGTCATTTGTTTTCACAGCCTCCCTCTCCCCTGCTCGGGCCAAAACCAACTTCTTCCCAAGTTCCTGCGTATGCCATAGAGGAGAACAAAGCCTTCTTGTTCAGTGCAGCCCTGACCTTTGCAAAGAGGCATTTCTTGTTGCACAGGATGGCTTTGGCAGTGGTCAGGCACTGGAGCTGCTCGTTGGAAGGGGCTGCCAGGGCTCAGATAGAATGTGGTGGGCAAGTTGCAGAAAAGCCCATTTTCCACAAGCTGGAGTCATCCCTCTGACAAAAGGAAAGTTAGGGATCCAAGCAGCTGGGGCAGTGCTGAGCATCACACGCTTCCTTCCCAGTGATCTTTGTGTTCTTGCTGTGCAGATAAAAAAATTATTCTGTAGCTCAAGGAGTCTTGAGCCCCAGCTTGGGCCTTCAGCATATAAGCCAGTCTGGAGGGAAGCAAATACTGCTATTTGCAAATTTCCCCCTTTTCCCAACCTTTTTCTACTTGATCTGAGCTTGTAAAACCCCAAACCAACCCATTTTGCAGAAGCTGGAATTACTCCCCGCCCCCAGCTTAGGCTGAGTTAAGGATGAGATGTGAGGACCTGGTGGAGCAGATAGAGAAACTACAAAGAGGTTTTAACTTTATATGACCTGGGTTGCTACTCCTTGTTTTTTCCCTTGCATCCCTTTTCTTTCTGCTTCCTTTGTTTTTGGCCATCAGTATATTTTGGTATTTTAATGCTATTTTACTCTTTTCCCTGCCATTGTGCCACTCTCTCTGGCTTCTTTTTGAGGGGAATTTCAGATGGAAATGGTTTGTGTTCAAGTGGTGTGAAGGCATTGGCTGCTGGGTTAAGTGGCTGCAGCAGAGGGACCTGAGAAAAGGACTTGGGGAAACAAGGGTTATGGTGGGGAGGAGGTTTGGGATAAGCAGGTATGGAGAGGCAGCAATCTACACACATGTCATTTGACCATCTGAGTGCAGGCTTAGGGATGTTTGCAGCAGGGCTGTAGCTGCCAGGGTCAACCCTCTGTGTCACTGTGTGCCTGGGCCTCTCATGCTGCTGTAACATAAATGACCACACAATATCTCAACAAAAATTTCTGTCCAACTTTTCCTTTCTGCTGAGGAGAGCAGAAGCTAGTGAAAAACAGCTGGTGTGGCTTCTCAGGGCTTGATGTTGCTGTACCTGTAGGGAAAGATCAGGACATGTGTCCTGGGCAGTTTTATGACTCCTCTGGGCTGCTCTCTCCAGGAAAGAAATGTACAGGTTACCACAGTTGTTCATATTGTGCCTTTTTAATGCAAAATCTTCACAAAGAAAGGAGGGGTGGTTTGTTTTATCTGTCGAGTAATAAGATTGAGCATTTGAGCATTTTCAGTTTTATGGCTGGATGGAGAGGTCCAGGGTTATTTATAAGCAAGTCCTTTCCTATTTATAGAAGCAGTTAATTGGGTCAGATCGTGGCTTAGCTCAAAACCCTGAGGAGTTTTCCTCTGCATGGTCATGAAAGCCTGAACCCTGTCACCACTTCTGCTGCTTGGTTTGATCAGGCTTGATTTCTAAGCCTTCTCCCTGATCCATCTAGCACCTGACCTGTGCTCTCAGCTCTTGTTTGGAAACCTGATTTAGACTGATCTGTGCTAGCCAAGGGACACAGGTGCAGTTGGACACACAGGTCCCTCAGCAGCTCTCAGGTACCCCCACCTTGGTCCAGCTCTCAGACCATCAATGTACACTTTGTGTCAGAAGAGAAGGAATTTAGAAATATTATTAGATACTGGTTTTGCCATGTTCATGCCTACACAGATTAAAGGAACTGAATGTGAGTTTGTAGCTCTGCAGCCTGGGGCAACACTTGGGGAATGGCTTGGGTTGGAACCTCCTGCTGCAACGGGATATTCCCAGCCCCTGCTTCCAACAGCTCGGGCTACAATGGAAATTTCAGTGATTTTAAATACCTGCTACGGAAGGAGCTGTCCCCGTGCCCAGCAGCTGACCTGGGGGCTCGCAGATCAGAGACGCTAAATTTTACGCTGCCGTATAAAAGCAGGTGAGGCGAAATGCCCACGAAAGTAGCACTAAAGAGGGCTCCCCGTGGTTTGCAAAAGCAGCTTGGAGTTCTGGGAGTTCTTTTCGGTCTGCGGAGGCGCCGGGAGCGAGGAGCGGGCGCGCAGCCCCATCTAGCGCCGTGCCGGGCTGCGCACACCCCCTGCTGCACCGCTTCCAGTGACGCCTGTTCCTGGCCTTAAAATCAAGGGTCAAACACAGTTAGAAGGGAAAAAGGGATTTTACCTTGGGATTTATTTTAAGGATCCCTAGGTGCACCACGTCCAGGTCGAATGCACCTCCATGCACCCCACAATGGCCACTGCAATCCCCTCCTCAAAGATCTGGTCTAACATTGTAGGTGTTACTAATGAGCACATCTATCCAAAATTCCCCAATGAGAGGCTCCAGTGAGCCCCCCTCCCCAAGGAACCTTCCCTTGGATGGTTCTATCTCAGTTTACAAAATGTGTTCTGGAGAGGCCCTTGGGCTCTGGGCACACTGATCCCTCACTGCGAAGCTTCTAAAATGTTCAGTCTCCCAGCCTGACAAACAAGTCCAAGAATGCAGGCAAAAAGCACTCAGAATACAGAAGTTGTGAAAAGGTATAAAAGGGGTGTAAAAGGAAAGACAAAAATCATCCTGGCATCATGAGGGATCAAAACGGGAAAAATCCTGAACTACAGACACAACACACGTCGGCTGGGGCTGGAATGTAAGCCTGAAGTGAAGGGCATGGGAATGAGCTGCTTTCCTTGCTTAGCACACAAGCGGAGCTCTTTTAACCTGTGGTTTGTGCAGCCCTGTGGAAGGGAGCATTGCCACACGTGGTGTTGGCTGCTCCATTTCCCAGGGAGCTGGGCTGATGCACGGAGCTCTGTCCAGCCTGTCTCAATCCTCTGTGCCACCAGAGAAACTTGGAGGGCAACAGAAATCCTGAGATCTCCAAAAACATGGCTGGCAAGGATACTTGGGCAAGCAGAGACCAGCGAGTCCAGAGAAGGCCACGCAAAGGGTCGGTAGCTGAGAGAGTGATTACCTTCTGCCACCTGCATCATTCTGGGGAAAGAACAGGGAGCAATGGACACAAATAGCATCCTGGCAGCTTTAGGTACAATATGGAGGTTTTTCTAACATAAGATTAGAGAAGCATTAGTGTGGAGGGAGGCCTTCCAGCACTGGAAAGTTTGAAGACTGTATTGGATAAGCTCCAGCCAGGACTGTTTCAGCTGCAGCTGATCCCACTGTGGGCTGGGGATGGATTTAGCTGCCCTGGGGGAGGAAGGGAGTGTTCTTTCCAGCCTCTCTCTTTTTGCCCTTTCGATTTGATGCATGATATCAGACACTTATTCTGGGGCTGTGGTTACTCACCCTTGCTTCTGAGGCATTTTTGTCTCTCCCCTTATAGGACATGCTGTGAAAAAGTTGTAGAACTGGGGACAGGCTCCTCCCTGTAGCTACAGCTGAAGCTGGGGCAGAGGGGAGGGAATGCAAGTCCTCGATTCAGAAGGAGATGTGTGTTGAACTCCACTATGGCTGAAATTAGAGTGTCTCCTGGACTGATTTTAAATGTACAATCCTGTAAAAAGCACCTTATCAGCTTGCAGAGGTTGTTATTTAGTTGGAGATGTGACTTCAGGTATGTTTGAGCACTGGGGCTCGAACTCGCCTCTCTTATTGTGTGGAGATTGGGAATGTCAGCTTAGGAGAGGAGGTCTGGAGACAAAAGAGGTTCCCCATTGTGCAGAAATAAAGAGAAGGCTCAAAAATTGCAGAAAACCTCTTCTCTGCACTTCCATTTAGTTTCTCTCTCCTCCTGTGAAAATAATGTGTGAAATCTGGAGAAGCCAGTTGGAGCCAAAGGATGTAATCGACCCTGACACTGTAAAACACTTCCCTGTGAAATCCTGCCTGCAGCCTGTCCAGGGAGGATTTGCTCCGTGGCTCATTGCACTCTCAGCTGGCATTTTGCTTCAGCTGCTCCTCGCACCTGCAGCGGCGGTGGCGGCGGGAGGAGCTGCCACGCGAAACCCGCAGCACAGGTGGGGTGGGGAGGCACAGGGGGGATGTGTTTCAGTCTGGGTGCAACACACACCTCGTGGAGCCACCCAAGTGAGGGGAGGGGTGGGCTCTTTGCAGGCACAAACTTGCACAGCTGGGAGCTGCACTAATTGATGCCCCAGCAGGGTGCGAGCTCACCCATCAATATCCACTGCAGCTGCTTCTGCCATGTCCGATGTCCCTGGGGAATCTCTTCCTTGTGTTTGAAGAGCCTCTGCTTTGTCTCTACTCCAAGTTTTCTAATCACTCTATTAGCGAAGAGAGAAAGAGAAGTAAAACACAACTGATTAAGACACTGGCTGGGAGAACTTAAGCATTTTTTCCCAAGCTCTGCTTATCTCTGACCCTCAGCCCAATCCTTGACTCTAAAGGGATTGCATGCATACCACTCCTGCTCTTGTTTTGGGACGACTTGCAAGCCTGACTTGTTCTTGGCCCCTTTGCTAGTCTTGTGAGCCTATTCTGACTCTTCTCAGGGGATGTAGCCTGTCCCTGACCCAGCCCATGTGACAGTGAAGTCTTCTGCCCCATTCTGGAGTGGTTTGCTGGCTGCTGGTGACGGCTGCAGGGTAAGGCAATGCAATGACATCTTTCAGGCTCCCACTCCAGCTGACATTGCCTGGAGGTCTCATCCTTTTTAACCCTAAGCTGAATCCCCAGCATATGTGGACCAGACAGAGAGAACACCGCTGCTCTCTGTCCAAACAGCATTTCCAAGATCAGAGCTTTGCTGTCATTTCCCTCTGCAGTCCACAAAAGACAGAGTTGCCATAAAATGATCACACCTGGTAGTACAACTTCCTGATGTATCTGTGAAGAGATCCTGATGTTCAACCCAGCAACTGGCAACCATCAGCATGCAGAGTTCCAAATGAAATACATTCCTGTGTAGCTTTCAATCCTTTGACAGAGATATTTCCCAGTGTAAAGCTGCCATGAAATGTGTAAGCCAAAAACATATAATTTCTCAACCAGTGGTGCTAGGAACACGGCTGCAAAATCCAGGAATGAAGCAAATGCACCTGGAGTGATTTGATTCTGGTTCTGACTTCTTTTCCCCATCTGCACTGGCTGTTAGGCAAGGACTGAAGGATGCTCAATTCATCATCTCATAAAAGGGCAGTGTGGAAGGATGGAATAGGAGCATCACAGGGAGATGTAATGTGCACGTGTTAGCCCTGCAAGCCTGCAGTCACCCCTTGTGTTACCAGCTCCCTGGAAAGAGGGAGGACATGCAAGTGTCTTCTTATACAGAAACAAGGAGGCAACTGAGTATTGAGGCCCTTAATCCCTACGCTGATGTGTACAGACAGTGCTCCAGGAGGACCAGCAGGATTCCCATTGGAGAACCATGGAACACTTTCACCCTTTGGAGAACACTAGGGGAAGTTTAAAAGTGGTTTAAACTGGTGGATGTTTTAGCAGGCCAAATTTTGGTTGTTTTTGTTTTGTTTTTTTTTTTTTCTTTGGGGGGGGGTGTTGTTTTGTTTGTTTGGTTTTGTTTTTTTTATATCTGTGAGCCCAGGTTGAGTTGGCACCCTTGAGCTGGGTCCCAGCTGTAATATGAGAGCAGTTTGCTTTTCGCTGGTGTGCCTGCAGGCAGGGATGCCCACAGCAGGCAGGGCAGGTTGGAGGGCACGTGGCTGCCACTCAGCATGTTGCCTTTGCTGTAGCCTGCACCTGGTGTTCACTTTGTCCTTGAACAATTAATTGGTAAGTTGAATGACACATATTTCTTTCTTTTTTTCATTAGATTTACTGAAGAAATAAAGATTATATTCAGTGATCTCTGCCTGCTGGTCCCCCAGCTAGCTCATGGCCAATTTTAAACAAACTTTACATATGGGGAGAGTTGTTAAAGGCATTACAAGTTCATAAACAATGTAAAAATCTCTGCCTGGGCAGGGGAGAAATAAAGGTAAGTCATTTCCCACCCAGTTTCAGCCAGCCAGCTCTGGCTGTGATACTTGGTGGGAATCCAGGCTTGCTTGATCCTGCCTGCTCACAGACCTTCTAACTCTGGCTCTTGCAGGTGCAGATTTAGGAGTGAGTTTAGGGTTACAGAAGCATGATACATGGGGTTTTTCTATTTGCTGGAAAAGAGGATGCTTGAAATTTCAACAGGGAGTCTTTGCAGGCAGGAGTTCCATCCTCACCAGACAGAACCAATGGGTTTGATGGCTTCCTTTGTAGCAACGAGCAGGGAACCCTTTCAGGGTCAGGAAACACCACCCAGCCTCATCTCTGGTTTGAGCTGGAGGGGAATGGAAGGACCAGCAGAAGTGGGTGTATGCTCGTAGTGCTCTTGCTGTTGTTTTTATCCAGCTTGTGCTGCTTCTCCTCCGAAGCCCTTACTGAAGGGAAATCCTGTGGACAGTCACGCTTTCCTTGGAGTACCTTGCTTGCCATTGGCTCTGTTTTATTTCCAACAGACAAAGCTTGGTGGACATAAATCAAAAGGGGCAAGTGGAGTGTGTGAAACAGGCTACTTCAATATATGTATGGGGGGAATATCAGAAAGTCCTTTGCAGCAGCCAGGAGATTCCAAGTTTGGCTACAGGACTGTAGTCCATAAAAGTTGCTGGGATAGCTCTGGTTCTTTTTCTCCCAAGAGAGAGGAAACCTTTTTCTCTGTCTCATTTGCTGTTTCTACTGATGCCAGATTTCCCTGTGTGAATGCATTTCTTTTCCTTCACACCCTCAGATAGACTTTCCATTGATCGCTGCCCAAATTTGTGGCCTTTAGATCCTAGAGCTCAGCTCTGAAATATCCTCCTTCCAGATGAAAAGGAGGGGTGAGGAGTTAAAAAGCAGTGGGTTTCACTTTTTTTATCAATTACAGTACTTCCCAGGCTGTGTGGTTAGACAAGTGCAGAGCTTAGGAAAAATGCGGGCTGAGGACCTGGCCTCAGCATCAAGGATTTCCTTACTGAGATGAGCTGTTCTCTGCTCTCCAAAGTAAGGATCTCCCACTGTTTTATGTGATTGAATTGGGTTTTTTTTTATGGCACACACCTCATTCAAGGGGCATCTGCACAGAGTTTTCTCATGGAAAGTGTAATCATTTTCTGGAACGTGCTGCTGCAGAGTATTGCTGAATCCAGGCACTTAGCAAGATTCAGAGAGAGGTTGGATATTGGTATGGATCACAGCGCTAGTCCGGACCCATAAGGGACTGTGCTAACAGCTTTTGGAGCAGATCTGAGCTGTGCTTTCCAGCCTTAGCTGCTCTTTTGTTCTTAGAGCTTGGGAGAACACCCATGTGTTCAAGAGGTTGTAGCCCTTCCCCAGCAGAGCCTTGTGTTGCACATGAATCAGTCCATCCCTCCACCCACCCATCCATCCACCCATCCATCCCTCCACCCATCCACCCATCCATCCCTCCATCCCTCCATCCATCCCTCCATCCATCCATCCATCCATCCATCCATCCATCCATCCATCCATCCATCCATCCATCCATCATCCATCCATCCATCCATCCATCCATCCATCCATCCATCCATCCATCCAGCTGGTGGTCAGTCTCCAGCAATCCCATATCCATCAGTGTAAAACACACAGCTGGTGAGTGCTGTGCAGGGAGTGCTGGTGGCTGCAGGCTCTGTGGCTCCCAGTCACCCATGTCAAGGTGGCCAGGCTTGAGAGAGCAAGTCAGAGGCAATCTCCTTGTTTTCTTTTTGTTTCTCTATTTTTCAATTTGTGTCTGATTTTTTTTTTTTTTTTTTTGCTACTGCCCAGTCCCCCAGAGGGGAAGGGTGATGATGGTGGCGTGTTCCTCTGCTCCTAACACCATTTACCTAAATTCTATTATTTTACCAGCCATCTTCTTTGTGTACTGAGGGGATGCTCTGCCTTTTTGCAGCCCACTGTGGCTCCTTCTGGCAACTTGTGTTACCAGGACAATCCTAAGTGTGTCTGAAGTGCTTAGGACACCATCTCTGCCTGCCTTTTTGGTAATCAACAGCACGGATACATGTGAAATTGTGTCTGGCTGTGTCATCAGTGCTAGAAAGCACCCACATGCTCTAGCTGTGCTGTTTAAATGAACTTATACTGTGGTCCAAGGGAAATTATTACTAATTTTGCGCTGCACAGTGTGTTTATAATTCGTGGGTGCCATAGCTGCCTGCAGCATCTGAGCAGGCTTTAGTGTGTGGGTGCATCGGCATCGCGGCACCACTCTCTGCTCCGCTTCGGGTTTTATCCCGCGGGCTGCGGGAGGGAGCCAGAGCCCGTCCGAAAGCAGCAGCAGAAGCAGGAGGAGGAGGAGGAGGTTTGAATCCTCCCCTCCGCACCCTCCGCACCGCAGCCCGGCACTGACGCCGCTGTGTCTCGGGGCTGGGTGACCGCGCCGGACACGCGGGGGCCGCCGCGCTCCCCGGCAGAGGGCACTGACAGACAGACGGACGGACAGACAGACTGACGGAGCGATGGATGCGTGGTTGGATGGATGGATGGATGGATGCACAACCTACGCCGAGCGCTGCTCTGCTGTTCTCCGGGGCTCTTCAGCCGGGATCGCGGGCCAGTGAAGCTGGAGCGTAAGCCCCGTGCTTGCCGGGAGGAGGCCGGGCCGGCTCCGTCTCCCGTTCCGTGGCTGCCGCTCCAGCCTATAAAATCTGACCTTGGTGTCGGTCTTTGCTAGGATGGGGTGTGTAGGGGGGGAGGGTTTAAAGAGGTCCCTGCACGATGCTAATCCTTGCACAATTCTTAGGGAGGATTTCTCTTTTTGGCATAATTTATTTTCAAAGAGTGTTTCAGTGTATGTTGGGGGGAGAACACAGCTGAAATCCCATATTCTGACCATAGATTTTTGCCTGAGCAAGTACACTGAGAGCAGATTGCAGACTGAGACCTTGGAAGACGATGCCAGGAGAAAACTGCCACCCTACCATATGCATAAATGTAATATTTTTTTTTTTCTTTGATTAGCCACTTTTTCCTCCCTTTAGATTCCCTGGTCATGGACTCTGTGCCTCAAAGTATTGCACTCGGACACCAATATGCACAAACAAAACCTGTGTTTTGCCCAGCAACCCACTGATCAGTGAAATTTGAAGCAGGAGAGAGCAAATAAAACATTCAATATTAACCTATTAAAATTCCAGGAGGGTCTTTCTGCAAACTGTCTCCTGGTTTGCCCTGAATAGCACAGTGTCCTCCTTATACTGCAGCTGCTCTTGTGAGGTCTCAAAAGACATGCAGCTCCAGGCCTGGTTAGCATTTAGATGGGAGACCTCCAAGAGCTTTGGCTGGTTGAGAAACAAGTACTGGAGTTTCAGTAAGTGGCATTTTCCTGTCCTGAGTCATTGTTGAACACATGCCCGTTCCAGCAGCAGAAGATCTCATTCTTCAGTGCTGTCATTCTGGCACCCAAGAGCTCTCCAAAGTTAAAGCCCATCTTGTCAACACCAGATGCACTGAGATACTCTGGGTGTCTGCTGAAGAGGAGAGACACATGTGCAGGACATGGTCCTGGCAGCCATCACAGTGTTCGGCGATGGACGGGACCTTGGAATTCAAGTATTGAGCAAAAATGACGTTTTTAATACAGCAAGGGTCAGGTTAGGTGATACCAGAGGAAAGAGATTTTGAAGGAGGGGTTCAGCTCTCCCTGTGCTTCTCCCTTTTGCTTGACAGCACCAAGCTGACAGTAGCTGGTGCTGACCCTTCCCCCTAAGGGTTGCTAACAGCAGCCTCACTTCTCTCACAATGCCTGCTGCTCTTACAGATATATCACTTGCTGTCTTCTGAAAGCACAGCATCTGTCCAGTCTGTGTTTCCTCCAGGCTGTTCCAGGTGGGAATCATTACTGCTGATTTTCACCTGGTGATTCAGAGCAGTAGATGGAGAAGATGAGGATGTTCTCTTCAAACAGGAGCAGGACAAACTGCACCTGGAGAGTCTCTTTGCTGGAATGAAGTGGATGTCTGGAGGGGGCCAAGCTCCATAAGGAAAGGGATTGATCTTGGTGAGACAAAAGAAAGTGTTTTACTTGCCAGAAGATTATTGCATGGAATCTTTCCAGTGACACCCTGAAGGTCACCAGAAGCTTCACACAAATTCACAGCTGGTTGCAGGGTACAGTATGGAGCAAGGGCAGGTTATTATTTTAGAGCAAAGCAGCTGTGTAACATGGATCTTTCTTTTCTTCCTGTGGTCCTGTGTCTTCCTAAGGGCTTACAGCTCCCAGGTGACAGCAGGATGGCTCTGGGCAGGTTGACATCCAGGCAGAAGACACCCTGCACACAGCAGGTATGGAGCTGAGTACCTTTCTCTGAAATATGAAAAGCAGAGAAGAGGAGAGGGTGATCCTTGCACTTCCTGCAGGGCTGGGGACAGCCTGGCTTCTGTGGCCTGATCCTGATCACTCTGTACTCCAAAATGGTGCTTTGAATAGAAATTGCACTCACCAGTGAGTTCACCTGCAGAGGCTTCCCACTGGTGAAGACTTAACTGGTGACTGCTGGTGCTTCTGAGGGGATACCATTTCAGACCATTTCCGTGGGCTGTTTGCAGGGTTTTCCATCACGAGCAGAAACAAGAAGCCCAATAACAGATTTTCCCTGATTTCATTCTCAGACTGATGTGGGTGGAGAGGCTGTATGGATTACTGAGGACACAGCTGACATGTTGTGGGGTTCCCAGGAATTCGACGTGGGTGCCTTCAGCCAGGGCTGTCTTGTTTTAAAAGCAAACGTGAGCTCTTGGACCTGGCCCCGTGGGATGCTGACACCACCTGGCAGAAGGGCTGTGCTCAGATTGGGACAACTGTATGTGTTTAATTTTGAGCTGGAGGAGGAGAACTATGGCGAGTCCTGGGTCAGTGACAATGAGGTCTGGACTCCAGATGTGCAAAGCCTGGCAGTGAGAGATGGGAAGGCTGTTTAGAGAGGAACATTTTGGAAGTCTGGGGGAGTGCACAGTGGGATACTAGATCTCAAATTAAATCTTCAGCCAAAAAGGGAGGAATATAGCAGCAGTTTTATCAGGCTGGGCTACTGCAGGAATTGCTTCAGTTGCTGGCCAGGAGTGTTGCTGAGAAATTGGATCCTGCAGCAGCCTTATCTGATGGGTCAAGGGAACAGCTTCCAGATTTTGCAAAGTGGTTCCTTCCAGTGTGAGGCAGTGGGGCAGTGAGCTGGGATGGCTGTGTGAGCTTTTGAGCTGCCCAGTGTTGAGCAGTGCTTTCAGCTGAAGGTTGTGCTTGTCTGGAAGGAACAGCAGAGACAGCAGAGACAGCAGAGACAGCAGAGACAGCAGAGACAGAGACACATAACTGCTTAAAATCTGCAGAGCTTCTGTTGGTTTTGGAAACTGAATTTTCCTTATTGGTTTACGCCCATGGATGGGGTTAGTGAGGCACTGGAACAGGTTACCCAAAGGAGCTGGATGCCCCATACCTGGAAGTGTTCAAGGCCAGGTTGGACAGGACTTGGAGTAACCTGGTCTGGTGGGTGTCATCCCTGTCCATGGCAGGGCTGTTGGACCTGGTGATCTTTAAGGTGCCTTCTGACTCAAGCCACTCTATGATTCTACTGAAAATGGGAAGGAGGTTCTGCAGCAAATGGTGCTCCTTACATACAAAATCTCATGCTTCAGTGTTGGTTGGTCACACTGTCAGCTCCCCAGCTATGAGTGTGAGGAGGCTGATGTGGCAGCTATGACTGTGGTGGCTTGCTGGAGTAGCAGGAAGCATCTCCTGCTACAAGGTTGCCTCTGCACATTGCCCCATCTGTTCCTGTTGCTCTTGGCAGGTGTTTAGTGCCTCCCATGACAAGTGTTTTCACGGCTGCTGTGCTGTGAATGACAGATGCATTTCCAGAACAAAACCCAAACACCTTCCAGCACCATGACTTTCTTCGAGTGCAGTGTGAGAAATGAGCAACACCAAAATGAACAATGTCAAAATGTGTCTGGAGTCTTTTGCAAGGACTGTGGCTGTGAATAGACAGACCAGGTATTTCTGGTGTGCTTCTCTTTCTGCTCATGCTGCTCTTGATGTGCCTTGCATGGTGAGAACCACACTTATTTTTAAATTGGATATTTAAATATTTTATTGCATTAAAACAGGAATAAAAGGGAAGTAAAAAAGCAGTGATAAAGACACTGCCACTAACAGGCAGAAAGGCATCTTGCTGTTGGGAGCCAAGGTCCCTACAAATGTCAGGTATTTCCAGGAGTAAACAGCAGCTGTGTGAATTTCAGGGATGTGAATTTTGAAATAAGCACTGTAAGTTCCTGCTATGTGTCTATCAGGTGACCAGTATGTTTGGTGGATGCAGACTGTGGGAGGAGATGCTCCCTTGGAAAGCTCAGCCAGGAGAGATGGTGAAGGGCCCTGAGGGGAAGCCGTGTGAGGAGGGGCTGAGGGCACTTGGCCTGTTCAGCCTGGAGGAGACTGAGGGGAGAGCTCACTGTGGTTACAGCTCCCGTGAGGGGCAGAGGAGGGGCAGGCACTGATCTCTGCTCTTGGTGACACTGACAGCACCCCAGGGAATGGCCTGAGGCTGTGTCAGGGGAGGTTCAGGTTGGATATCAGGGAAAGGTTCTTCCCCCAGAGGGTGTTTGGGCACTGAACAGGCTCCCCAGGGCAGTGGTCACAGCCCCAAGGCTGAGAGAGCTCAAGAAGGGTTTGGACAATGCTCTCGGGCACAGGGTGTGACTCTGGGGGATGGTGCTGGGCAGGGCAGGACATTGGACTCAATGATCCTTGTGTGTTCCTTCCAACTCAGGACATTCTATGATTCTATGATACTGCTGTGGCAGTAATTTTGGATGTGACCCCCCCCAGTTCAACAGAGAGGACCTGCAACTGGTTTGCTGTGGAGGGTACAGCTCCTCCCTGCTCTAGAGGGGTTTTCCACAGGTCAGCACTACCAGACATCTTTGTGTTGCAGGGGTGCTCATGTAGGAGCTCTTTGGTGCTAAACTGAAGGCTTCAGCTTAGGTTCACCCACTAACTCAGGTCCTTAACTTTGAAGCAGCATCTAAGCTCCCTCTGAAGTCAATAGAGATGAGATGCTCTAGACCCGAGGTTTGAATTGTCTCCACTGGCTGTGAAGAAGACTGTGCAGAACAGTGAGACATCTTACTAAAAATACAGAGGGATAGGATGAGTCCAGTCACCACTCCTCAGCACTCTTGACTCTTGTAAAGCCCACTATCCATCATTTTTGCCCATTTCTCTTCCAAGACTGCATCATTAATAATGCCCATCCCTGCAGACCTTGGTGTGGTCCAGAATCCCACCTCACAAGGTGTTACATCAACACAGCCTCTTGCCACCCTGCTCCTCACGGCAATCACAGCACCCCTGTGAATCTTGTACAAGTTTGAGTTTGCTGTTATGACTTGCTGACATCAATAATGATTAACCCCGAGTGAAGCTCCAACTCCAGGATCTCTGATGGATAGATGAGTTGGGGAGCTGTACTGACCTGGCTCTCATGTCACCCTCCCTCTTCCCACACTCTAGTCCCAGGCCCTGGCTCACTGCACAGGATCCAGTAAAGAACAGTGAGTTTTAAAACAGCATCCTGCAGAGAAGCATGTCTTCTACATCACCAGAGAACCACGTCCCTGTGCCACAGGATCACAATGCAGCATCTCAGCTCTGCCCTGAGAGCACCTCCTTTTGTTCAAAGCCATTGTAGCCTCCTAGGGAGCTCCCAGAAAAGCCTTGGGAGAGGGATTTCAAAAGTGGGTGTTGTGGGGACCTTTCTGCCAGCAGGTGTGGGGCAGAAGGCCAGCTGACACCCCAGAGCAGGGCAGGGAATGGGGCAAGCCCTTACAAGGGAATGTACAG
Organism: Rhipidura dahli; assembly: GCA_013399225.1. Taxonomy (NCBI): domain Eukaryota; kingdom Metazoa; phylum Chordata; class Aves; order Passeriformes; family Rhipiduridae; genus Rhipidura; species Rhipidura dahli. The sequence goes on along the minus strand of VXAC01000650.1, from coordinate 1,029,162 downwards.
TATGCAGGGCACACGCAGGCAGCGTCCATCAGCCAGTACAGTAGCAGCCTGGAATAGTTTGGCTGGGTAGCCCTGCATGAGGGAACGCTCCTGAAATAGGTTGATGGGCCTGATGTTATTTTTGTTGCGCTGGAAACCACAGCCCTGGCACCCTGAGTGGCTGCTGGCTCCCAGGTGGGTTCATCCTAATGTGGGAGGCAAGGATGTCACCTTCCAGTCAGGAGAGGAGGGGGATTTAGAGGCAAATGGTGGAAGGTTTGTAAAAAGGAGCTTGCAGTGCTCTGTTGAGGAGCAATGTGAGCATGGCTTGGGAAGTCAGTAACTTAGGATGCTGAGGACCAGAGATGGAGGAGAGCAGCCCAGGAAGGAATCCTTCCTCCCTTCTTGCACTGCTTCATCGTGTGCACGGCAGGCAAAGCTCCACTGCTGCAGTCACCTTTGTCTCAAAAGTCCACACAGCACAGTAGATGCTTCTGTCTGAGCCACCATCTTGAAATACATTGCATTGTAGAAATTGTAAAATATCTCCTAAAGTGACAGTCTGCAAATTTCTGGTTCAGTCAGACTGTCCCAAAAGCAATCCTAGGGCTGTAGCCCTAAATCACTTAGGACCACTGAGTTTATGAGGTCTGTAGAAACTTTCTGACCTCAGTGATTCCTTTTTAGCCAAAAAGCTGTGTTTTTTAGATCTCAGCATGAAGCAAACTTTAGCAGGAAAATAGTTCAACACTCAAAAGCAAATTTTACAGAAAAAAAGGTGTTAAGCCTAAAATTTCATATAGGAAAGTTGGGAGGAAAGCTGTGCCAAGCTCCACGTATGAAGCAGACTCTGACTTACTGGGTCCTCAAAATAAGTGGCCACTTTTATAAGGTGACAATGATTTCCAGATTGCATGTTCCTGCCTGCTATGAGAGGGGGTGAAAGAGGCCAATTTGCTGTCACTGGGCTCCAAGGTGGATCCCTCTTTCTCACTGCATCCCAAGGACAAGCACAGCAAAGAAATTGAGGTAGAAACTGAGGGACTTTTGGGTCATCACATGGCTTCAAAGAGTTGTGCTTGGGGACACAGCAGTTCTAATTACTGAGGTGCCTGCACAGTGACAGCAGCGTGACACATGATCATAAAGTGGAGAAATATCTCCAGAAATAGAAGCACATTTAGCTGCAGTGTGTGCTTCTCCCATGCTCCTTTACTTAGGGAATATGAAAAGCAATGGAGGGATCACCTCCTTTCCTCCTTCTTGAGACAGCTCCTTTGGCAGATTTGGGGCTTGCTGTCCTCTGTGGGAGGGTGTGGAGAGAGGGCTGCCCTTTGGGTGCACAGGAGACATTCCCATGCAGGAATATTTACAGATCTCATGTTCTTGTGGCTCCCTGGTGAGTCAGGGGAGGCAGTTCCTGTGTTAGAACAGGGACCTGAAAAATGAGAGAGGAGGGGGCTGTAGGGAGCTCACAGTTTTCACGATATCCCATCAATGTATTCCCCATCTACTGCTCTTGGAAAGAAATGGCATGGCTCATTTATTCTTGTCACTGTTGTCAGCTGCTGTGAACACTCTCAGATTAAATTATACTTTGTTAAAACACCATCAACATGGGCACAAGAAGAAAAATATCCATGGGTTTGCCCTGCTCCTCAAAGAATGTAGTTCCTGCCTTTGCAACCAGCATCTAGGTTTCTCTTGCAATTTCTCGTCCTCCTTAGGAAGGACAAAACCCCTCCCATGGCCCTTCCAGAGAACTTTCTGCCTGGAAACCCCAAAGTTGTGACTTCATTTAGAGCCTGAAGGGGCCAGCTCTGGATTGTGTCAGGGAGGATGTCTTGGGACTTGAGGTCTTGAGAAGTGATGGATAGGGCAAAAAACCAAACCAAAACAAAAGAAAACAACAACAAAAAAAAGAAATAAAATGCCATTTTTATTTCCTTTCCCAAAGGTCTCCTTAACACCATTTCATTCTGAAAGAAAATGTGCAAGAGCCATGTGCTGGAATGGGAAGATGGTCTCAATTCACAATTGTGGGGTGAGCTCCTGGGCTCCCACTATGTTTCTCCAGGGTACTCAATGATGAGGAGAATGTCTTTGGGCAACCCAAAATGGAAAGGACTTTAAAATACTCCCTGCCTTCATCTTTCTTGGGAGGAGTGAGAGCATGTTCCTGAAGTCTGCATACTGAGTACATCTGAGGGGAAAGTGTTTTAGGAGTAAATATTAAGTGTGTCATACATAGGCTGTTGCATGGTGGATTATTGCACAGCTGCAAGAGTGCATTTCTCTCTGTTGTCAAAGTAAATAAAATTCAGTTCTTTTCCTCTAGATGCACTTGTAGATGTGGTGGAGCTTTTTGTGGCTCTCTTGGAATCAGGAAAGTTACACAAAACAGTTTCTCTCCGGTGGTTCCACATCTACCCTCTCTTAAATCTGATGTAGTTGCTCACATTTCCAGTCTCCAATGGTCAGAAAGATCTTAAAAAGACTTGTAGACTGTGGGATGGAAGAAGAGCTGGTGGGGTGTTTTTATAAAATGATTCTGTGCCTGTGAGAACAGCCATTGATTTTTATTGAAAAAATACATGTAATGAGCACTATGTTTGGTAACAGCATCCCCAAGGCTGAGGATAAAAGTACGGAAAAATATGATAGGGAGTGTGGTGGGAAGGGTTTATTTGCTCTCATTTGGCATGACTGGGACAATACAGCTGGAGTAGAAGTGAAAGATAATGTAGCCTGGAAGAGTTTACAGAATGAATCTGAGTTACAGCACCTGAGTCAGCCTGAGTGTGGTTTAGGTACCTCAGGGGTGTCAGGGAACCCATATTTTGTATGTTTGTGCATCTTATACAATTAAGCACAAACCTACCTCTGCAATCTCTTTGCAGTAGAGGAAACCAAAACACCAGACCAAAATAGGTTACAAAAATGGCCAAACTCATGGAGAAAGTATGGTGGGCTTTTTACCCTTCGCTATATTTCCAAACACAGACACTTTGATGGGACCTCAGCGTGGTGCTGTTGACACACCTGAAGGATGGGATGCCATCCAGAGGGACCTGAACAGGCTTGGGAAGTGGTTCCCCATGGGAATCTCATGCAGTTTAACAAGGCCAGGTGCTTGTGTTACACGAGTCAGGGCAGTTCCTGGCATCAATCCAGGCTGGGGATGAACACACCAAAACCAGCCCTGCAAGAAGGCTTTGGAGATGTTGGTGGGTGGAAAACTGGACATGAGCTGGCCACATGCACAGGCAGCCCAGACACCACCCAGGTCCTGGGCTGCATCCAAAGCAAGGTGGGCAGGTCGAGGGAGGGGATTCTGGCCCTCTGCTCCACTCTGGTGAGACCCCACCTGCAGAGCTGTGTCCACCTCTGGGGTCCCAGCACAGGAAGGACCTGGAGCTGCTGGAGTGAGTCCAGAGGAGGCATTAAGGTGATCAGAGGGATGGAGCACCTCTCAGCTCCAAGAAGAAAGGCAGAAAGAATTGGAAAAGAGAAGCTTCATGGTGACTTAAATCCCTTCAGTACCTGAGGGGAACTTACAGGAAAGATGGGGCAAGACTTTTGACAAGGGCACGTAGTGACAGGACAAGGGGGAATGGCTTCAAAGTGACAGAGAGTGGGTTTAGATTGGATATTAGGAAGAAATTTTTTGCTGTGAGGGTGGGGAGACACTGGGACTGGCTGCCCAGGGAAGCTGTGGCTGCCCCATCTCTGAAGTGCTTCAGGCCAGGTTGGATGGGGCTCTGAGCAACCCGGTCTAGTGGAAGGTGTCCCTGCCCATGGCAGGGGGTTTGGAACAAGATGATTTTCAAGGTCCAATCCAAACCATTCAGTGATTCTGTGATGACATTGGGACATCTTAAATCAAATCTAACATGTACATTTATGTCTCTGCATTTGCCTGTGTGTCCAGCACAGTGACACCTCCACATTCATAAGAGTGTGAGATGTGGGAGTCGGAAGGATCACTTGGATGCATGCAGTGACTCCTGGTGTTTCAAACAGCAGTCATACACAGCCACCCCCACACCCACCCCACATCTTCATTTAGTCAGATCCATCTGACTGAAAACCACTTTTTGTCATGTAATCCCTATTGGAAGCCTGTTCCAGGCAAGAGCTTCTCAGAGGGTTGTTTTCTCTCTCTAATTTTTTGCCTAATTTATTCCTGGCCTCTTCATGCCCGTTTGTTCCTGTGCCAACATTGTCTTTTAGCTTCAATAGCTCAGCTGCCTCTCTGATGCTTGCCCCAATGTATTTATAGACAGCAACCGTGTCTCCTCTCAGCTTTCGTTCTGGGGCCTGAACGAGCTGTTTTAGCAGATGACCACCGAGGGAGCAGAGATGGGCAGCCACATCTCAGCTGGCCTGACAGTGCCTGGCGCCCACGGCAGCCCCAGGGTGTTGGGGCAGAGTGGGCTGAGCAGACCCAGCAAAGAGCTGCAGGGCAACCTGAGCACTTCATGACCCTGCTGGTACATCCCAGGCAGCAGTGCTGGAGCCACACTGCCTTGGTGCTATGCCCAAAGCTGTTGCTAACAACTGAGGAAGAAGCTGTGCTGGTGCTTCAGGAACGATGCACGACCCGTTGGTGAGAGACCCCAAAGTCAGCTGTTTTGCTTTTTCTCTAAGCAGTTTCAGAGGGGGTGCAAGCATGAGACTAAACTGATATTTCTGTTCAGAGATGCCTCTTCCTCCCACGTCTCTCAGCTGGAGAGGTGGTGCACTCTCTGTCTTGGGGGGGCTTTTAAAAGAATATCCTGAAGCCTGTCCCACTCTCTCCAGTCTTGGTGGGACGTGGATGGAAAAAGAAGAACAAACTGTGGGAAAAAAAGGTTTCTGTCCATCTTTTACTCACTCTGGTGTCTACACACAGGTCTCCAGACAGGGTGTGAAGAGATGGAGAGCATGGCTTTGCCACTGATGCATGAGGTGACAGCTATTGCACCTCTTTTTGCTTTCTCATCACCCCTTTGGCCCATATTCCCCCTGGGGACACTCAGCACACAGCCCACAGCAGCATGGGGACCCCACTTTTGGGCTTCCTATGACCTTCTCCAGCAGTGCCAGCAATCGCTTCCTGAGTTGTTTATTGTTCCCCTCTGCCTCTGAACCAGCTGCTCACATTGCAGGATTTACAAGGGCTGACGGTATTCCATGGGAAGGAAGCAGAGCTGCATTTTAGTTTATATTTATATAGTTCTCCTACTTCACCTATGCTTAGGGCTTCTGTGAGATCTGTCATCGCTCAGCAGAAAGGAAGGAAACAATGAGTCCTTGCCTGAAAGTGATTTTTCTTTTCCAGACACTTGTGATGAAAACAGAAGTCTTCTCGGGTCTGTTAAAGTGGAACTGAATATGCTGCAGCTGAGAGAGGCAGCAGTAATTTGCTTTTCCGTATCCAGTTTGTTTCAGACACCTGGTTGCCCATCCTGATGTCTCCTTTTTGGTCTCTAACTGTTCTTGCAGTGCAGTCTGGCTGCACCTCTTGCCCCTGCAGAAAATGGAAACCCCAGGAGAAAAGTGAAGCTCCCATAAAGCATTGCAATATGCATTTTAGGTCTGATGGTTTTCCTGTGGTCAAAAATATTTCCATTCTAAAAATTATTTATTTTGAAGGAAGGTTAAAACATCAGTGGAAATGTGACCATATGTACACAAGAAAATCCACCCTAGTTATGTGCATCCAATGTTTGCTGCCATGTTGTAGGGACATTGGATGCAACCACTTTGCACGTGATGTGTTGCTTTGAGATTTGTCTGTGCCCTAATACAAAGGCAGTAACTCTACATGCTTTATTTCAGGAGATATTGGAGAGTGCAGGTGAGATTCTCACACAGAGCTCTAAGAAATATTACAGTAGAGATCAGCTATAGATCAGCTAGAGTTTTCACCAGTGCAGAGTTTTTGCTAGGAATAGTACTTGGAGAAGATGATTTCCCCTTTTCATCTGTTTCTTGTCTCTTCCTTTGACAGCCAGACTGATATCACCACCCAATTCTCAACCAAATCAGAACTTTTCAGTTCTGCCTTTCTTGCCCTGACCAGATTAGCAAATTCTTGCTCACTGACCAATTTTGTGAGATTTGTTTTAGCCCACTTTAGGCAGAAGGCTAAAGGCTTTCAGAAGCATTTTAGCCTGTGGATGGAGAGCAGGGACTGTTGGAGATCAGTGCAGCAGAGCCAAAGCCTGGTGTCGTGGACACCCACGTGGGCTAGGAGAGATGAGCCCTCCTCCAGCCTGGTGGCACCAGCATGAGGACGAGCTGCAGCACTTTAACCCATCAGCACCACTCAGAATGAAATAAAAAGATCCAATTCTCCAAATGGCCCTCAGCAGGGTCAGACGTTTGTCACAGGGATGGAGGACAAGATGTGAGGATCTGGGGACACACAAAGGCCTGTGGATGTGAGCTGCAAACACCCACGGTGCCAGGGATTGCTGCGAGGTGCCCAGTGTGGTGCTGTGACCCCCGGGGCTGTGAGTGTCACTGCTGGGGCAGAGGATGTGGCACTGGCTGGGGAGGGGCTGAGCACTGCGTCCTGCTGGAGCCACGTCCAGGTTCCCAGGCAGAAAGCAATTTATCAATCTGTTGGGTTTACTTTCTCCTGACCTGCGTGATCAAGAGCAAATTTCCTGGGACAAAACAAAACAAAACAAAAAAAAAAAAAAGCAAAAAAATGAAGGAAGATGGAGGTTACAACCTTCCTGCTTGCAAGGGGAGGTTGTAAAATGGCATTTGAGGGAAGAGCTGGGTCTTTCCCATTGTGGGGCTGCTTGTGCTCAATAAGATTTTCAGTGTCTGCAAATATGTGCTGGAGGGAGTTGAGTGTTGCATTTTTGTCAGCTCCCTCCTCAAAGGCAGAACTTGACATCCTGCTTCTCTTTTCCTCTTATTTGCCTCCTCCCGCCTCCCCTTTTCCCCTGTCCGCATGACAGTCATAAAAAGATAATGGAAACAATATGGGAATAGTCCCGGTTAGAGCAGCTTCCCTGTGGATGAGAGCCACGTGCAGTAGCTGGGGAGGCTGTGAGGTCCCTTTGGAAAGCCAAAGAGGGCAGGTCACGGTGTCCTTGTTTCCAAAATCAGTGCTGTGCTGGGATTGTACTGGTGGAGTGGAGCCATTTGGATACCAGGCACTGGGCACTGCTCTGGTGGGATAGGAAACCCCAAGATGAGGTTATTATATCTGAACTGGGTTTTGTACTGAAATGCTCTTTAGGGCAAGGCCATCAGAGGGTGATAAAAGCATCCTGAACACTGTCCTCCTCCCATCCTGGCCATGGGCCTGCCCAGTCCCTGCCAGGCAGGAGCTGCTGTGGATGGGCCTGTTGACTGTAGCCTGCTGGCAGCTGTTTGCAGCCAGGAAGGACAATATGCTGATTGCAGAATCCGGTTTAATTACTCACAGCACATGCCATTAAGAGAAATTGGCTCGGCTTTCTCAGGAGCAACACATCTGAACTGACTCACCTTCATAAAACTTGGCTCACATGCTAATTAGATGGCTTGGCTTAAAAAGATTGAGCCCCAATTCTGCCACCAGCTCGCAGGGCCCAGTGTTATTTAAAGATCCTGGATTTCCTTATATAAGAGTTCAATTGTTTTTTCAAACAGGAAAAAAAAAAAACAAAGAAAGGCTCAAAAGAGAAAAGAAAAAAAGAAAAAACTCAACCCACCCTTTAAACAGAATTTAAATTTATACATCATTGAGTTCTTAATTTTCATGGAATTTCTCTCCCCCTCACAGACAGAAGTTGTATATACAGGATTTTAGTATTTCCTCTCCGGCTCCAGCCCCAATTTGAAGGACTGTAAAAGTTTGAACCGATTCCAGTAGTGCGCGGTTTGCATGGTCTGTGCTGCGCTGCCGAGTCAAAACAGCCCACACAGTAACAGACATGCAGTAAATCTTGGGAGAAGTGTTTCCTTTCTTCACACACACACATACACAGAGGATTGAAATTCAATTATAGTTTTAAAATAATACTGAAATTTGGAGGCAGAGGATAAAGAAGCAAGCGGGGCTCCTCACAGCGAGGGACCCGGCGTGTTTTGAAGCGCGATCAGGTTTCAGGGAGCTCGGGGCTGATGATAACGTGTTCAGCATATCCTGCGGTCGGGCTCGTTTGCAAACATGAACTCATTATTACTGAATGATCATAGCAGTTAATTGTCTTTGGAGAGAGATTTAGAGTTCCCTTGCACCACATTTTTTGCCTATCCTGTGTACTTTTTCACAGATCTTGGGGAGAACAGAATGTAAAACTACAGATCACCAAATTAGCCTTTAATAATGCTGCGAGACCTGTGTGCACCACAAACGCCCAAAATCCTTCCTTCTCCTCTGCTTTTTCTCCCTTGCACATATTATAAACAAAGGAAGAGAGCAGCAGGCTCTCTGCCAGATCTACCCATGTTTTCTCTTTATCTTTGCTTCCATCACTCTTTTGACTAATTACATTGCTGTGCCTGTAGGAGAGGGGCTGTATTAACAGATATTTGCAGAGTGTTCAGCAGCAGCAGCAGCAATGATCATGGAACCCAAAACAAGCCAGGAATTTGCTGGCTGAGCATGAGGCACGTTTTAATAACAGAGTGACACTGGGTCGGGAGCTTGCCAGAGATGCTCACATCAACCACTCAGCGTGAGGCTGGGCTGAACATGATGAGCTGGGATGTTGTCCTCCTCTGAAAAGGAGGTTGAGCTGTGATTCTGGAGAGAAGGGCAGCCCATTTTGTGGGAACTGTTGCTGTCTTCCATGCAGGAATGAGCACAGAGACTGGATGTAAAACATTTTGTTTCCCTTCCAGGTCAAGAAAGGCTGTGAAAAGGACCCAGCTGAGAGATAAACATCACAGAATCATAGAACAGTTTGGGTTGGAAGGGACTTTAAAGATCATGTAGTTCCAAGCCCCTGCCATGGGCAGGGATGGCACCCACTAGACCAGGTTGCTCAAAGCCCCATCCGACCTGGCCTTGAACACTTTTAAGGATGGAGAATCCACAACTTCTTTGGGCAACCTGTGCCAGGGCCTCACCACTCACAGTAAAGAATTTTTTCCTGATATCTAATCTAAACCTGCTCTCTTTCAGTTTGAAGCCATTGCTTCTTGACCTGTTACTACACACCCTTGTCAAAAGTCCCTCTCCAGCTCTCTTATAGCCCCTTTGGTGCTGACATGTTCTAAGAGGTCTCCCCAGAGGTTTCTCCTGGCTGAACAAACTCAGCTCTCTCAGCCTGTCTCTACAGGGTAGATGCTCCAGAGTTCCTCTAGACTTGCTCCAATAAGTCCACATCCTGCTTATGGTGGGGACCCCAGAGCTGAACACAACAGTCCAGTGGAGTCTCACAAGAGCAGAGCAGAGGGGCAGAATCCCCTCCCTCGACCTGCTGGTCACACTTTGGATGAAGTCCTTCTTTGGATGCAAACATGAGAGTTGGGAAAGGGACTGGTCTGGGGGAGGAGAGTACAAGGAGAGGTAGCAAGAACAAGGAGGGCAGTGAGGAGGAAAAGCCAAGGAGAGGCAAACACAACTCGTAAGCCCAAGAGATCTGATTGGCTGAAGTGTTTCCAGCTCTGAGATTTGGTGGTTGAAATTTGCCTTGGAATTGGTTGGATCAGGTGGAAAATCCCTGGGGATTATATCCTTGCTCGCTTCCAGCAGGAATCAGCATTTGTATTTCTATGGGTAGCTCAAGTAATGCTTTCCCCACAATAGCACAATGGGGTTTTTTTTTACAGGTGTTCAGTGGAAAACCCCAAACCCCAAAAAGCCCAAAACCCAGGGGAACTGGGCTGGAGGACTGAAATGCACTTTCTGCCACAGAGGCTTAAAAGGTGCCTTTGGTTGGTACATTTCTGGAGTATCCAGAAAATCAGCCAGGAGAAAGGAGCAGATGAGCAACATCTCCACCCACCACATGAGGTTTGCACCCTCACTTGACGTTGCCTAAGTGAAATTTATGCTATCCAGAATTTCAAAATCTGGTCCTGATTTCCAGTGCCTTTGCTAACAGAATTTGGGTTTAGGCTTCTAGCTGAGCACAGTGCAGTCCTGCATCCCTGTAAGTTTGGATAGAACAGGCTGGAGGGCTGGTGCCCAACAGTGAAACATTAGTGAAATATGTTCCTGCCCATGGATTTTAGCACTGCCTGCCCTCATAAGCAGCCTGTTGCACAAGTCACATTGCCTGTGGTTTTTAACTGATAGCCAGATCAAAGGCCAAGGATCTTTCCAAGTATTTTGGGTATGTTTTGTTCCATCTTTGGTTCTTTCCCTTTCCTCAGCAAACACTCTGCCATCCAGTCACTAATTTCACCTGAATCACTTGATCAACCAGATTTGGCAAAGGCAAGGTTGCCTCATAGAGAGTTTGGGTTTTGAAAGGACTTGTGCAAAGTGCTGGTGGGGAGAGGAGTGACTTGGATTTTGCCCCCAGAATGAGTCCACAGCCCCCTGCACTGCTGGACAGTGCAAAGTGTACTGCTGGCCATGTCTTTCCTGTCCTGGGAAAAAGGGGGAAATTGCAGGGGAAAATTCTTCAGGAAAATAGTTTTCATTAGGCCTATTACTCCAAATTTTTTTATTCTGTACAGGTCAAAATCTATTGTTGCAGTACATGTTAGAATATATCTGTATAGGGGGTTGTTTTGCTTTTTTACATCCTCTTTCCAACAGTCCTTTGGCCATGCTGGGGAAGGACTCCAAAAGATGCTTTTCTCAAATTGCTGATGCATAACCCGAGATGTGGTTCCTCTCTAAGACCAAGTTGTCCAATATATTGTTACACTTGGGTGTGCTAACACATGTCAGCATAAAACATTCTCCAGTTAGTAACCCCTATTTTGGGGTCTTTGAAGTGACATCATCTCTAACCCCACTGGGGCTGGCACACAGGAAAGATGAGCCAGCACCAACATGCCTGAAATTTTAGTGTTGTGTCCAGCTTGCTGTCAGTAGCATACCCAAAATTTGAATAGCAGTTCCCATAATAATTGGAAAAACACTGACCTGATTTTTTTTCCCCTGGTTCATTCATATATTTAGGAGTGAAAATGCTTTCACAGCTGATAGCTCAATATAAACTGGTTTCCATGCACCCCACAGCTCTGAGAATCCCAAAGGATATGTAATTGTCCGAGCCATTTTGGGTCACCAAACAGACAGGTTATTTTGGTCACTGCACATTAAACCTCTGGGAGCCTCTAAAGTGGGGATTTGCTGCCACATAAAATTGGTGTGGAATGGGCCTGGGAGCCAGGATTTGGTAGTATTTCATCAGAGCATTTGCAAGCAAGGGCACCAGAATCATTAGGGGCTTTGGGACAGCCTGGACCAGAGTGGGGGGGAAAACAAGTGCCTTTGCTAATGGAACAACTTTATTTTTGCTTCCTGTTCAGAATGATGCCCATAAGACATTGCCTGGGGCCAGAAGCTCTCATCTACCACATGGGCAGAGAGAAGAGGGCCCTGTTATTCAAAGTCCATTTAAAAATACTTCAGTGACTCACAGGGAAGGACAAATTAGCTTAATCTTGCCAGCTCTTAGTGGCTTTTGGCTTTTTGTTTTGTTTGGGGGTTTTTGTTGGGTTTTTTTGCTTGTTTTTGTTTTTGTTTTTTGTCCTAGGAGTCTTCAGTGCTCATCCAAAGGTGTGAGCTGGGCATCCTGGGGAATGATTTGGGCAAATTAGAGGGACCATGCTGGGTGGAAGCTCGAGATTTCTCTTCCAGAGAGTCTTTTGCTTACTAGGCCCCTTCAAGTTACCTACCCCAGCTGAAGTACAGCATCACAGCCTCCCATTTTGCCTCCTTTTGACTTAAAATTAGTAAGATGAGGGCCGGAGGCTGGTGTAATGAGTTTCACTATCACAAATCTTGTCATAAGCTGCCACCTGAAGGTGCTATTTTGCACGTGTTGCTTTTGCTTTTTGTGCCAGAAACACAGGCTTCTTGTCACTAGGGGTAATTTCTTTTTGTGGTTTTTAAGCAGAGGTCTCCTGGCCTTCAAATAAGCAAACACCAAAGGTAGCATCTCATACCCACTGGAAACTAGTGGTTTGGAGAAAGATCTCTTACTGGGATGAGAAGCTGGCTGTGAGAAACAGGTTTTTGTTTGTCTGTTTGTTTGCTTGTTTGTGTGCCTTAGCTACAGAACCCAACATTTGTAAAAAATTTAGATCTTGCTCCGGCCAAGCTTAAAATTTGTAGCTTTATTTCAATAACGCAAGAAATTAAAAAAAAACATTCTTGTGTCAAGCCAGAATGTTCTTTTAGTTTAAAGAAATATGTTTTATCTTCAGGCAGAGAATGTTGTTCAAATCTACTTCTTAGAGCTTTGTTTGATGAAACACTAAAAATCATTTCTGCCACAGAAAGAGAGCCCATGGCTTTGTCTCCAGCCTGTAGATTGAATTCCCCAGTATTCATAGAATCATACAATGGTTTGGGTTGGAAGGAACCTTAGAGATTGTGTACTTCCAACTCCCCTGCACAAACAGAAAAGGGACACCCTGTCCATGGCATATTCATGTTGATGCATGAAAGGTTTAATAATGTCAGTAAGAGAGAATGAAAAATCCCACCAGAGGCCTCTAACAGGGTGACTGGGCACATTGCAGCCTGTATCTATCTAGACTGGGAGTGCATTTTGCTCAGAGCCCAGCAAACCATGATGCTTCCCACATTTCTGCAGCTGGTTTTGTGTCTCCTACAGCTCACCTTCCCCTGGGGGCAGCTGAAGCTGAGTCCTGTCATCCCCAGCAGCAGGAGGTGGTGCTTGGCTGGTCCTGCAGAGCTGACCTCAGTAACTCAGCCCATGGGGCCTTGGTAATGTTTAATTGTGTAGCTCTGTCCTGAGGTCTCGTGGTTTGAGGCAGGCAGATGGGAGATATTCAGATTGCCCCAGGAAGAGGAGGAGATTGAAGCAAGGTCTCTTGTAGCCCAAGAGAATGTGCTACCCATGAAGCTGCTGGGTGTTGATGTGCGTGAGGGAGAAATAATCATAACTTCATTTTTGGGTAAACTTATTCCCCACTGAAGAGAAATAGCCTGGCCTTCTCTGCTAAGTCACAGCCTCCCATTCAAATCTTTGGGTTTTCTGTTCACAGAATGACCTTTAATTGTGTTAAAGGCTCTGCAAATCTCTGTTTTGGAGAGGCTGGTAGCTAGAATGGAATGGCTCCTTACGTGAAGCCAAGAGACATGAATAGTTCAAGGCAGCTGCAGGGATTAATGCTTTGCAGGGTGGCTCTTTGTCTTGGGCCATGGAGAGGACTGGTATTTGGCACTCTGTTTTGCTGCATATTTTATGGTCTGGAAGAGGTCTTAACAACTTTTATAATGCAGTCACTCCACAATGGCTCTCTTCAGTGGGGCTGAGAGCTCGTTGCTATGAAAACTTGGGCTATTTCCCTCTTTGCATGGGCATATGGGACAAGGTGCTCTCCACCAAGGAATTCCCTCCAGGTAGAGGTAAAAGACTTGCTGCTAGGATCTGAGGTTCCAAAGGTCATGAGATTTAGGGTGGAGTTGTGAGTTTTGGCAAGCTGACACGTGGTTTTGGTTTGGTTTCTGCTTTCAGAATGGGAACATGCTCATGTACTGAGCCACTGGCACAGGGCACTTGGGGTCTGAGACCATGACCAGTGCTCTGCGATGCCAGACCTGGGGATACAAAGACAACCCTTAGTAGACACCAGCTCTAGATATTCAGTGGTAAAAGAGGTGACCTTGAGCCTTGTAGGATGATTTGACCTCTGAGGCCAGTTGGTATTTTATACACTAAGCCACTGCTAGCTGCTGCATTTTAGGCAAACAGAAAACATCTTGGTCATACCTACTGACTACAAAAACTGGCTGATCTACCAGTTATGATACCAAATTTTCTTTATGCTGCTTCTTTCTTGCAGTTTATTTCTTCTTTGCAGCATATATTTGCTTTCCCCTTGTTTATTACAACAGCATCTCTCTGTCCTGGCTCAACTTTTGCTTCCTAAAAGCTTGCAGCAAGTCCAGCCACGGCTCTCTCTGAGTTGGAGGGACAAATCAGGTGCAACCTCCTTCTAGGCTATAGGAAATCTGTAGGGAGATGGTCCTGTTTTGAAATTTTGTGGAGAGGAAATGCCCATTCTGTGAGATCATCCACTGTGATATCTGTTGGGAGGAACTAGAGATGCCATGTGCAGTGCTCAGCTCACCCAAACCCCATCTGACAGGAAAAGGAATTCCTGTGTAATAAAAATTAAGATAATTGCCTATGAAGAAATGTTTCATTGTCGAGGGTATTTTCATACAAATTAGCGGAGAGGAGGTCAAATTCAGAGAACATAAGATCAAGTCCTAGAAGAGATGACTTTGTTTTTGTTTAAATTTCCATTTAGTGTTTTTTTTCACAGATGCTGTTGGGTTCTGGGGTAAGTCTCCACTTATTTTTCTGGGGAAAGTTTTTAAATCCTAAAGCTGTGGGAGGTCTGAGCAAAGAGAATATCACTGTTCTTTCCATCCATTCCACATCTGTTGAGGAAGATATTCCACATATATTGAAGATCTGCTTCATATTCTGCTGAAGATCAACACTGGCATATTAAGAGCAAAGATTTGAAAGCAACTGTTCCTGTCTGCAAGCAAAGGGCAGAGACTGTGGGGTGGAACAACACCTGATGGTTGGGACCTGGATAGGATGAGCAAAAGCCCAGAACTGAGCTTCCAGGCAACATACTGCTGACAAACAGGATTCACAAACTCTCAGAATGTGGTCTCTGCCTGTTTCTGTGCAGTAGTCCAAGGGGTCCTTGAAAGAACATGATTCACCACTCTGTCCTTTTGGAGAGACCTCATGTCAGTTTGATACTGAGGGGCCTTGGACTGAGGTGCTGTCTGAGCAGCAGTGGCTGCCTTTCTGCTCATCTCCTTCAGCTGCAATCTCCAGAGAACTCTCTTTGTTTTGTTTTGGTTTGGTTTTTTTCCCTCTTTTGTCTCCTGCTTAGTAATATCTCCTTCTCTTTGTCCTTGACTTTAGCAACTGAGAATGTGCCTATGTGTTGTCTACACTGGATTTTTGAATGAGTGCCTATTGGGCAGCTGGTGCTGTTGGCATTTTGGTCTAGACTGATGAGAAGAAAGGAGAAGGACTTGGATTCAGGACTCCAAAAATTGAAACCACCTCATTTTTCATCCCCTTTGATTAACTCGCTGGTTTATTTGCCTGTAACAATGACAAATGACACCACCAGCTGATGCTATCACATTTGGCAGAGAGCCTGGTTTTAAACTCCTCAATTAAAACTGTACATTTTATGGTAATGCTTCATGAGCTCTTGGGGGAAAAATGTCTTTGACAGATACAAGGTAAGCAGGAATCTGAAAGGTTCCCAACAGCAAGAACCCATGTCCTACTGTTTATTCTGAACTACTAATACTCACCAAAGCTGCTCACTACAGTGATTGCAGGATGCCTGTGTTTTATTCTTACTGGGTTTTTTGTCTGCTTTTCTGTGAGTCTAATGTTGATGTTATTTACACCAGTGTAAACTGGGAGCACTTTCACAGAAATTAACTCTGCTGGCTTTACAGCAGTACAGGCTCCAGAAAGGCTAAAAATGCCTCATCCAAGCAGCTGAGAGCAGGTGGTTGCTTGTTGAAGTAGAAATCTCACCTTTCACTTAAAATCTGGTTCCTGCCTTCCTGGCTTTTAGGAGAGGCTCTCTGAATGCAGAAGTCTCAAACCAAGAAAGCAAATTAAAACTGCAAATGTTGTATTCTTCCCCTCTTGTTATTGCTGCCTGGGGGGTGGCTGGGAAGGTGTCTTGTGGTTGTTTTCAGGTCAGGTACTGCTGAATGTCAGGGCTTTGCAGGGAAGGGACCTCCTGCCACATCTATTGCACCCATTAATGCCAGCAACAGTTTTGGTCTCCAAGGTGCTCTGCCTGTGGGATGGACCCAAACCCTCTCCGGTCCTGTACCACATCTGGAATGTTTCACATCCACTGGAGAGGAACAGACACCCCAACTCCTCCAGACTACTTGGACTGTTCTGTTAGGGGGCCATGAATCCCACATAGTGCCCTAAAATCCAGTTCAATCTCCATAATGAATACAGTAAGTGTGGTCAAACTTAGACCCTGCAAGGTCTGTACCCAAATCCTCATGTCCCTGCAAGCCACAGCACAGGTCCAGGAAGAAGGGATAGGAAGAAATCTCTAGAAGAAGCTACAGGTTTGGCTCACAGAAAAGTAAAGAGTTCCCTTAAGTGTTTCCCTGGAAGACAGGAGCAAGGAGAAAATTAGGACTTTTTTTTGCTTACACAGGCACAAAGGAACAGGGGTTATTGTGTTCAGACTCACTTTTCTGGGGAACAGTTCTAATAAAATCAGGGATGTGGTGATCTGTGCTTGCTGGTGTTAGCTCTGCAGCACATGGAAGAAGAGGATGAGTCAAGAACCACACACCTGGAGCTCTGGAGGAGACACAAGTAGACCTAAATGGCCCTGTATTTGACATTAAATCTAATTTTTTGCAGGCAAAGCCAGCAGAATGAGTGGCTGTGTTGTAAGTCTGACCTGTAAAATGCAAATGTTCTCATCCACCCCTCCCCTCCTGTGGTGCTGTTAGTAATTAATTCAGCACATCTGCTAATGCTCCTTGTCTCTCTCCACTGCTCAGGGCTCTTGTTTAAATGTTAATACCGCATGTGCTACCTTTTATCTGGAGATGAAGATGGATTGCTCTGTCAGACTGGATTTAAATTCATTTTGCTGTTAAAAATTTGTAATTATATTGAAAGGTTGTATGAAGTCCAAGACCTCTCTGGGCTACTGTGGTTAATTAGCTGCTGCAGATATTGTGCATTCAATCAAATTGTTCTCACTGCATTAAATCTGGTTATTAAACACTTGAAGTAGTTGAGATATTAGCAATGCTTGATGGCTGGAAGGTCACACTCTTCATTACTCATCCAGGCTGTGTGTCAGGCAATTAAAGTGCAAATGGATTTGTGGGTTGAAGAGCTGTCTGAGAAAGGATTGGAAGTGGTTGGAAGATTTGCACAGACACTGAGGATGTCGTGGGAGGCTGGGGCAGGGACCTTCATGGTGCAATGAGTTCTTCATGCAGCAGATCAGGTGAGATCTGTCCCTGCTTGCAGCCTCCACCAAGAAAACAGTGTTTGTGAGGAACCTACCAAAAAGGTCCTGTCAGGTTGTTTGTAGGAAGGGAGAGGATCATTCCAAATAAATTCAGATGGGAGTGAAGAGAAAGCTTTCAATGATGATATGAAATTGGGATGGGAGCTACCACACATAAATGGAAATAAATGTTGTTGTGTGATGCTCTGAAATATGTTGGCTTTTGACAAACAAAAGCCTTGTGACCACAGACAAGGAAGACATCTCTTGAAGGTGCATCTGGTGACACCAGCAGGGAGAAATCTTCTGAGTGGTGAGCTGGACTCTTCCTAGTTTGTTTGAAGGCATCATGTGATGTGGCTGAGATAGGCTGTGGGGTACCCAACACAGACAACTTCACCTTAGAGGTGGGACTCTGAGGCAGGAGGTTAGTCCAGGTCACAGAAAACAGAAATCTAATCTTTACTAGAAATCAAACCAAACCAAAGCTTTTCCACTGCTTGAAGGCCACTTCAATGCATTATTGGAGTTATCAAAGACAGCCCTCAGCCCCTCTCTGCAGGGATGATGCTGCAGCATGGGGCCCATACTTCAGATCCTCCCTCCTTAGCAGCTCCCACCTGCCACCTCCACGTCCCTAAGCGAGGAAGACAGTGAATATTCAGTTCCCCAAAAAAACTGCAGTGACCTGTGCTGTACTCCTGACTCTTATTCCAGGTGCTTCCCCAAAACCATTATCGCCATATGCTCCTCTGCAGGAATGTGGTGTGCTCGTCTTCGTTGGTCTTTCTTTTGGAAAAATACAGAGGAGAAAAGGTGACTCTTCCTCTCTCCACTGGACATGTGCTATCTCCCAGCCCCGCAGCCTGCAGCTGGTTTTCTTTGTCGGAGGATTTTGGCTGAGCTGCCGCGATAATGACACAGCTGGGCAGTGGGAAATCCCGCCCAGTAGCTGACGCCTGCCTAATCGCCGCTGGTTGTGCTTGGAGACTCCAGGACCTGCTGTAATAACACAGCCACTTAATTAGTCTTTTCCTGAGTAAAGGCTTTGGAAAGCAAAGGAGTCGCAGCTTCCTAGATCCACTTCACTGTGTGAGTACACAACGGGTGAGAACAGTCCTGAAAAAGGACCACGAAGGGAGCCCGTGAGCTGGGCGCCAAGGCTTTTCCCTGCCTCAGTTTCCCCCTCTGGGCTCTTGCTCTCTGGTGTCAGGACAACCCAAGCAGCACCCACTCCTGGGGCATGGTTTATTACAAGGACATTACAGTTCAGATGTCAGGATAAATCAATATAAACATTTCCTTCTGTCCCAGGGCTGTCTGGCATTTCCCCCACCTCTCCATTTGTGAAGCCTTCACCACAAGCAGCTCCAGCTCACCACCCAGGCTAACTGCTTCGTGCAAGTGCCTCTGAAACCAGCCTGTGCTGTTATTTTAGCTTGTTTCTAGGTTTGTATTAATGACAGAGTGTCTCTTCTGTGTTTGGAGAGTTCAGATGCTGAATTAACAGTGAGCTGAATCACAGTAATTTACTGTGCCTGTGCTCACCCTGCTGCAACTGGGAAAACTTTTGGAGGGATTTAAACTAATTTATTCCCCTTGCCCTGCTTGCCTTGGGCTTAGGAGACAGCATTGTTAACCACAGCTCAGCTGACAGCATTGCACTGTGTCAGAGCTTAAATAAACTTTGCTGAAAATCAGAGTTAAAAGAGTACAAGGGCCATTATTATCCAAATGTGGAAAAAGAAAAGAAAATCCCTCATCTGCTCCTCTTCCTCATTGACCACCCAGACCCTTCATAATCCCTCACTGCTCCTTTCTTGCCTGGATTATGAGAATTTACCAGCCCCTCAGACCCTCCTCCTTATCCCTGACCCATCCCCAAATCCTGACAATACCTTTATCCTTGTAACCAGGTTCTGACCTCTTTCATCCTCACCCACACATTCCTTCCCTTCTCCAGCCCACCCCAAATCCTTCTTCTTCCATCAGCAGTTCTTGTCTTGGCTGATTGCTCCAAACATCCTGCTCAAATTCCTCCAAGCTGGCATTTTTGCTGTGTGGCAATCCCATTTTTGCCTAAATTTTAGACTCTTCACCTCTCCTCTTCCTGGCACACTCTTCAAGCTGCCACTGACATGTGTGGCTGCTTTTCCTGTGCTGGCCTTCCTTCACTTGGTTTTCCTCTGCCTGCTCTGGCAGGGCATCAAATAACAACTACAGAAAACATCCAAACAGGTCTTGAAAGTAAGAAAAATAGTTTATCTAAAGAGGAAAGCATCCATAAGATGACTCTACTTAATTTTAAAGACTCTAAGATCTCTTTGGTCGGATGAGTGAAATTCAAACCAGGTCCAATCTTTCTTTTCTTGTAGTTCGCTTTGTGAAGGTGCAGTCTGAAACTCTGGCACTCTGACTCCAGTCCAGATTTCCTCCTCTTCTGAGCAGTTTCTGTTTTCAGTGCTGGATCAGATCAAAGTTATCCCTGGAGACGGGGTGCTAACACCTTCTCCATTCTGAGCTGGGTTTGCTCTTCAGTTCTCCCTCCAAGTTCAGTGCTCCAAGCAGAGATATATGAATGTTTTTCATTTTCTCTTTAATTCCTAGCACTGTATTTATGTCAGGAGTTCATAATATCTGAATTTTCCTGTTCGTCCTTTCATGTCCTCATTTTTTGGGCCAAACTTTAAAAATTAATACAGATTGTATCAGCTCTTTGTGGTGGACCCAGGGCCAGCAGCTTTAACAAACCTGTGAATGGTTTTACCCAGGTTAACAAACCTGGGTAAATGACATTTAGGCACTTTGGAGGACACGTACCAGCACCTTCTTCTCCCAGAACCACACACCCAAGTGGGTTCCCAGTACAAATAGTGTCGAATCTAGACTCCAGCTATTTATTTTCCTTTGCTACATTTCTTATTTCCTGAGAGTCAGTTGGTATCTCACAGAAAAAACTGAAGCTGTTCCCAACTCAGAGTTGTCTGTCCCCCAAGGTAGCTCCACAGCCCTAAATCTTGGCCATGGTGGTCAAAACCAGACCAGGATCACTTCCCTGAGTCCCTTGGGTGAGAAAAGAGAGGAGGGAAGAGGAGATAAAAGTGAGATGTGATAGTCCCTCCAGTGGACCTGCTCACAGGGCTCCTGGGTGAAATTGTTCATTCAAAACATTCTTTTTGCTGAAAATGCCTTTTTAAAAAAAAATCAAAACAAAAATCTGTGGGAAATGTCCAATTTCAACAACAATTTTAAGGTTTTCATTGAGGAAGAAAAAGCTTGAAAAATGTGCAGTTTTTTGGCAAAAGTAAGCTAAGGAGTTTGGCAAAAACCCAAACGAAAACCAAAAACCAGAAACCCCAAATTGTTTTGGTTTCTGGCCAAAATGTTTCCAGTTTTTGATTGCCAGAAACCAAACATTTTTCGGTTTTTGCTTCTTGAATGAAAACCCCTGAACTTCTGCAGAAAAATGTTAAGACAGGGTTTTGTTTTCACTGAATGTCTTCCATAGGAACAGAAACATTTTCTGCTTTTCCCCTTTTTTATCCATGGATGGATGTGTGTGACTATACGACTGTGGTGGCCCATTTCTGAGCTCCACTTGCCTGTCAACCTGAGCTGCAGCACTTTCTCTGCCTGCCTTAATTCCTCCAGCCCTGGCTGCCTGCCCATTTCTGGCTATTCCTGGGCAGGTTTGAGCATCCTCTGCAAAACATTTTGGGCTTTCAGCTTCCAGAGATGTCAGGAGTATCTGAGGATGGCAAGCACATTAAAGGACTAGCTGGGCATTATGCAGGATCCAGCCCTCAAAAATCTACCTTCATCTTGGCGGGGAAGCCTGGATTAGGCAACACATCTTGGCTTCTTAATTGTGATTTTTCAGCCTTGCTTACCACCCACTGTGCCTGGGATTACACCTGTCCAAGTGTGCATGTTCTGCATCGCTGTATTCCAGCTTGGATACACTCCCTTAAAAACAATCACCTCATGTGGTGGATCTAGTTAACACTCCTTCCAGCTCTGAGCTGCTTCTGACCCTGCAGATGCTAAGTGTTAGCAGTTGTGCTCTAGCTGCTGTAATTCTCATTACCCCAGTGTAGACGAGACCTGTTTGCACCTTAAAATCTCTAAAATCTCTTAGGGGAATCCCTATGGAGGGTTTGAGGATGGGGGTGGTTTTCTTCTTCCCAAAAACGCTGAGTGCCAGTATCTGCCAGCTCCTCCACTGAAGCTGTGTGAGATGGGCACTTGTGACAGCTCAGCCAACTTTTTGCCCTTTACCAGCCCGCTGAAGTCATCGCCAAATATAAAGCCAGGCCCTTGTGGGTTTTCTTCTTGGTTTCAGATGTGAAGGTGACCAGCTGTTGATTGAGTGTTGCAGAGATCTTTGGAGAACAGTGTGCATTCAGCTTGGAGATGAAGGGCTAAATTCAGACCATTTGTGCTCTTGGCATGCTGCTCCTCCTCATCGCTGTGTGTTTGCTTTAGAAGTCTGACTGGCTGACATGCCCCGGCCGCCGGCTAATGCAGATTAATTCTGACTCTCTTCAGGCTTCAAGGAAACAGATTGTGGAGGGGTTTTCATCACAAGGGGAATGAAAGAAGCTAGCAGAGTATCTTAACCCAAACCACGTCACCCATTGCTTTCAATCAGAAAGGAGGACAGATGAGATTAACCTCAATTCCCCCCCGGCTGCCTTGCGGACACTGCAAACCACAGTGCCAAGTGGGAGAGGAATGCAGGAAGAGGATGATTTTTTTTGTGGACTTGTAAGGAACTGGACTTAGACAACCAAGCCCATTCCACATTGGCCACCGAACAGTCATCAGAGGGTGTTGACTTTTGACCACTACTGTTTTTGTTAACAGGAAAAATAAAACCATATGTTGCCTAAGTAGATGCACAAAACTTTTCTCCAAATCCCCACAGACAAACTGTCAGCAGCAAAAGTATTTACTTTGGTAATGCAGCTGGGCTTAATCCCAGCCCCATTGTGTTTGTGCATGCCTTTTCACCACGGAGCTCAATAACATGCTGTTTGTGAAGAGGGTGAATGAATGCATGCAGTATGATTTTGGTTATTAGGCCTATCGGTTACAGCCCGAGACAAAAGGCTGGAGTCAACAATGGTAGCACTACACAGGCCCTGCTCATGCTTCCAGTTAGGCTAAATGGAAATCTCAGTCATCAGTCACGTCAGCTAGCCATCAGCTTGAGGTAGGACAGCAGGACTTGGCCCGCTGGTGCGGATCCTCAGCTGGCTTAAATCAGCGTAAATCCAGTGTAGTCCAAGGAGCCACAGCTGAGGATTTTGGCGCCTACTGTCTATTTTTGAGTTTAGTGGTTGTTGAATGCTTAATTCGCTGGGCTGCAGGCTCCTGCAGCTGAGCCATGGATGTGCTCACAAGCTGCTTCCTCTTGGCTGGGGGGTCACAAACATCAGTGAGGTCCCTGCATGGCACCTCCATGGGTGCCAGCCCTGGGGCAGTTCCAAGCACAAACACAGGCTGGGTGGAGAATGGGTTGAGAGCAGCCCTGGGGAGAAGGACTTGGGGGTATTGGTGGTTGAGAAACTCGACATGGCCCCTGAAGATTGTCAGTGTGCATACAGAGCCCCAAAAGCCAACAGTGCCCTGGGCTGCATCACAAGAAGGGGTGACCAGAAGGTCAGGGAAGGTGGTTCTGCCCCGGTACTCTGCTCTTGTGAAGCCCCACCTGCTCTTCTGTGTCCAGCTCTGGGCCCCCCAACATAAGGAGGATGTGGATCTGCTGCAGCAAGTCCAGAGGAGGCCACAGAGATGCTCAGAAGGCTGGAGCCCCTCTGCTATGAAGACAGGCTGAGCCAGCTGGGGGTGTTCAGCCTGGAGAAGAAAAGGCTGTACCTTCCAGTACCTAAAAAAGCCTCAAGAGAACTGGAGAGGGGCTTTTGACAAGGGCATCAAGTGACAGGACAAGGGAGAAAGGCTTCAAAGTGACAGAGGGCAGGTTTAGATTAGATGTGAGGAAGAAATTGTTTACTTTGAGGGTGGTGATGTACTGACACAGGCTTCTCAGAGGTGCCAGATCCCTGGGAATGTCCAAGGCCAGGTTGGATGGGACTCTGAGCAATCTGGTCTAGGGGGAGGTGTCCCTGCCCATGGCAGGGGGGTTGGAATGAGATGATCTTCAAGATCCTCTCCAACCCCAGCTGTGCTGTGATTCTATGACCTGGCTGCATCAAAATCTGTGTGCAGAGTAACTCCATGTTTGAGTACTGTGAACACTGAAAGTTCTAAACTGGTGTGGAGGGAAATAAAACCAGGCACCAAATCTGCTCTCTTGTGAGCCTTCTCATCTCAGGTTGCAAACATTTGCAACCAAGGGCAAGTCCTGCAGCAGCAGGTCCATGCCTGGTTCCAACACTGCTTTGGTGGCAGGATGGGCAGGATGTGGGTCCACTCCCTGCAGCAGAGTGCCCTGGTCCCCACTGTGCTGGGCTGGTGACAGGGCACGGTGCATATCCCCATCACAAACTTGCCAAAGGGCTGTTTTACAACCTGAAAAGCTGCAGCTGTTGCAAATATAGCTTGGGAAGGGGGTAGGGGGGGAAAGCCACCTGTATTCATTATCACCAGAGGAGCCAAGACATTGCAGAATGGCTCTTTTTCACACAGCTGCAGCTGGAGGTGGGAAAGTAGTTCAGCTCCCATGAAAAACTGTTTTGATGCCTTCTTCTTGTGCTGGAAATGCTGTGTGGAGATGAATTCATAGCAGAGTTGTGCTTCAAATTTGAGGAGCCCTGACCATGGTTAGCTCAATGCAAATTATCTGTAACACAAAATAAGTGAGGAAGAGGCCAAATTTATTTTTGTAAAAAATATAAAGAAGTCCTTTTCTCAAAGTAAAGGCTCATAGATAAACCAGATGTTCCTGGATAAAAGAAGATCTGGTTCTGCTGACACTTCCATAAACCTTTTCTCTAATATTCCATAATAAACTTGAGCCAGTTGCTGATAGACCTATGCAACACAAATAATTCAGACTTTCAAAAGAACCCATTACAAGAGGGGAGATTTAAAATATCCTTTGTAGACCTGCACAACACAGTAAAACACCCGATAAAACTTAGGGACGGTCCCTAAAATATCTCTGTAAAATATGGAACATTTGTGTTAAGGCTGTTTGACACCATTTGCTTGAAAATGTTGAAAAATATTACAGTGTCACCACTTACTTCCATAACATCAAACCTTTGGGATGAGAAGTAGATGTATTTTGGGGCAGTGGCAGAGCAAGGCAAGAAGCACAGTGAGACACAGAGAAATTAAGCCAGAGAGAAAGCCCAGCACCGTGGCCATGCTCTGGTTACACCCATGTTCAGCACCACAAAGCTATGGCTGTGTCAGAGTATTGCCATCAGGAAAATAATCTGATTAAAACATCAACACTGTGTGTGCTGTGAGCTGCACAAGAGAGAAACCTTCTGTCCTGAAGAGCTGATGGGCACAGGGAGGCGAGGGCAGGGCTGGGAGGCTTTGCAGAAGGAGCATTGAAGTTGAAGACAATGAGGCAACCATTAAAAATCACCCATGGAAAAATGCTGGTATTTTTTCTGGTTTTCTGGGGAGTGGCAAAATGACTCTTTTGTGGAAGCATTTCAGCTTTCAACAGAAAAAAATTATCCTTTTGATATTTTTTTCCCCAAGAAAGTTTTCCTCTATTTTTTATTTAGGCTGATGTTGCCACTGAATCTTAAAATTTCCTTCAAAATTTCCTATGGGGCATGCAACTGGGAATCATTCTAAATAATTCTTTCTATATAGAAATTCTATGCCTCTCAGTGTTGCCCTCACACTTCTCCTCCTCCTCCTCACCCAGAACTCAGTCCCCATCTCAAGATTGTCCTTGAGTGAAGCTGCTGGAAGGGACTCCCAGTGTTCCTTAGCCCCCAACATTATCCTTCTGTTGCTTGGCAGTTTTCTGCCCTGCAGCCACGCCAAAACAACTGCTCGTGGGTCATGCTGCAAATAGGCTTTGTGTAATTTCTTTAATTCTCAGTTAATCTATTTCCCCCCCGCTTTGGTGCCAAGTGTTTTCTTTCACTGACCTGCTCTACAGATGGTTGAACAGGTCCTAAAGAGGAGAACATTCAGGAACCTCTTCAGCTGGCTTTGCCTCTGGAAAAATGTCACATGGAAGATGTTAGGGGAGCGTTTTCTGGCCAGTGCCTCGTGCCATTGAAGCAATCAGCTCTTTGAGATCAGTCATGGGTGGAATCATCAAGGATCTCCTCTGCTGACCTCAGTGCCGGGTCTTCCCACGCCAAATACCTCCAGGTAATGAAGGTCTGAGCAGCTCATCCAGGGTGGGTGTTGCTTGGGAAAGGCTGTGAGCACCAGCGCTCCCAGAATGGTCACGGGTTGTTGGTTAATGCCATTTTCAGGGCTTCCCATGCCTTTGCTTGGCCGTGGTACCCAGAGCAGGCTGCTGTGGGAGAGAGGGTTGAACCACAGGAAAATTATAAGCGACTTAAAACGTTTGTGGCCTCCTCAAGCCAGCTAGGCTGCTATTTAAAGGACTGTATTATTCCCTGCTGCATCTTCTGGCCCGCGCAGGGAGCTTTCATTAGCGCGGCTGGCAGAGAGAGAGAGAGACAGAGATAGCGCCTTGGAGAGCTCACGAGGCTTTCCACAACATCCCAGCTTGAAAGAGCCTTTGACTGTGCATCTTGCAAAATGTTTTCTCTGAGCTGTCAAAATAGGCATCAGTCAAGCCAGAGGAGTCTGGAATGCGTTAGGAGCGCGTTGGTGCGCTGCGACCAGCAGGGCTGGAGCTGCGGGGAGGGCGGTCACAGCAGGGGCTCCCCCAGTCCCAGAGAAGACACCCGGGGTCCATGGGGGGTATCTGAGGTCCTGGGAAGTACCTCAGCCTCTGTTGTGGAGGAAAAAACCCTCAAACCCCAGGGGGGTTCTCTCCAGGAGTCACCAATCATTTGAACCCTCTTAGGCTGGAAAGCAAGCAATACTTTGCTACCCCATCCCTCAAAGAAGGGCAGGTCCCTTGGCTTTCTTCTCTTCCACAGGGGTAGAGCCTCCCAGCAGGGCATGGGAGGGTGCACAGGCAGGGACAGAGGGTCATGTGTCACAGCACACAGTTACAGCCTCCAAGGGGACTTTCTGAGCTGGGAACCCTGGCAGATTACAGAGTTCCCAGAGCTGGTGTGGTCCTGCCTTGCCCCAGAAAAATCTTTTATGGACTGGAGCTCTCCTGCCCTGCTGTGTCTGACCTTTGAAGTCGAGGAGCAGGACACTGGCCATCACTCAGCCTTGAAAACATGTGAGGTGCTGCTGTAATTTGGGAGTCAGCTCTCAGGAGCCCATTCTGTGTGTCTCATGCCCAGCCCCGAGGACATGAGGGCTGTTGAAGGGCGCAGTTCCAACATCCAAATTTTCCTAAGGAACAGGAAAGCAAGCTACAAACTCTGGTAACACATGGATGGACAGACTGGCAAGCTGCTTTTAGCAAAACTCCTGGGCACTTCTCTGGAGCCTGTTGGAAGCTGCTTGGAGGCATTTTATTTCAAGAAGAGAATTTGGTGTCAGAAAACATCCCAGTGAGTCCTGATCATGGCCAGAGGGTGTCCTTCGGAGCATGTGGGATTTCTTGGCCAGGCTTGGCGTCTTGCTGTGCTGCTGGAGCCCTCCTGATGGTGCCAGGCTGACTCCTGAACAGTGCCAGGTGCCAGCCGTGTCCCCAGGGCAGCCCAGGGAGCAGGTTCCTCCCAAGCTGCTCGCTATCAGGAATGCAGGCATAGTGTTTCCATGAGTAAGCCTCGCTTGCAGGGTTGCATGTTTGCAGGATGAGGCCATGGAGCGAATTAGTGAGTGAGCTCCTGCCCTGCTGCAGAGCTGACGAGGTACATGTGATGTGGAGCTGGGCAAATGCACGCTCCAGAGCTTTTAATTTCACACTTCCTGAGCAAGCACACTGCTCTCCGTGAAAACTGCAGGACTCTTGGTGGGTTTATTTCTGCATTAAATTTAGCATTTCTTTAAAAGTAGAAAAGGCTCGAAATGGGGGTGATACAGAGATGGGACAGGTTTGCCTGTGGGCTGGAGCAAGTGGCATCTTTTGGGTTTGCACAATGTGGTGTGGTCCTGCCCCGTGGATCTGAGACACTGCACATCACTGAACATTCAAAAATACACGCTGCAAACATCTTGCTCAGTTTGAGCTGTGGCCCTTCCCTTCTAAGCACAGTGGATGACAAATGAGGTGTGAGGTAGGGCCGTGCAAGGAGTCCCCAGGCAAAGTCAGAAAGGTTTAGTACCCTCAAACAGCAGGTCCCCACTCAGGTCCTGATTGCACTCCCATATCATGTTAACGTCACATATCTGGAGCTGATGTGCTCCCAGAAGGACTAATTAGTCTTGATTTTGGATGATGCTGATGTGGCCAGACCATTTCCAGGTCTGAGGTCACCTCTGGGATCTGTGCACTGTGCTTTGTGCTGCTGTGCTCCCAGATGTGCACAGGAAGACACTGCTCCTACACTTAGTGAAATGCAAGGAAAGAAAGGTAGTAGTGAATGTAGCAAAACTTGGGTTTGCAAATGTAATTTTTTTCCTTTCCTCTAATCGCCTAACTGCCCTATAGCCCTAAACACCACCCTGGAACTGCAAATCCTTACCAGATCTCCACTCCTTACCTGGCTTCTAATCCTATAAACCCATTTTCCCCCATCTAGTAGATAGCACATGGAAAACTTTGGGTTCACGGTCATACTCCCTGCACGGATGTGAGTGCAGTCCAAGCAAATAAACCCTGAGTGCAAGCATTCATACATGAAGAACTTCACACTTGAAAACATGACCACACTAAATTGCTGCCAGAGTTTTAAAGGCAGCTTTTGAAAATATTGGCCCTGCATCTTGTATTTCTGCAGCAAATGGTTTGATTCATCAGGGGAACACCAGCTAATTGGTCATCAGACTGCATCCTGGAGATGCAGGCAGCAGAGAGGCTGGGATGAAGACAGGTCTCTGCTTTTACATAAATACACCCTGGACTGATTATCTATTAGAGGAAAAGGAAATCTTTATGATTTCTGCCTTTATTTGCCATGTCTCTGTAATTACAAAGACTTGATACAGAAGAATATCTTTCAAGTATATGAAGCATATGCTCCCCAGAAACACTCAGCAGCAATGTTTTTGGCTGCTGTGACTAATGCTTGCAGAAGGTTCAATTTCCTGACCGTCAGCACCGGTTTTATTAAGAATGAACATTTTCCCTTTATTTTTCTCCCAGTTCCCAAAGCGTTATTGATAGCTGATTATTACTATTTTATGTGAGGTCACAGCAATTAGGTTTGAACTGCAGACCCGCAAATGTGCAGTCTGTAAAACTCAGGTCAGTGTTGGAGTGCAGAGGGAGTGTATGTCTGTGAGCCACCCTGAGGCTATAAACTCCATCATGGAGAATTCAGGAGACTCCAGAATGAAGACTTTATCTCCAGTGTTCATTTGGCTTTTACACACAGGTGACTCGTGAAGGACTCAGGAACATTTTGCTGTGTTTTTGTGCAGGATCTGGGGGGAAATGAGGCCTTAGGTTTTAACTTTTATATTTTTCAAATCCTGTACTGCTTCAGTAACTCTGAAGTTTCTTGTAGCCTGTTAATTTCTGCTCTCTCGTGCTAGGTAGATACAAGAAAGCCTCTCTGGGACTGCTCTTCAAGGACCCCAGACCCTCCTAGGCCCAAATAGAATAAACCAAAGAGCCTCTGAGGGGGGCAAGCTATGGGGAGATTACATCATTAAACTGAAGCTTTAATTGGAGAATTCGCCCTGAGATGCAAATGAACCAAACCTATAAAAGTGGGAAGAACTCGTGGCCTCTCAGGGTCCATTTCGGGGCCCATCTGGGCAGCACCTCTGGCTCCCCAGGGGTACCTTTGAAGGGCTCTCCAATAAATCCCCACCTTTATTCCCTCACTCCGGTCTGGTCTCTGTTTCCAGGAGGCCTCTCAAGGCATCACTTCCAGCTCACCAGAGGCTCTGCTCTCGCAAGGAGCAGCCACTCAGCATTTCAGGTCAGCCCTGGGATTGCTCCAATGTGTGCTATCGATGAGGTGGGACAGCTCTGCCCCTCTCAGCCCTGGCTGCTTGGGGCCCTGCTCACCCCACAGTTCCTCTCTCTCTTCTGCTGGCTCAAGGCTGTCTGTGGGTCTTGCCAACTTGTCTCACTTTCAGCCCTCTCAGCCTTCTTCCAAAACAACTCCCTTGCTTTCCTCTGTACAGCACCCCCAGGAGTGATTTATGGTGTAATTCATGAGTTATATACTATTAAAATAAGTATCATGGAAAGGGATAGAGCAAGGGGATCTTCTGCTTTGTTGAAAAGACCCCTAAAATTAAGCCCATGGTTTACATTCTCTTACATATTTGGGAGGGGGGCCAGGATATTAGGAAAAAGTTCTTCACTGAAAGAGTGCTTGAGCACTGGAACAGGGTCCCCAGGAAAATGGTGGAGTCACCATCCCTGGAAGTGTTCAAAAAACAAGTAGGCATGGCACTTTGTGATGTGGCTCATGCTGGTATTCAGTCAAAAGTTGGACTTGATGATCTTGCAGGTCTTTTCCTACCTTAATGATTCTATGACTCTATGATTTTATCAGAGAGAACATGCTCATGGGGACAGGAACTCGATTTTAATACCTAGCAGTGTTTGAAGTAAATGATCTTTCCTTGCACAAAACCCATCCCTGACACTGTCACTGGGTCATGAAACTGGTTTCTTGTGCTTTGTGATATGAGAAATCCCTTGGGCTTCAGAAAGATCAAGCATATTGATGCCCCCAAATCACACTTGTTTCAATATTGATATGAAAGTACACAGATTTTTGTAAGTTATTGGTTTGTTTTGGGTTAAAACTTTTAAAGCAGTGCCTTGGGCAAGCTTATTCTATGTGTAACTTCGGATTAAATTTTATACTCCCCCAGCCCTTAACTTTTTATAACACATTTTGACTCAGTCAGGATTTGCTTGAATTCACCTGGTTATATCTGAGGGCAGCATTTGTCCTTCTCTGTGCTGCTGAGTGTGGTTACACTTAAAGTGATCCTTGAAGGAAAAGGTACAACTAATAACAGCAAAATTAAATTACCAAATACTTGTCAATGACGAAGTGTTGTGGAAAACACTTTGATCTGAATAAAACCCTTAGCTCTACACAAAATGAAATATCATCTGATATGTAGGGCTTTTCATAAGCAAGTGGAAACAAATGTAATTATGACAGGCAGGGAGAAAAATCAATGTTTTGATTTGAAAATTACCCTTTCCAGATTGTTTTTTTCTGGCTGAGACATCCTGACAACATTTTATGAAATATTTTGATCTCCTTGAAATTGTCTCTCTGTCTCCTTCTTTTTTTTTTTTTTTTTTTTAACCAAAAAGTTGTATTTTTGGCTGAAAATTTTTACTGTATCCAGAAAGGGAAATTGTTCTGTCAAGGGTATTGTAAAAGGCCCTGTGTTTCATTGCCTTTTAATGGAACCTTAATAGAAGTTGGCAGCGTAGATAACGAAGCTGGAAGGCTGCAGTGAAATTTGAACAATCAGAAGTTGTTCTGAGGTTCATGACCATGAGAGAGCCCTCGAAGCCCATAACTACTCACTCGGCCAGAAGAATGGCTGATCTCATTTCTCCCCATCACATCCCATCCTCGGGCAGGAATGACCACAACTGCAAGGAGCCCACGAGGGACCATGATATGGCTATTGATTTTAGATGGAAGATACTGCAGGGAGGATGGGAAGGATCAGCGTCACCAAACAAAAAAAAAAAAAAGAGCATTGAAATCTGGAAAAGCTCTTGGGTCCGTGAAGGAGAGGATAAATTTAATCAATGTCAATATTTCCAGCCTATTCAGAAAAGCCTGACTGTGCATTAAGCTGTAATGGCCTCTGGCAGACTTTTAATCTAGATGTGAGCATTTTAACTTTCTTTTTAATGAGGAGCATGCCTTCTAAATCCTTTGAAACAGTTGCATCTGAATTAGTTTATGCTACTTGCAGCTTACACTGCACCCACTGAAGTTCCTCGGGTTTTTGCTGGAGTATTCCAGAAACCAGAGATAGAAGAAACAATCTCCAGTGATAACACTACTTGGACTGGTACTTCTTTTGCTCCCCTGCACTGATTATTTGTTCCTTTACATTGCTGCTACATATTCAAAAGGCTTTTAGCTCTTAGTCTATTGGTTTGTCTATTGCAGAGCCTTTAATAATGGTTATTTCCTGGTAGTGAATGCTGAACTTGGTCTAGGGGGACCTGTTTGTAGCATAGTTTTCTGTAATTACCCAAAATTTACACAGCAATTCCAAGCTTATTATATGGGGCATAGTATGTAATTACAGGCATAACATATTAGGTCCTAATAACAGCAAATATATCATTACACAAATCATTCATGTTACTGTGCTGATATTTTTATATGGAGTGAGTGAATACAATTACTAATAATGACAATACCCATCTTACAGCTGCAGTGTAATTGATGCCACCGTGACATGCAGCAGGGCAGGGGCAGGAGCAAGGAAACTTCCACTGAAATAAAGTTGAGTTCATGAAATGCCACATCCAAAAGCCAAGGTGGAAACGCTCTCTTTATAGCTTATATGAGAGAATTTCATTCATCACAACAGCCACCCAGGAAGAGGCATCCACACTGTCTTGCTTAGATGATGGATCTCCTGGTTAGTTATGGGAGTGGGAGATGTTTCTCCAGACCCCAGAGTTGTAGAGGGAGGGAAGGAATCCTATAAATGCAACAGCAAAGAGAGCTGAGGCAGCAGGTCACCAGGTGAGCTGTGCACATGGTGTGTCTCACCTTCCTTTTTGGAAGAGCTGGGCTCAGCCCAAGATTTGTAATAGAAGTGCTTTGAGTCACTGTAGACCTCCCCTGAAAGGTGACCAGTGGTCCCTGCCAAAGGCACGCAGCTCGCAGGGAGAAGGTGTCGGTGCTGGCATCTGTCAGACAGCCCTGGGTGTGGATTAAGGACACAGAAGGGGTTCAAGGCCAGTCCTGACCTTTGCCTGCAGCTCTGTGAGGGGTATGGGCTCACACATATGGGTTTATGAGGATTTATGAGTGATTTGGGTTGATGCATGTTGGTCAAAGGGTGGATTAAGCACTGCTGTCCTGGCACTTCAGAATGCACCAACTCAGCCCTTGGCCTGAGGGCAGCTTGGTGGAAGGTAGAAACAATGGAGATTTCTTTTTCCTGTACTACTATATCAAAAAGTTCAGGCAGTGACTTTCATTTCAATATCTACATATTTATATCTGCTGCACAGTTTAGGCTGAAATTCGTTTCCTTTGCTGACAGGTTAACCTGCATTCTGGGGTCTGTCTGCAGCAGCCCACCAGCACCTTTGCCAACACTAACCTGGATTTACAATGTTGAGCCCCCGTTTTCCACAGCAGCAGGACAAGGCTCAGACATTCTCATTTTGTTCAGGTCTCCAGAGCACTTCACAGTGACAATAGGAGGAGAAAAAAATCATAGGCTAGGGTCTGCCCTGAGGCATATCCTCGGGGGCACATGGCTGGGAATTATGAACAGGACCTAGTTTGCCACCCTGGACAGCTTGGTTTGGGCAGAAAGTCTCTCTTTTGCCACCCTATTTTGGAATGGAAATACCCCAGTTAGAGCAGAGACGATGAATGGGGGCCATGGCAGCCAGAACCAGCCTGCCAAAGTGATTTTACCCAGCCATGCAAAGACTGATGGGTCAGCTTGAGGGGGAGTATTTCTATTGAAATAGGGCAGAGGAAGGAGATGCTCAGCTGAGCTTGGTGAGAGTTGTGCAAATGTGGTTGTGTTGGTCTACAAATCATCTAATCATAGAACATCCTGAGATGGGGAGGATCACAAGGATCATCAAAGTCCAACACCTGGCTCTGCCCAGGAGAAGCCCAATAAACAAAGATGTGCCTGAGAGCATTATCAGAACACTCCTTGAGCTCTGTCAGGCTTGGTGCTGTGACCACTGCCCTGGGAACCTGTTCCAGTGCCCAACACCTTCTGGGTAAACAAACCAATTTTCTTAATATTCAAACTTAACCTCCCCTGTCACAGCTTCATGCTGTTCCCTCAGGTCCTAATAGTTACTTCCAACACTGAAAGCCACTTTGAGATCAGTGTTCAAAGGTAAAAATGGTAAGAAAAGGTTATACTGCTCCCCTCCATCTCTACTGATCCCACCAACCACAAGCACCAGTAAACCCTCAAAAGAAAGGAATCTGCCTTTATGGGGCAGATTATTCCACACATTTTTGAGACTTCATAGACGGCCTTTTAACCCCTGGCAACTTCAAGCAGTATAGAAGGGGTGATATAAAACCTGGCTTGAAAAAGTTTGGATTTAGAGGTGTCTGTGCAGGACAGAGCTCCTTGTGCAAGAAGGATTTGGCAGCTGCAAGAACATTTATTTAACAAGCAGGTAAAGAGTGACTGCTGCTGTGAATCCTGTAGAGTACTCTGAACAAGTCTGGCAGCATTGTCATGATGATCCTTTGGTATCCTTTGGTTTAGTATCAACTTGGCCACTAAATTCCTTCAGCAATTGCTAGATCAGAATTAAGGGGAAGAGCTGATGCCCTTCACCCACCACAGCTGGCAGCTGTGCAGCAGATGCAGTATGAGCAATGTGTGCAGTGCGTCACATCCAGGCAATGTTGCTGTTTCAGTCTGTGATTTCTGGTTAAATACAGCATCCTGGTCTAATATGGCATTCAGCATCTGTGAAAAACCCAAATACCTCCCCTTTCACGCAGTGAACATCATCTCTCCTTGGTCCCATGGTGGGTCATGGTCATCTGAGCAGAGCTGTCATCCTTGGTGGGGGCTGTGCTTCCAAGGCTCCTGTGCCCTCCTGTCCAATGTGTGGAGCTGGGAGTCGGCGCCAACTGGGAGCAAAGGCTTTGGCTCTGCTGGCCCCGGGGAGGCGACGGCACGAGGGCTGTTTTGCTTTTCCAGCATGATAACAAACATCATTCCCTTGTTATCTTCAGACAGCGCGATCTCTCGGGGAGGGGAGGAGTGAGGCAAGGTCAGCTCTGTACCTCGGCTGACACCGCTGCGTGCCCGGCCGGGAAAGCCTCCCTGACAGTGTTCAAACTCACATGTTTGCTACCCTTTGGTAAACATTTATTCTCCTCGTTGCTGTCAGGAGCTGGGCTGAGATGGCAGGGGCTGTGGCAGGGGTGGCATTGCTGCTCCTCTGGCCTTGCCTGACCTCCCGCTGCGATTCAAAAGCACCCACACAGCCTCCTGCAGTGTCTCGCTTGCTTAAATCAGGCAAATCAGTTTATTTTTTTAGCTTTTAGGGACTATTTCTCTGCCATCATGTACTGGAGGGTGGGAACAGCAATGAATATTTAAGGAAAGTGGATTTGGGAATTTGTAAGTGAGCAACATGATCCCAAGGGTTAATATTTCCCTAATCAGGGGGACAAAGAATACTGAGCGACCTCAAGCCCCAGTTGCAACCCGATGATGCTGTCCACCTTCTGACTTACACATTTGCAGCAAATTCCTTATCTATAACAGGCACTGAAAGGGAAAAAAGGGTAAATAAAGCCTATCAGCAGTACTGTATCGCTGTCTCTCCCTGCAGACCTTGCTTTACTGATAATTATTAACTCTCTCAAACTGAAAGCTACTGCAGCACTCGTAACTAAAATATGATGGTATTTCTCTAATTAAAAATGCTCGGTGAATGCTTCACTCTGCTCAAAAGAAAGAAATGCCCACAAGGTTTCCTAAACTGTGTGTGTAACAGGACAGCTTGGGGTTGCTGTTGCTCAAAACCCAGAGAGGAGAATTGCAGCATGGCCAATGTAAAACCTGCTGTTCCTCCTTTAGGTCATCTTGCGAGGCTGTTTCGTTTTTTTTTTTTCTACAGCCTTCCATTTCCCTTCTTCTCACTGTTTTCTCTGGCTGGGCCACACACACAAGGTCCAGTTGCTTGCTGGTTCTTGAAAGCAAATGCACTTTAAACCCAGTCCTTTGACATGAGTGCAAACAGCCCTGGAGCGTTTCCCGCGGTCAGTGAGCTCAGCCCCTCTCCCCATTATAAGCTAAAAAGCTGGCTTTAATGTATGTAATAAAAGACATCGTTAAAAACTGTGCTTTAATAAAGAAATACAAATGACAATCTAAAAATGTATTTTATTGGGCTGCTAATAATGACCAGCGGTGAGAGTGGAGGGGGGAGCAATATAATGAGCTCCATGGAGGGGGTTTGGACACAGCTGTCCCATGTGTCCCAGAAATCTGGCAGAAGACATCTCGAGCTCACTGGGAGCCAGGGGACTTGGCATTGAGCAGCCTGGAACCCCAGACTCAGACACTGCTCCGGCGAGCTCAGCTTTTGCACAGCAGCTCCCCAGCTCAGGGCTCACCAGCCAATTGCTCAGCTGGGGAAATAAACAGGCAGGCACTGAGGAGTTCAAGTTTTGTATATTCATGTCAGTAAAACAGAGATTATTCCCTCCCCTGCCCAGTGATTCCTGCCCTGTCCCATCCCCTGGCCCGCCCCAGTGCCTGGTCATGCCCGGCCAGACCCACACTGGAGTAAGACACACGGGAACCTGGTTCACACTGGAGTAGCCAGGAGGTGAATCTGGCCTCACAAATAACATTCCCCTTGAGATTAACAAAACATGTTAATCTTCTTGGTTTGGAAACTCCTATTTTTTTACTTGAACGCAGAGCTCTGTCCCTCCATCATTAGCAGATGTCCTGCATACGAACTGCATTACCTATAAAGTCTGCTTACTCCAAGCAAACGTTTCTCCATCTCTTCTCTTTTTTTTTTTTACTTCAATTTGAAGTGAAAGGTACAGTATAGGATTCAAATGCTTTTGCATTACACGGGTTTCTGACCACCTGAAAAACCCCACGGAAAAAACGACTTCACAAACCTGAAACGCTGGCTGAATAATTTTGCTGCACTTCTTTCTGCCTGGCTGAACTTTCTTATGATTTCTTTTTTTTTTTTCCTCTTTGCTTTACATGGCACTTTGTTTTTGCTTGTTTAATTTTATTTCTTTATTAAAAAAAAAAAAATAAATTCATAGCTCCTGTTTCAGCTCTCACTTCGTGTCAGTATTTCTACCCTGTGGATGTGTCGCACAGGCAGGAACATCAGGAAATTGCCCAAAAGGCAAAACTACAGAGTAGCTCAAAAGGAAGAAGCAAACCTGAATGCTGAAGCATGGTTTGGTGTTGTCCCAGCTCTTGCCCACACCAAATGCTGGCTCCAGGGCTGCTGGCAGGGAAGTGCAGGCTGAGGAAATAAGAGGTAACTCACAGAAGGGTACAGAAATTGGGCTTCGTCACTGACAGCTGGCTGGCCTGCTTGCCACGATCTGAATGGCACCTCTGACTTTTCTTTGGCTCAAAGATTTAACATTAAGGCAAAAATAAGACACGGTGTAGAAGCTCCATCAAATCTTTGGCACAACAGCAACAACAACAACAACAAAAAATTACTGTACACATGAGCTGAGAGGGTTAACATTTCCCAGTTAAGCAAAGGGAAAAGTGCTAAATAAATTGCACATACTAAAAGGTGGCTGGCTTAACAACAATAAGAAGCATCCCTGTCCTTTTGTTTTTTTCGTTTCTTTTCCTCTTTTCCTTTCTGTTCCAGAGATTAAGAAAGTTCCTTGGCCAATCGTCCTCTCCAATAGGGGTTTCTGCAAAAAAGCTGCTTTCAGTCTTCATCTGGATCATGCAACCTTTGCCAAGACCAGATGTAACTCGGGCTGGAAGCTCTTCTGAATCCTCCCTTCCTGGTTATTACTCCTGGAAAGAGAAAGAGGCACCATGAGAACAGTGCACACATGGTGTCCCAGCGGCTCCTTCTGTGGACAGTCGCTGACGCACGAGGAGCATCCTCGGGGACTGCTGGCCATGGGTCTGCAATTTTCAAGAGCAGGGCTCACAGTGGAACCAAATGTAGGTGCCACAATGGTGGCCAGAGCCCACACAGAGAAGAGGGAGTGGCAGACAGGGAGAGGAAGGCTTGGGGAGGAAAAACAACACAGTAATTTGGTGTTGGGTCCAACTCCTGTCACCAAAAAAAAAAAAATAAAAAAATTAGAGGTGATGGCAAATACCTGCTATTTTCAGTTTCAGGAGCTGATCTCAGAAAGCAAAGGAGTTGCAACTAGATGGGTTTAGGCAGGACATGGGGTTTACTTCTGTATTTTAATTGTTGCATTGAGTTTTCTGCAGGCATGACTGCTCAGTCTGTGGGACTGCAACCTGTCCCACATGCCTGTGCATCCCCTGAGAGTCACAGCTGTGGCAGATTACTGGGGAAATTACACTGGCCTACAGAATATCATGGCCAGGTCCATAGGAAAATGGTCAACTCCAAACCATGGCAGCTTTAGACCAGGAAAATCTCATCTAAACCCCCTTCAGCATTAAAATAAGCCCCACAAATATCCCACAAACAATTGTTAGCATAGTTCAAAACAGAGGAAAATCCTCAGGGCCTGAGGATTTAATGAGATCACATCTCCATTGTCCAAACTGCCTTCATCACGTGGGCTCCTAAATCCTTCTTTAAATAACTCAGGAATTAGAAACTTGGAAATGAGATCACATTTAGCTAGTGCTACCACCGTTTCTTGTTTTCTGCCAATGGATTTAAGAACCTTTCAGGGTGCAGTACAGCTTCTGAAGGTCCTTTGGACACAGTCACCAATTCCCTGGACAGGTCAGCCATCTTTCTGTCCGTCTTAACAAGGTCAAACTCCTTAAAGCCTGGCCTGAAAAACTTCTTTCCCCAAGCTGTTTTGTTTCTGTGCTGCCTCTCATTTTCCATCACTGGATATTGTAACATCAGGGTACAAAATACTAGTAACACACTAGTATTTATTTCATTTATGATCATCATTAGGGCAGTAGCTGCTGTGAGATCAGCAATTACAGCTGATCATCCATGACAGACTAAGGGGACAGGGGAACCTAAAATCCACCTTATCACCCCCTCCTGTCATGTGCACACCTGAGGAAGCACAGGACTGCCTCAGGACCACCAAGGTTTCTCTTGGTAGGAGTATTTCAGTGAAAGCACCCAGGTCATCATCCATGAAACAAATGCTGGTGTCTGTTGGACTCCAGATTCCTGTAGTTATCTCTGGACAATCCTACCTAGTGCTGCTCAGAGAAGATGTGGAAACTATTGCCCTAATTCAAGGCCTTATTTGGGATTTTGAATAAATGAGGTTTAGGTGGGAGAATGACAAACAGCCTTGTCTATTGGCAATGTTTCTGTTGGGAACCTCCAACAATATGTAACATATATTAAGTACCTGTAATAGAAAAGTTGGTTGTTTAATTTATCCCACATTTAACTATGGAAAGAAAATGTACAAGAAGGGAAGCAATGACTGCTCTCATTAACATTAAAAGACAGCAGAGAGATCAAAAGCACTGGTGGGTTTGGGGAAGCAGGATGGCTTTAGGAAGAGGAGTCTCAGGGTCAGGTCTCCACTCTGAAATCTCTGCAAGTGGGGGAAGATCACCCATAGGGGGCAAGAGGGAATATGCACAAACCAGGCAAGGGCAGGTAAGGGCATTTGTGCTGTACCTTCAGGGCACAGGAAATGGAAAGGGGAACGGAGAGATCCCCCTGCAATGAGATGGAGATGCTCAGCACACCTCACTGGCACCACTTGACTGGTCCTCAGGCACTGCCCAACACTGCCCATGGGTTATGTTTGGTGGGAACAGGCTCCTTTCCCCCTCCACCTTTTTTCACTCCAGCCAGGAGAGGCTCTGAAGACAGATTTATGAGCCTGGGTCTGCTTTAAACTAATAACATCAAAACTCCCATGGCTCTTGAATTTGACAACTGGCCCAATGACCTTGGTGAGTTTGCAGCATCCCGGAGCATTTCAATCTCTATAAATCGAAGCACTTCTGGAATTGAGTCAGCCTTTGTTCCAGGGCTTCTCCTGTCTCTTCTACTCATATTTTCCTTTTGCTGCAGTTAACCAACATCTGTGGGGTGGATCTTACCCTATTCTTGGTAACACCCTTGCTACAAAGGGGATGGACCCTACGCTGGGATCCCGCTCCCACCATGGGAGCAAATCCCTGGCCCCAGTCTTTGTGTGCTGTGACTGCTCCAACACCCCTTAAGCAAAGGGGTTTTTGGGGTGCTGTCATGCAGCAGGGGAGTTCCATATCACAGCCTTTGCAAGGAAAAGCTCTGGGCCCTGCTCTTTGAGGTACTGATGCTCAATGCCCCAGCGGGCCAAAGCAGGGTGTGCAGTGCCCTTGGGGATGCCCTGGGGGTAGCTGCTGCTGCCTCCCTGTCCAGAGGTAGGTGATCTTGCTCATGAACTTCTTGTGAGCCTTAGCACCCATGCCCCACCTGCAATCCCTGGTTTGGGCTGCAGGGACATAAAAGATGCAAGTGACAAGCAAATGAATCTCACTACCCTCTCACTGCCTTGTTTTTGAGCAGGTCCCTGGGTGGTAAACCCTTCAGCCATCACACAGCAGGGATAATTCATGGCCAGGCAGACCCAGATCCCCTCTGTCGCCCCAGGGATGCTGTCCCACGGCAGAAGGACAGATGGACAGGCGGCTCGGAGCGGGCTGCTGCTATCCCGTGGTCCAGCTCCTCCCCGGAGCCCGCGGAGCTGGCGGCCGTGGGGAAGCAGACTGGCTGGCTGCCCGCTCTCGCCGGCAAGTCCTAGCAGGGAAATGAAGCTATTTTTAAAGAGGAACCTCTGCTAAGTCAAACTGCAGGGAAAGGGAGGTAGAATCTCATAATGAGACCCCCTCCTCCCCACACAGGATGGGAAGCCACGAGGAAGAAATGCCATGCAGATCATCAAGGTTTTACTGTGCTGGCTCTGAATGGTTCTGATAATCAATATCAGATGATCAATAACAGCAAGACCCTGCGGCCAGGATCATCCGCACAAACCAGGGGGTGGGAGCTGTGGTTTTATCTCGGGGCTTTGTCTAAATAAATCACGAGTCATGATACAGTGTTATCAAAAAAATATGCTCCAAGCAAATGGTTTCAGTGCTGTACAAATCAAGCCTGCCACTACCATTTCTCTTTTATAA
The DNA here is from genome assembly GCA_013399225.1 of Rhipidura dahli. Lineage (NCBI taxonomy): Eukaryota > Metazoa > Chordata > Aves > Passeriformes > Rhipiduridae > Rhipidura > Rhipidura dahli. The sequence continues at coordinate 988,881 of VXAC01000650.1, read as the reverse complement.
TATAAACCCTTAACTTGTTCATTCCTGCAAATTAAATGCGCTTGTAGAACGCCCTCCTTTCAATTTTTTCAGCAGGAATAAGTGTTACCTACAGCATGAGCTCTGCTTTTAGCAAAGCAGAAATGAGGGGGCATCAAGGGGGCACAACACCACAATAACTATTTTATATAATGCAATAATTACATTCATAATGTCAGCCCTTTTAGTACAGCAGGCTGCAACAAACAGAGCAGCTTTTCATTCTATATATGTTTCTGTATCATTTAATTATCTGGGAAAAGATATATATAAAGCATATTTTTAATTTTTAATTCCTTGAGTCTGTGCTCATCCACACACACAGGCACAAAAACAAGAAACTAAATTCCAGCCGAAAACTTTTATTGAGCTCCAACTGCTCGCCTGTTATTCATAACCCAGTTTCCTCTCTCACAAAGAGACCTTTTGCATGGTTTTGGTTTTTTTTTTTTCCCTTCTGCCTCGCTAACAGCTGCTCGCAGTGTTGTATCCTGAGTGATGATGAGGTTCTGAAAGTGTTTTTTTGGAACAGATGGCCAGGAGAGAGCTGGGGAATGTGCCAGCAGCAAGCTGGGGAATGCGCCAAGTCCTGCAGTGACTGAGTACTCCGGGTTCCAGCTCGCGTGCCTTTCCCCTGCCCTCTGCCCCAAGTGGCGCCAGCAGGACTTCCCAGCTCGCGCTCCGAACATCTGGAGTCTGCGACTGCCAGAAGAGCCGGGACGGGGGGGAGGATGAAGCAGAGAGAAAGAAAAAAAAAAACCTTCACCCATCCCTCCCTGCTCCGGCTGAGCTCCCATGGCCGCGGCGATGTTGCTGCCTAGCACGGGGGCTGAGCAGAAGAGAACAGGGGAGGGGAAGGGAAAGAAAACGAACCTTGCCATGGGTGTTCGGGGTTTTGGGTGCTGGGTGTGCTGTGCAGGGTGTTTGTCCGCGGCTGGATCCCGCTCTGTGTAGGCTGAAGGGCTGTTGTTGTGCTGGGGAAGGAAGGTCTGCCCCACAGCTTTGGGGCTGGGAGATCTGCGGGCTGTGATGCACAGCCCTGCACCACGACAAATGCCAGGCTCCAGGGAGAGCCCCCAGCCAGGCACCCTACAGCCCTGTCCTGACCCTGAGCTGCTGTCCTGCAGGGCACCACAATTCAGCCCTGTGGGGGGAAAAGCTGGATAAAGAAGAGTGTGGGGCCAGCAAGCTGGACCCCAAACACTATAGAATCCATGTGAGGCTTTCAGATGACCCCTGGCCACTGAGGATCATGTGCTGTGCAGAAACAGGGTACCTTGGGGGTAAGGAAAACTTGGACTTCCCTTTCTTTTGCTGTTGCATCCTCTGTGCTGCCAGAAAATGCTCCTGGTTGGAGCTGAAAGCAGTTCTCCCCCTTTTCCAGGACATCAGTGTGGCCCCAGCAGGATCTGGGGCTCTGCTGAGGGTGTTGCAACCCAGATCTCCAATGCAGTGCAACTCTTGGGTGAGTGGTTAAGGACAAGGCTTAGTCCAGATCATTTGTATAACCACGCAAGAGGCAGCTTTAAAGAATGAAAACTATCATCAGAATTCACCACCACCACCCCCCCACAGTCAGCTTTTCTTCTTCTTTTTTAAGAAAAGGCATCTGAAACCTCCTTTGTTGCTTATAAATGAGATCTCCCATCACCAAACACCCTCAGTCAAATCTCAGTTGCAAGAACTAAAATCACCTTATAACTGTAGTTAGGATAGAGAAGGGGATTTTTTTTCCTAGTCAACTTCGAAAGGCTAAAGCCAACTTTTCTAATTATCTAAATGGGAGTAGAAAGGGGAGGTAAAACCACTCACTAAATTTCCTATTGCAACAGCAAAATCTGAATAACAACCTAATGTTAGGGACACAATAATTCGCCCCCAAAAATAAAGCAAATGGCAACGCACGATCCAGCAAATGCAACATCTGGAGTCCCTGCCTGCCAAAACAAACTCCAAGCAGCTACTTTTTTGTGTGAAAAGCTCACGGTGCCACAGCACATCGCAACCAGAGAGCTGAGAGAGTGAGAGAGGCAGACACACAATAAAATGAAGATGACAGGAGATAAGGGTGTTGTGAACCTAACGTGGAGCTGAAGGAGCGGAGGTCTGTGCTCAGGGCTGCTGCAATTTTTTAAAGAGAGGATATAAAAGGAAACTAAGAAAAACAATAACAAAATAACAACCCAAAGTCGATAATTCAGAGGAACTGCTCAGTGAGCAGTGGTTTTGGAGACCTGATTAAAAACACACAGAGCTTACAAAAACGTGCCGATTTCAACATTAACGAGGGCGCGGCGATTTTGGGCCAAGCCATTGTATCCTCATCCAGCCGCCCGTGTGAGACCCCCCAGGAGAGACATCCCTTCACACCACCTGACATCCAGAGCTTGGATGGTCTCTGCACAGCCATCCTGGATCTGTAACTTCCCTCTGACAACAGCCTTTTCCTCCCTTGTGCTCACGATTTGTATGGCTCAAGCAGAAAGGAACACTAGCAAGATGAGTCCTCCCAGCTCAGGCTTTGCATCCCCACTCCTATCCACTGGGAATTACCAGAGATACTTAGTGGTACCTGCTGGTTTTGGCTTCACCAGCAGCTGGATGTGCTCCTGCCATCACCTGAGCAAACACTGCTGGAAATAAAATTGTACTTGTCATCCACAAGGGAATCTGTGTGCTCTGGGGCTGCCCTAAACTTGAAACAGAAACGCATGTTCTGTAATTTCCAGCAAGAAAAACAAGGCAGAGCAGGGACCCTGCCTCAGGTACAAAGCCTGGCTTTCTTTTCAGAGAGGGCTTTTGGAGAAGGGTTAGGGTGGGTGTCCTTCAAGAATATGGAGAAAAGGCAGATTTTCTCTGGGTGATGCTGTTTCTGTGGGTTGGTGGTACCTGTTGGGAGGCAGGAGGTGCCTTGTGAGAGTTCCATTGTTCCTGCACTCTTGATGGGCTTGCGGCTTTTCTCCAGGCATCTGCTCTGGAGAGAACTTTAGAGAGCAAACACCGTAAATAGAAGGCTTTTAATTCGTAATTTATTTTTTTAATTAAGGATGGGCCCAGCCCTAACCCTCAGATGTGAACACCCTGGGATTTGGAGCCATTTAAAATCTGGCTCCTTGTTTTCTGTCTCTAAGCCTGCATTGGTTTACATAAGCCAAGACAATGGGTCTCAGCTCACTGGGCACCCAAAGCCTGAACAGCAGCCCAGAAATGTGCTGAAGCCCCACAAAGGATGCCCATTCTCTTCTTTCCCTCCATTTTGACTTTGGGAGGGGACCCAAGACCTAAACCAGCAACCTCCTAAAGCCTCACAAAGGACGCTCATCCCCTTCTTGACCTGGAGAGGGGACCCAAAACCCAAGCAGCAACCTTCTAAAGCCCCCAGAATGATGGTTTTCTTCTCCCCAGCCTCAGTTTGAAGAGGAGACCCAGGAACCAACTCTCACCTTGCCCTGGGGCTGGTAGCATCACTTCAGTGTCCCTGGGACACTGTGGCACTACAGACCCCACAGTGACCCCCCAGTCTCAGGCTGTGCCCAGGGGCACAGCTCCCAGTCCCAGGCGGTGCTGTCAGCTGCGGGCGAGCGGTGCCGCGTCTCCGCCTGGCACTGCTGCTCCGCGGGCATAAATACAGCCCCTGGCAGCCAGAGGAAGCAACAGGGAGTGTGCTATTGTGTTTATTTATAAACTGGATTGCTGCAGGATGATTTGCTGGGCTAAAGAGGAGGAAAAGTGAGGAAACCTGCCTGAATCAGAGGCAGATCTTAACAACATCGGGGAAGGAGCCTGCTCCCCAGCTTAGCTGCCCATTCATCCATTAAAATCCTGCTGATTTATTATCCCGCCTGACAAGCAAGCTCAGAGAGCAGGGGGAAGTTCAATTCAAGTTTACAAAACTCTTTTTGTCATAAAAGCCCGAACAAAGACATCAATCACTCCTTTAATTCACCCATGTCACTCTCTGAGACGAAAACTGGCAGAACGCTCTGCTTCCTCCTCCCGCCGCTTGACGATGATTTCACCTAATTGGTTCAGTGTTAAGTAACCTAAAGGAATGCAAGGCATAATTAGATTTAACGTTGTTTCCTCAAGATACCCACATGTCCTTCAGGTCATACATCTTACTAATGTGTTTATACATACAATGTCTCCATTAGCTACCTTTTTTTTGTTGTCAGGTGATTTTTCTCAGAGATAAGTGTTAGATTAAACAAAACAGAAAACACAGGCGGGCGACAGCGTTTCACAGGCTCCAAAAGGCGACTCAAGGTTGGTTTGGTTTAACAAGTAACAATCCCAAAATGACTCTTAATAGGATCACGCTCGTGTTGAAACACACGATGGGCGACTAACGAGGGGAAGACGGGGAGGAGAGAAAAGCTTTTGATTAGGGAGGAATGTGGTTATTACAAGATCAGATGGATGGAGGAGAAAAAGAGAGAAAGGCGAGGGATATAAAAGTCAGGAAAATTTCACAGGGTTCAAAAAGGAAGGAAACTACTTTGGATTTTTTTACCTCCCCCCTTTTCTTTTTCCTCCCTTTTGTAACTTTTACCATTATTTAGGGGGTGAGGTGGGGGAGAGGCTGTAACATACCTTCCTTTTTTTAGATCTTCCTTCTGCTTGTAAGGTCCTAGTGCACTGCTCCACACATTCGGAGAAGCTCATGTTACTGTGGTCAGCACTGTAATCCAGGTCTGCTAGTCTGGCCAGGGAAAGGATATAGTTACAGGCTATTCTCAAGATGGCCAGTTTGGACAACTTTTGACCATAAGAATAGCAGGGAACCTAGAAAGGGTAACAGGGAAAAAAAGAAATAATTAAAAATTAGGCCAGATAAACAAAATATCTTGCTTGAAGCATGACAAAACAACTGTGAGTTATTTTCTTAGCAGTTTTAACATAAATAGAAACTCTAGTGATAAAATGCCACATGGTCCCAACAGGTTTTTAAGAAGAACTCCCCCGCTGATCTCCATGAGGATGAAAGCAGCATGAAGCCTCTTGATTTCAGCGGGGCAGTTCTGCTTAAAATCTGATGGCAGGATATGGCCTGGGACATGTGCCTGCTGTTCAGCTCACTTCTTGGAGGCCCTGTTTCTCAGAAACCTTCAGCCCCCACACCCCACAACTTGTCCCGAGTAACTTACTCCACGCAAGCAGCTCCCATGTCATCACAGGTCTTGCAGAGTAAGGCAATACAGAGGTGTGAGCAACTATACCACAACCTGGTGGTTTTGTGCTCAAACAACATCAGTTGTGACTTTCAGCCCATACAAAAACATGACGTTGTTGAGGAGCAAGACCATGAGGAGGCAGTAATTTCTACCTGCTTAAACACTCCACCATGGTTCCTCACCCCACAAAGGCCAAAACAGAGCCTGTTTCAGGGAGCTGGATGTACCTTACACAATTTATTTCTTCTTATTATTCTTAGAAATCTTAAAGATTTCTACTGTAATGTGAAACATTCAAACAATTCAAGCTGAACAGAATGAGTCTCAATAACTGAGCAGTATATGGTTACTGCTGCAGAAAGGTGGGTTGATTTACAATCACAATCCAGAAAAACACTACATCTACACTCAATTTCAGGAACATGACTTTCATCTGTCCAGCTTAGAGAGAGGTCTTCTGAGTTGGATTGGCCTGGGCACCCCGTCTTCTAGTTTGCAAAATTGCTGAAGGTCACTCAGCCTTTATTGCACAAGAGTCTATTGCCTTTGGGAAACTGAAGCTGTCCGTTCATCTGAAATCCATCCGAGCCCCTCAGGTTGTCTGGCCACCTGTCAGTCTAAGTTTTCATAGTACATCAATCACTGCAATGCCTCAGTGTTCCTCTACCACCTGCCTCTGTACCAGTCTCCATCCTCCCCACCCCTCTAGGGTGTCACACTCGGCTTAGGGCTGGAGATTTTTCAATGCCTCTTGCCATGCTCATGCCTCAGCTTCCCTCTCCCCCACGGGGACACAAAGATGGGATCAACCCCAGAATGCTGTCCCTGACTTTATGGAAGGTAAAACGGCTTCAGCCCCACCACAAACCCCACAGCAGCCACACACAGATGCAAAGGGAGGAACAGAACAGCTCAAGTATATATAGAATTTCCCCAATCCTATGCATGTTCTGCGAGGCTCCAACTACCATCACCTCCATGACCTCCGCTAGATGTGCCACCCCCATATTTAGCAACCCATGACAGATCTTTTCTGTCCATGAATTTGGTCTGGTAAGCTGAACCTGTTGATTTTGAGCTGCCACAACACCCTTTTCCAAAGTGTTCTCTTCAGTCTATGTTAATTTTTTCTCCTTTTGCTTGTTTTGAACTTGGCTCCTACTGTCTTCCCTTGAGGTACTACAGTTCCAGTACAGTACTAGAAGAGAGGACAACTGACATTTATTCACCTCCTGTGTGACATATGTTTTTAGTTCACCATCATCTCTTCAGCCTCTTTTCCAAAAGAAAAAGATTAATCCTCGTTAGCAGACAGTTCTATGGAAGCCATCCCATATCTCTGATGCTCTTACTGCTCTTTCTTGAACGTTTCTTAGTCCCCTTGGAGCTGAGATGCTCAGAACAACACACAGTATTCATGTTGTGGTGTATATCTAACAGATGCTTATGTGCTCTGTTTTGTTCAATACTCCTTTCTTCCTAACTCCTGATTTGATTTGTGACTGCTGCCAGATGCTGACCTGAGATTTCCATCAAACCATCTACAAAACCCCTGAGGTCTCCATTCTCTGAGATAATGGTCAGCTCAGTGTCTATCACTTCATATGTGCACTCTGGTATGGTTTTTCCCATATGCATCACTTCACATTATCTGTGTGGTATTTATTTCATCTGCTGTATTATTACCTAATCACTCAGAGCCACAAGTTTCAGCACAGCTCACACAGTCACAGTTTCAGGTGGTGGGACCTGAAATTCCCTGTTCAAAGCAGAGTTAGAGTCAGATCCTGGTTTGTCCACTCATGACACCCTTCCCTGCAGGAACTGGCCCTTCTTCCCTACCCACCATTCCCTGCCTGTTCACTGATCCCTTCCAAGCTGCTCCATTTCTTCTTTCTTTCTCTGCCATAGTGCTTATGGAAATCCAAACTAATTGCCTGGATCACCCCTATCCATGAGCACAAGGATTCTACTGCTGTTGACCCTATGGATCATGTCTTGTACAATACATGGAATCCCTTAGGTTGGAAAACACCCCTAAGGACGTGGACTCCAATCATTAACCCAGCACTGCCAAGGCCACCACTCAACCATGTCCCCAAGCACCACCTCTACATTTTCTAACCACTTCCAGGGATGGCGACTCCAGCACTTCCCTGGGAAGTCTGTTCCAATGTTTGACCACCTTTTCAGAGAAGACATTTTTCTAATATCCAACCTAAACCTCCCCTAGCACAACCTGAGGCCATTTCCTCTTGTCCTATCACTTGTTACCTGGGAGTAAGAGACCAAATCCCACCTGGCTGCACCCTCCTGTCAGGGACTTCTGGAGAGCCATAAGGTCCCCCCTGAGCCTCCTATTCTCCAGACAGAGCCCCCCAGCTCCCTCAGCTGCTCCTCATCAGACCTGTGCTCCAGACCCTTCCCCAGCTCTGTGCCCTTCTCTGGACAGGCTGCAGCACCTCAATGTCCTTCTTGTAGAGTGGGACCCAAAACTGAACACAGGATTGGAGGTGTAATATAGCTGAGCTGCCCATCAATACCCAGCCTCTCCAGAAACCAGCCAACAAGCTTAAAATGCCCCTTTTATTTTTTTTTTATACACACCATCTACTACTGGTACCCCTAAAACCAGAAGGAATCACAGAATAGTTTGGATTGGGAGGGATTTTTACAGGTCACCTAGTCCAGACTCCCCCCTGCAATGAGCAGGGACATCGCAGAGAATCTGTTTAAGAGCCTCTTTCTGTCTGACAAAACCTCTCTCTAAATCTCTTCACTTTTTTTTGCCAGCATTGTGCACGCAGCAATGCCCTTGCCCTCAGTACCTGGTCCCCAGATGCAACGAGCTGAGTTATTTTGAAAGCAAGAGCTTCAGGCAGCAGAAACACCCAAGTCTCTTTCGACGCCAATGCAACAAAAACAGCGGAGACCCCAGATCAAACGGCATCAGGAAAGAACAAAGCAAGATGGAAACTAAAATGGAGGGATTCAGTGAAATGTGGGAGTAATTTCAGAATTAGAGCAAGAAGGAAGTTAAATCGAGTGGAAGGAAAATAGACCATGAAATCCTTGAGGCTGATGCACAGACGCTGTCCAGTTACAACACAAGAAGGCAGGCTAATGTCTCTTTTCCTCATCTGTTTTGCTCTTTCTTTTGTGTTTTGGGCTTTTTATTTTTTTTAAGGGAAAAAAAAAAAGAAACAAAAAGAAACAAAACAAACCCCAAACTGTTTCGTAGGACATGTTTGCTACAAATGGCAAGGAAGATCTCAGAGCTAACACAGCTGACAAAACCCTCAACTGGGATTACACAACACTTTTCCCACACTACTCCAGCAGAGCCCAAACCGGAGCTGCCCCGTTTGTCCATGGGAAGAGGTTCACCTTGAGCAGTTCAGATCCTGCCTTGATGGGTGCGGGGCACCAACAGTAGGAGATAAGAGGTTTTTTGCCATGGTAACAGTGTTAGAAAAACTATTTCATAGGAACCCTCCCTGTCTTGGCTCAGCTCCTGCCATTTTAATGTTTCCTTTTGAATTAAACATGGGAAATCAAGAGAGGAATGAGCCACTTAGTTCAGATCCCGAGTCAAAACTTCCCCAAGTGTGTGTCTGTGTGTGTGTAACTTCGGTGTTATCTCTTCTTTAACATGAAAAGTCAACAGGAAAACAAGGACATATTTGTGCAAACTGCAGTAAAGGGTATCAATGACATACTTGGATGCCAAGAAATCTCCAAAATCCAACTTAAAACAGAGACAGTGTTTTAGAGGTGGGAAAAATGCCTGAGGCTGGTGTGGCCCTGCAGGTGTAACCCTGCCAGCTCCCACCAAGTCTCCACACAGATCTTTGGCAGGCAGAAATGAGAGTGGGTATCTGTCATGCTCCTGGCAAGGACCAAACCCTTTCCTTCTTGCTCCTCATGGCTGAACTGAACAGATTTCAATGCTTTAATGGGGCTGCTGTGAGCTGGGCAGGTCCATCCAGAGTCAGGGAGAACCAGGCTCGAGTTCCTGCGCAGTTAATGAAAATATTTCCCTTATCTGACCTCCCCGGTCTCTGCCGAGCAGCAGCACAGATCACCATCCTGGCCTGCAGTATTTGCAATGATTAAAAGGAATTAGGAAGGAACTGCAACTGAAATTTCACACCAATCCTGAGGAATGCAGCTGTCTGCTGGAAAGGCAAGGACACTGGCACCATCCTCGGCTTCAGGACACCAGCACAGAGTGAGCTGGGACCAGCAGGAACCAGAGCTCCAGTCAGAGGATGCATGTTAGTTGTGTCTGCAAAGGGCTCTGAAGAGTCTCATGGGTGTTATCAGTGATCCCCAGGCTGGCAGGAGTTGAAGCAAGGCAAGATGAACGCTCCTGGGACACATTCCTGTGCAGAAGAGCCCTTCTTTGGCAGGAAGATAGAACGGGATGTGACCTAACAGGTCTTTTCTATCCTTGACATCCAAGATTCGGAGGCAGCGCCCTTGGAAAACCAGGGATGCTCCCTTTGAAGTCTGTGGGAAGTCTGCTGTGAACTTGACCCGCAGCCAGCCCTCTCGAGGAAGGCAGGGATCTGCTGCAGCTCCCCAGAGCATCACTGCCATCCACCAAAGATGGGGGCTGGGAGCTGATTCTGACACAGCACAGGAGAGGAGGCTGCAGGGTGAGCTTGGAACAACTAGAGATGGGAGAGAGGGCACAACTCCCACCCTGCCATACGAGGGTGCAGGGTGTGTTCATGGTGATGGGCCTGCAGGGCACAAACAGGAACATCCCATGGACTTCAGGAGCACTAAGACTGTTCAAATAATTGAGTTTCTGGCTGGGTAGCTCTGTCCTTATCAACAAGATACCATTTCCCATAAACAACCTCTGGTCCTGTACAGATAACACCTGTAAAACCAGGTTTGCTTTTACACTGCATGAAAATGCTGGAATAAAGAAGGGTGCTGAGTGCTGGGAGTCTAGATGTCTCTGTTATTGTTCCCAAAATGTGATTTAGCAGCACAGACATGCAGAGATCCCCTCCACATGAAGGTCCCACAGGGCAGAATTGGGCCCCCTGGGCACAGCAGGGAGGATGGGGCAGCTCTAAGGCAGTGTTTGTGATGCAGCATGAGCTCCTGACAGCTAGATCCTCAACATGACATAAATAAGCTGCTGAATCTACCTGTCTGCTAATTCATCTGGTTTATTTTTATGCTGGCAGTTAAAACACATGAGGCTCCCCCTCCTTGCCCCTCTCCCCCAGGAAAACACTTGGCTGCCTCTCCCCTGCATCCCAACACGCAGCCCAATGGCGCTGTCTCATTGTTTGTGCTGCACCTCCTGCCAAAAGTACTTCCAGAGGTTCATATAAATGTCCAGCACTTAACAGTTCTGGCTTTTTTTATGTGCCTTTCTAACCCAGGGTGAGTCAGACATTTCCTGGGGTTAAGGCAGCTTGGGGGAACAGTGGCAGGGAGGGGCAGAGGAATTGAAAGTGACCCTTGCTTGTCAGCCCTGAGCACAGGGGAAGCCCCTCCATGATCTCAAATTATCTCCAGGGCTGGCATCTGCAGAGCTACTGTGGATGGGTGGATGCCCCATCCCTGGAAGGATGGCCAGGTTGGATGTGACTTTGAGTAACCTGGGCCAGTGGAAGGTGTCCCTGGCCATGGCAGCAGGGTTGAAGCCAGATGATCTTTAAGGTCCCTTCCAACCCAAACCATTCTGTGATTCTCTGAGTAAGATCCTTAACAAGCTGAGGGCCTTGCCCAGAAGATCATCGCTTCTTTTCAAGATGTGTTACATCATGGAGTGGTTTTTGGGAAAGATTTGGAGCCAGTATTTTTCTTTCCACCCAGTTCTGGGGGTAAAGTGAACACATATGGGTCTTTCTACTTCTTGCAGGACTCTTTTGATGACCTGGTTGGTGTGTTCAGGTTCACCAGCAAGTGACTTGGCTTCCCTACCTTGCTATCAACAGCTGCAAGCCCTGAATCCTTCTACTATTCCAGGTGGGACAGTGATGACTTACACAGCTGTATGATGGAAAAGCCTGCAAGTATTTCACAGTTTGGCCAGATCCCTTCAGACTTGATTCCAAAACACCCCTGCTCCTGCCCCCAGCAGAGCAGCAGCCAGCTTCCACCGATGGCTCCTCTGTGCCACTGGTGCTCACTGCACTGACCTGGACCTTTGGGCAGCACCAGGTGGCCCAAAGGTGGCTGTAGTCAGGTGGGGCTTAGTCTCTTTCTCCAGGCAACAACTGACAGAACAAGAGGACACAGACTTAAGGAAAGTTTCCTTGCACCAAGGGAAATTTAGGTTGGATATTAGGAAGAAGTTTTTTACAGAAAGAGTGACAAAGTACTGGAATGGTCTGCCCGGGGAGGTGGTGGAGTCACCGTCCCTGGATGTGTTTAAAAAGAGATTGGATGTGGCACTTGGTGCCATGGTTTAGCTGAGGTGCTGGGGCAGGGGTTGGACTTAATGATCTTGCAGGTCTCTTCCAACCTGGTGATTCTGTGAACCCAGCAAGGGCAGATCCTGCTGTGTGGATATATGGCACAGTTCTCAGGGGACTGCTTCTGGAGAAGGGCCCTATAGAATCACAGAATAGTTTGAGTTGAAAAGGACCTTAAAAGGTCATAAAGGCCAACCCCCTGCAGTGTGCAGGGACATCTTTAACTAGATTAGGTTGCTCAGAGACCTGTCTAGCCTGACCTTGAATGGTTCTAGGGATGGGATATCTACCATCTCTCTAGACAACCTGTGCCAGTGTTTTACAAGCCTCACTGTAAAAACTTTCTTCCTTATATCTAGTCAAATCTACCCTCTTTTAGTTTAAAACGATTAGGTGCACTAAACAATTTGTCCTCATTTTTCTTACAGTCACCCTTTAAGGGGAAGGGGTGAGGCAGCTGAAAAAATCTCTTACAACCCTCTCCAGGCTGAACAATCCCAACCTTCTCAGCTATCCCCTTGGCCAAATTGGTGGCCTCCTCTGTGCTTGTTCCATCTTTCCTGTGCTGAGGATCCCAGAGCTGGATGCAGCACTGCAGGTGGGGTCTCACCAGAGCAGAGCATCCCGACCATCTGTGATGTCAGTGTCAGATGTTCCATGGAGCTCCATCCCAGCCAGTGATGGGCAGCTATTCCATACCAGGCTTTTGTTTCTCTGCCACCAGACTGCAGTGGTGGGCGAGGGGCAGCCCTGTGCTAACAAAGCAATCCCAGCAGTTTGAAAGAAAGCCTCACCCGTGCCTCACCACAGGGAGCAAAGGGCCCAGCCCGGGCCCAAACCCAGCTGAGAGAGGCCAACAAGAACAAAAGCAGCACTGCTCAGGCAGGAGCACCAGCCCTGACCGAGGTGCCTTTGCCTCTTGGGTGGGTCCACGCTGTCAGAGAACCCAGCTCCCGGTTCCCTCCCAGCTCCTGGCTCCCCCATCGCTCACATTACAAAAACATGAGTTCACTCCTTGGAGCGAATGAATTGGCTTCCTCCAAACAAAACCTAGGTGTGGTGCTGGGTGAGTTCACCCCGGGAATCTCTTCCAAATGGCAGTCTGGTTAATGCTGCCCCAGGCCTGGCTCCGCTCCGTTTTGGACAGTCCTCCTCCACTATCCGCAGACATTCCGCATCCCCAAAGCCTCCTGCACATCCTCAGGGCACACAACACACCCCCTCAGCACCATGCCTGAAAAATACCACATTGCTGGGCTGCAGCAAAGCTCTTACCTTATTGCTGGCTCTTTGAACCACCTCCCAAAATAATAACTACACAGATGATTACTGGGGTTATCAGAGGAGAAATCCCAGGGCTATTGGGCACAGAAAATCTCCTCTGAAAGGGGCTACCTTCCAGCACCATAGTGGGGAAACACTTTTTTGGGTGGCAATTTAGTGGTGGCCATCTGCATCTCAGGTCCAGTGGATCCAGTTCCCCTGGTGAGCAGGAGAGCGAGCTCCACTGGAGAAAATTGCATTACCCCAGTCCCAGCTTGGCCTCAGTGACTCTTCAGTCACCAGCCACTGCTGGACACCACAGGGTTTTCCCTTCCCTTACTATCACTGCTGTGCCCCAGGAGCTGCCATGAGCCTGTGGTAGCTGCAAGAAGCACAACCTCCCACAGCACACACGTGGCTCTGCTTGCATCCCTGCATGGAGTGGGACAGTGCAAACCAGGATGGGATAAATCACTTGGGGAACACATGTGGCATAGACCAAAGGAGATGCAGGCTGGGAACAAAGAGCAGGGAGCTCTGCTGCAAGGTACTGAAAAGTGTCCCACCTCCCCACTGCAGCCCAGAGAGGAATTTGACAGTGGATTAAGGCAGGGAGCAGAGGCTGGATTCAAAGCTTGATGGAGAAAAGCAGACTCTTTTCTCCAATTTCAGCAGGAGACATAAGAAAACACAGAGGTTAACTCAGGGTGGCTGCAGCAGGCAGAGCAAATACCTCCCGACAGGAGCAGGATTTGTAGCAAAGGATAAAATCAGCTAGACAGCAGCCAAGGGAGCAAAAAAAGCCCTGTTCTTGGTGACACACAGTCATTGTTTTCAGGATTTTTGTCCTTTTGTCTGGTTTCTCCCTTATATTTTTTCCTCCTGTGTTGCTTCAGGCTAGCATTTTGTCATCTTCTTTAGCTGTTAAACCACAGGGCCGCCCTGCTCTGGGCTCTAAATATCCAGCAGCATCACTTGGGACTGGCAGCAACCATGGAGATGCTCTGGTTAGCACTGTGCTGTTCAGGGACAGCACACAGCGGTGGCACTGCACACTGTGTCTGAAAGATGCTCCTGCTCTCCTGAAGTCCAGCTGCACCTCTCCAACAGCCAAACCTTCCTGCTTAGCCCTCACCCCAGAGAGCTCAATGGGTGGTTTGTCTCCAGGAGCTGGATTTTAAGGCATCTTAGGGTTTCCTGCTTGTGGGATCCCAGAGGGATGAATCACTGGGAATAGGGCTGGGAGATGTCAGCAGGTGACCGAGGGCAGCTCTCAGCCTCCCCACCACACAGAAAGGACACGTCAGTGACACTGGCCACATGCAGGGTCCCGCCTGCAGAGGTGACAAACCACAGCCACCCTTGGGATGACACACAAAGGGGGTGAGCACCAAATGACGCATCCGCAGAACCTCCCCAGCCCTCGCTGGCTTGTGGCTAAGGCACTGCTCAAGCCACAGGCCTCCATTTACTGCCTGCCTCGTCCCTTCAACCCCCTGCAGTTTGCCCCCACAGCCACAAAACCTCCTGCAGCCTTGAGGCTGCTGCTCCTGATGTCCCACCATGCTCCCAACGGGAGCGAGCAGGGTCTTTTCTGCACTGATTTAACAACAAGCCACAGCAGTCATATGCATGCCAGCAGCAAAAAGTGAAAGGACACTACTGGAGGGGGGAGAAACCTCCATTCCAGCAGTTAAAAAGTCCTATAAAACCCTCAAGTATCTCCAGAACCCACATGAGTGCAGAGAGTGAGGCTGTAAGCTGCTGAGGCAGAGGATGTCCTGGTAATGCCATGGTAAAAAGATTTAGAAAAACGCCAATACACTTCAAGGGAAGATAAATGTTTGTGGACACATTTGCTCCCGGCACAGACTCCAGATCACTGTGGCTCGACACTTCACTTTATTCAGGGGGAGCTGGACAGCAGTGCTCTAGAGAGAAACCAGATGTGCAAGCTCCAGATCAGGAAGGCTGCTGTGGTTGTCTCCATCCATGGAAGGAGAGTTTGCTGCCACCTTAGGGTCTGTCAGCACAGCTGAGGAGCTCCATCCCAGCTCCTGGGAATGCAGCATACTGGTGGGAGCTGGTTTGCTTGGCTGTCCATGCAGTCTTATGTTGAAGAACACTACTCCCTTCTGGCCAGGGCCTCCAGCAGAAAACCTGGTGGCTAAGGCCATACTGTAATAAAGGTTACAATGGTTCCGTTTCATGTCTAGGATTTGCTGGAGTATGAGATTCTTGCTGCCAATAGGAATTTGCAGACAGAAAAAAAAAAAAGGCAGAATTGCTTTGCGTGAGGAACAGTTGCTCTGAAGATAGGCAATGTCATTGTCACATCTTGTCTCCTCCAGATGGTTGCATTGCTTCATGAATTTGAACATCCTCCAGCACAAAGACTGGTAGGAGTCTTCACATGCAGGAGAAGATGACCTCAGGTCCTTGTGAACTCATTGCTATGCCTCTGTCTGCATCAGAAATGTTTGGGTTTGCTGATCACCCACCATGGCAGGGAGAGGGAGAGGAAAAGGATGGAAGTGACAACCCATCATGTCACACATGAAGGGTCCTGCAGCAGCTGGGGCAGTGCAAGAACTCACTGACCAGCACCAGCCATGGCATTTGGGGGCAGGACACCAGTGCTCCAGAGAGGAGCTGCCCAGTCACAGGAACAGGAGCAGCCCCCAGGAGGGACACCAGAAAGGCAGCAGCAGAGGGACAGCCAAGGACAGCACAAGAATCTCACCACCTCAAAGTGTTTCAGAGTAGGTCTGTGTTTTCCAAGGAGACCTACACTGTTTGCCTCAGGACACTGCTGCCAGTGGAAGGATCACTTGGACAAATGATGCTTGGGGGACTAAGGGGGAGAAATCTCTTCCAGACTTAATAGCTGAAGACCACAAGTACCAAGACCAGGGGGAAGGAGCTGTGTCTCAGGAGCATCTGCTCTTCAGTCCCACTTCAGTGCTACAGCTGTATGGCAAAGGAAGCAGCTCAATACAGAGAGAGGGAGAGAAATCCTGGTTCCTGGTGGCTGTGACACCAAGGGTTGAGCACAATGGCAACGACACGTCTCTCCCAACAGCAGGCAGCTTCCCAGAGCTGGCAGCTGCCCTCCTACCTCCCACCTCTGAGGGGGCCCTGGCCTCCGAGGCAAGCTGGGGACAGCTCAGTCCTCAGGGACATGGCTGGGTTAGCCTCTCCTTGTGTGAAACAACTGTGTTTGGCTCTTCCTCCACCAAGAACTGGGAGAAAATAAAGAACCCACACCCCTTCCTGCCATCTGGAGAGTTAGTCGACACAAGCCAAAACATGTGTGCCATATGTACACAGCTGTGGAGTGCAGGGACGCTGCCGTCAGCCCATCTGTCCAGCGTGCTGCGTGCCAGTCGCCTGCCCTCGGGTGGGCTGCTGAGACTGGGAGAGTGTCCTGCAGAGAGGCATGACTTCCCTTTCCTCCTCCTCCTCCTCCTCAGCAGGCATGGACGGGCCCCCTACAGTGTGACCACGGTGGATCTGATCCTGCAAGCAACAGGGTTTTATCTCACGTGTGCCAGTGAGGATGGGTATCTCCACCCTCATGAGTCCAAACAGGCTAGGGACAGGGATGACACCTGTGTGGGTGTTGGGTACCAGCGGCTGAGCAAGGCTCCTGCTTCCAGCAGCTCCACATCCAGCACCTGACCCCTTCCCAAAGGAGCTTGGGGCCAGGGTCGGCTGTGTGCAAGCACGGCACAATCCCCTGCTCCTCGCCCGCCTGTCTGCGGGGACATATCAGTTTCAGTGCCTCAGGAAAAGCCTCCCAGCTGCTTAAGAGCCTGATATGTGATGACAAGGAAGGGACGGAGGACTAACCAAGGAACAAGAAGCAAAGGGAGGCCTGCAGCAGACAGCACACAGGGATTGCCTCCCGCACGGGGCTGAAGGCCCTTTGTATGCTCTGGGATGTGGGAAGACAGTGCTGACCTGGGGCAAGACAAAGCCTCCCTACTGCATGTACCTCAACCAGGGCATCTTTGTGCCCCTGCTCCCACCCGCTGGCCAAGGTGTGACAGAGGGCAGGGTGCTGTCTCCTGATCCGAGCTGCTCCTCAGAAGCCCCTGCGCCGTCACCGCTGCGAATGACGTGAGTGACAAGGCAGCGCTGCGCGTGTGTGCAATGAAGCTGACTGTCACCTGATGTCACGTACGGCACCAGGCACGCCGCTGGCAGCCCAACAAGAAATGAATACAAATGTCATCCAATGATGGTCGGGACAGCCAGCCCACCCCTCAGCTAATTGCTAGGAAAACCTCGCGGCAAACATTTCCCAGAGAATGATTTCTTTCTCTCTGCAGAGTGAACACAGCTCTGCCAGTATGTTCCTGTGCTGACCCCAGAGAGCGGCTTTCATGGGAAGAGAGGACAGCAACTTGTTCTTCAGGCTCTTTGGGCTCCCAGCTGAGTCCACGGCTGAAGTGATTTATAGAGACAGGGCCAAGGCCAGGAATCTGAGGCTTTTCAAGAGTTGCCCATTTCCCCAAAGAGTGCAGCTTTAATTTGTTGCCTGCCTGACTTCTGCTTGAGGCTCAGCCTAGAACAAGATTGCCAGTGATTTGGGAAATCAGTGCTACTTCCCCTTGCGGTTTTGGTGGTGTAGATGTCTGTCCATGGAGAATTAGACTGACACTTCCAAGCGTGTTACACACAGTCGCCAAACAACTGAAATATGGAAGCGGCTTACAGAAACAAAATATATCAAGTCTGGAGTTTGCATCTACTACAAGGGGCAGCCTCTCAGCACCAGGGGACAGCACCCAGCATGCACTGGATTACCAGGATTACAACAGGAGCAGTCAGATCCCACCACTCCACGGTGATCAAAAATGCTCTAGTTTAGATGCTCACCAGTGATTCACTCCTGACATACAGGACTGGTCTCAGTCCCTGAGGTTAGGGCTGGAAATCTGTTTGCAGAATTAGATGACGGGAAAGGATTAACTCTTGAGGTGCTGCTAGCCAGGACACAGCAGTCATTGTAAAGGGCTGCAGGCAGCATGCTGAAGATAAGAACAAGCAGGCTTCCTCTAAGCAGGAGAGAGGACTGAGTCCTACAGCAAGCACACTTGGGGAATGGCTCAGATCAGTAATGTCCTAAAGATGGTAGGGAAAACCCTGCACGTGAGAGCTCCCCTGCAAGCAGAGCACACTGCTCCCACCAGGCTGGAAGGACCATCCTGGGAGAGGTGATGCTTAGCACCTCTCACAATCAGACTCGTCTGCAGCGCGCAGCCCTCCGGGCCCATTCATCTCTTCATTCCTGCATGCCTGGAAGAGTCCCATCGGCACTTAACAGAAAGGCAGAAAAGTCAGCACAGCTGGGCTTGCACAATGTGACAGCACATCTTTGCCTATCACGGCGCTGTTACATGCTGCCCACACGCAGAGAGGGCTGAGTGCAGGGGCCAGAGCACTGATTTATCCTTGCGCAGAAGATACAAGAGTCTCGCGGCTTCGCTGTATCTCTCCTATTCTGGGGAGGTGATGGAAGAATTTTGACCAAAACCTTTCATTTACCTTTCAAAGCTGCACCCTGACAGTGAGAACATGTCTATTATTGTTTACAGACAACCCTGACGATTTTCAAGTCCTCTCAGCAAGAAAGCCCAGCACCAGACACACTTCAAATATGCACTACAGTAAATATCATGGGAAACTAATTGGCAGAGGACCACAACTCAGCTTGGCTATCCCTAGCAGACACGGCACATAGAAAGTTTCAGAGGCTGCTGCAAGAACCCCAAGGGCCCTGAGGGATCAGGCACCTCGCACCAAAGTCAACAGGAGCCCGGTGCTGCCCAAATTCCCAGTGATCCCTTTGGGGTAGTTCACCGCAGCTGGACAGCTGGCAAGAACACGTGCTCTTGGTACAGGAGCATCACCCCAGCTCCCAGCTTGACCAAACGCCTCTCTACACACTGTTCTCACTCGCAGGGATTTCTCGGATTTGTTTTATTTTTCCCCCTCTACCCCCCCCCCCCCGGGGGAAAAAAAAAAAAAAACAAAAAAAAAGTCCAAAACTTTCTAACAGCAAGCAAATTAAAAGCCCTTATTTATTTATCTTGAGTGTTAGCACAGTTCTAGGGTTGGTACTTCCAGGCATTTTGAAACGACTTCCCCTCCTGTCAGGCGGCCACTCGGCTCCTGCCCTTCACCTCCCCTGGCCCCGGGCGCGGGGCACCGCGGGCGCTCCCCGCTCCCCGCGCACCCTCCATGCCCCCGCGGGGTCCCGCCGGGCAGAGCA
>VXAC01000650.1:879698-964153 GCA_013399225.1 Rhipidura dahli | reverse complement strand
GCTCCTCTCCTCTCCTCTCCTCTCCTCTCCTCTCCTCTCCTCTCCTCAGCTGTAAGAGTGATCTGAGGGCTAAAAAATTCATTTTGTCAGTGTATGTCAGTAAAGAGAAAAGGGTGAGATGCTTTTGTTGCCTGTTTGGATCTCTACAAGGAGGACTTTGCTGCTGTCCTGTGGCTTTCCTGTCTATCAGAAAGAAGAGCAATGATACCCAGAGGCAGAACAAATAAGGCTGGTGAGAAAAGCTATGCAGTTATATTATGCCAAACACAGTGATCTTTGCAATGCAACACATAAAAGAATAGTGGAGTCTATACTGTTTGAATGGTGTAAATAAAAGCTCAACAACTTTTAAAAATGGATGTCCCATTTTAAGCTGGGAATATGATGCAGGAGTTACTGTTTGAATTTATGTGGAACACTGGGCTAAATAATCACACAGGATCCCTCTGGGCCTGCCATCACTGAATGCCCAGCAGGCACCTGACTTGCTGATACATCACCATATTTCTTGGTGGGAGACACTGGGTGCTTGGCAGTCTTGCAAATCAGTTTGGATGCACTCTGCTGCAGGTGGAGAGGCTCAGTTTTATAAAGAAGCAATGTAGTTTAAAATGAAAAAGCCTGAAGTTCTCAGCCTAGCCCTAGTGGAAGCACTACCTTACCCCAGCCAATGCCTCAGGGCCTTCCTCCAGCTAAAATGTGTCTCTAGTGACCTGTCAGAGGCTTAGCCACGCTGTGGCAGCTTAGACAGTGACCCTGGGGCCACCGAGGCCGAGGACAACTCATCTGTGGACTTCAGCAAGAGCAGGGTTGGCTCTAAAATTGCCTGGGTGTGAGATGTATGGGAGGTTGAATAGCTGGGTAAGGACCTGCAAAAACCTCAACTCTTTCTCCATCTGTGAGCCAATGCGCTGATTTATGCACAGTTGCACTGGCAGCTGGTCTGGCTTCAGCTCCATCTGACCTCATACATCATTAAAACTGGTAAAAATCCTCCCATTTTGTTTGCTTAGGACCTGTCTGAGGCTGGGAGGTTGTTCCTGTGGTCAGGAGAGGGGCTGTGTGTGGAGATGGACATGAGGTATAGTCCCAGCCCTGCCAAAACTCCTCTAGTGGGCTGTTCCCTGTAGCGTTCCTGGTCTCCTGGATCCTGGGGAGCAGCAGTAATGTGTCCTTCCTTGCCCCAGCCCACCTCCTCACTGTGGTCCCTGTCCCCTACAGCACCAACAAGATGCCCAGTATCAATATTAGCTTAAACTTAGTCACCCCGTGTGCACTCAGCATTCTTTAGGCTTTTCTATTCTGGAATTTCAGGTCCCCACCCCCCCACCAAAAAGAAAAAAAAAAAAGAAAGAAAAAAGAGAAGAGGATGAGATTTGAAGATATTAAAGTCTTACACTTAATATTCTTTTGTTTTAGAAAAAGGACAGTTGACCTTAAATAGAACAGAGGTACAGGAGAGTCTCTCTTTTAGTCAAAACCTATACATTTTGGATGGAAGTTTATTTTTTGTGGGTGAGGGCAATGCAAGCATTTGTTGTCTGGATTTTTCAATGGTGGCTGTTGATTGTGGTCTGCAAGGTCCCAAGAATTCCCAGTGACTTAGTGGTTATGTAAAGAGAGTGAAATTAGAGGCATATTTATTCTAAAGTCTCTGGTCAGATTCTCCAGGTGTAAAAGAGCTTTTATTGGTGAAAAAGGAAGAGTGACACTGACAGTTTCATTTACATGAGCTAATGTGCCCACATCTCCATTGGGCTGTTCCCACCATGGTGGAGAAATTGTGGTTTTGAGAAGGTAGAGGATACTTAGAGAGGTTCCTCTTCATGAAAGTCTTATCACCTGCAAAAGTTTATTATTTTCTTCTATTAATCATTCATCAGAAGGGCTGAATTTATTATTAGACTATATCAATAGTGTAACTTGGTGTTTTCCCACAAAACTTCATGTAGCACCTTGTCTCTGGTTAAATTTGAGCTCCATGTTGGGATACATTTCTTTAGAGGCATGTCAGTGAGTAAGAACACAGAGTCCAGGGTCATGCTGCTATGACTTCTCTTGAAATCATAAAATAGAAAGATTGTAAGAAACTGGAAAAAAAAAAAAAAGTAAAGCACATTGAATGCAGAGTGGTGCTACCTGTGATACATCATTCCAGCTTCTGGCAGCCAGCAGCTAAGGGATCTCCTGAGGTTGAGTTTGGATTGTGATGTGTAACAGCCCTGCTGGAGCTAGCCACCATTACTGTTTTAAGCCCATTTGTACTAATTTGTAATTTTTAGTGCCCATGACAGTCTCATAACTCATTTGTGAAAGAAATGCCCTTTTTTTCTGTTCTTAACTTGCTGTCTCATAATTTCATTAGTTAGTGTCTGCCTGGCCCTTGAAGTTATGAGAAATGGTGCACAATTATTTCCTGTTCACCTTCTGCATGCAACTCATGACTTCACAGACCTCTCTCGAATCCCCTCTGATGTTTTTTTTTTCTCCCAAGATGAAGGGTTTTAGTCTATTCTGGCTCTTCTTGTCTGGAAACTGTTCCCCTGGGGCCTCATTGCCCTTTCTTGCCTATTTGTAGTTCTACTCTATCCTGTATGAGATTGGTGCATTGGAGCTATGTGCAAAAATTTGTGATACTGCTTTGAAGCCTTTCCCTACTAGTTTTTAATTTTCTCTTTGCTTTTTTAATTCCCATAGAGCACTAAATTCTCATTTTTAGAAAACCATCCAGAGCAGCTCTTGCATTGAAATATTTCATAGGTTCTCACATTTCACAAGCCAAGTGAATGGTATCACTCACATCACCATCCCCTCAGTGACACCCCCAAAGAATTTGATTTGTGAGACATTACTTCCTCCTACAGGTACAGCACTTGACTCTTCCCCGCTACACCTTGCTCTGTGGTGTGTCTAATGTTCTTTTGTAGAACGTTCATCAGTTTGCCTTGAATCATGCTTGTCTGGGAACTGCTTTTTCATTTTGCATCACCTTTACTGCTTCTATGCTTTTGGCATAGGCTGATTTAAACAGCAGGCTGGCTCTGCACCATGCATAACCATTCAGCAATGTCCTCTTTGGATTTCCATAGAGCTCTTGGGTGAATGCTGTCTGGTCCTGCAGATTGGTCTTATTCACTTTATCAGTTTGTTTGAAAATCTTTTCTACTGACGCTTCAGTTTGAGGTTCCTCTTCAGATGTGCTCCTGGGAAGGGAAGGCTGCAGTGTGGGATGCATGCTCAGTATTTGACCTATATTATGACTTTGCTATCATGAGATAATATGTCTTGAGTGCTCATCTATCACATATTGATCATCTATCAGTCTGAACAGCTGTCTGGAAAACTACTTACTTTGGAAGTATTTGAGGCAGCTGTGGTTATTAGCTTTCAAGGGTTTAGAAAATTGGTCTTCAGAAGGTTTTTTAATAGTTTATATTGACTTTTAACATTGGCTTACCTGTGTGTATGTTTCTTCCATATTCCATTTTTGAACTTAATTCCCATACTTTGCTTCTGATAGAGTTCATTCTGTTGTTCACTCTACCTATGTTCAGATACAGTTTAAATGAAGTCTGTGAGTCCTGAATCCATTTGCCTTCTAACTTTCCCTTTCAGCTTCCTTTCAATACAACTCTTCAGTTTTGTATTACTGCCTGTCAGCATCCTGAAAATAGAGAAAAAGCTCAATTACTTAAAATATGAAAGATGTGACTGGTAACCAATATATCAGTTTAATGCAGGACTTGGGTTAGTACTAGTCAGTAAATGTCTTCCTACATTTAATATGATATAAAATACGACCCCTGCCAAAACTCAAGGCAGTTCTGCAATACAGTTTCTCCCCTTTGGCATCCTAACATGTTTCACAGCACATAAATGCATACTCTGTGGGCATTATCAACTTTCTGACTGTTTGGGCAGTGAACTTCTCACTTCTATACTGATCAGGGCCCTGGTGAACAGTGTATCAAAAAAATACAGGGCAAGAGAAATTAGACCAAGGGTCTCAGCAAAGTGGCCAGGATTGGGCATTCACTCAAAAGAAGTGAATGAGAACAAATGTGGTCAATGGATACATATTTGAAGAATCCAGTGGTCTGGATAAGTGAGATGACAGGCCAGAAATCTGGCCAAAATACATCTAGGAACTCTTTCAAGAAGCAAATGTAAGTTTAGCCTGGAATTAAGTTGAAGATTGGGATGAGCAATGACACAGGGGAGGACCCAGGACAAGGACAGATGAAATGGGAACAAAGTCAGGGAGATGTGAGTCAGGGACAGGAGAGGTCATGCTCAGTAGATACAATCACAACCCAGAAGAGTGTTGAGGAGCAGAAGGCAATGGAAAGGACTTGTTGAACAGTGACTGGTTGAGGCAAACCTGCAATTAAACCTTCAAGAAAAGTCCCAGGTGCTTAGGCACTTTTTTTTTGTCCCCTGGCTGCAGACCTCAAAACTAAGGCAGAAGTCAGCACTGGTATGGGAAATATTTTGGGATCCAGCCAGAGAGGACATGAGAGACAGTGACACAGAGACTTCAGGTTCCATGGATAACTCTGAAAATGGGCTGTGAGTAGTCCCTCGCTGTACTTGCCTATGTTTGTGAAACACGTTGACATTCATGGTATCACTGGTGTCACCCAAAGCAAAAATAGCAACAGAGCTAACACATAGGAGTTTAAGTAATAGCTTATCAGTGAAGTTCCTGGGCTTCTCTAAATGTAGTGAGACCAACCTTTTCCTAGGTGTCCAGAGGTTTTGTTGGAATGTGTCCGCTGCTGGTTGAGTGCTTGTTCAAAGGAGGAACACCTTCCAGCAAAGCTGTAGAAAGCAGTTTTCTAAATAAAGTCTTGCACTTTTAGGCATGATCCAAAACTATCTTTCCATTGGTTTTCAGAGGCTTTTGGATTAAGCCTCATATGCAGATTTGCCAGCGCTCTCAGATGAAAAACAGTGAAGGATAGGAAGTGCCAGATGGCATTAAGTGGATTTTATTGGGTTTGGAGGTAACACAGAAACCCTAAACTGAATGGACCCAGAAATTCTGGCTGCTGAAGTGTGGTTCCCCATCTGTACTGAACATCAAGGTGCCTCAAATAAAGGTCAGAGACCCACATTACCATTCTCGGTTCCACTGGTGGCTTATAAAATATTTTAGGATGCACTGAGTGGGCTGTATAGGAACAGCCTGACTAGTTTAGCAGATGTCAGCAGCAGAAGAATGTCTGCCATGATCTGGTGTCTTGTCCTTTGATAGCTGTTCAAAGAGCAGGCAGGAAATTGCACTGCTGAAAAATAGATTGGATATTAGCACACGAGAAAGAGTTGATAATGTTTCTCTTTGTGGTACTGGGGCTGAGCTGATCAGAAAGCACCTTAGCTGCCCTGAAACAGAAGCCCAGTGAAATATGTGCTGTGGACCTGACTCCAGCTTTCATGTGGACATTTTTATTCCTGTGCTTTCCACCCACCTTTGAGCAGAGCCAAACATGATGCACAGTCAAACAAGACATTGAGGCTCTTTAATTTTCACATTCACCCTAACTTAAAACCATTTTCCTGCCATGGATTGCTCCTAATGTCATTCAGAGCCCCTGATAAATTCCTGAGATAGTAATTTGCTTTCAAATCTGCAGGTATATCATGGTAAGTATCAAACCTGGTCAGAGTCAAGGTGGAAATGGGATGGGAGCAAAGCATAGAATCATTATGAGGATCTATTTCTGAGCTTACCTGGAAGGGAGGGTAAAAAAGCTTTCTCTTTTTAAAGGTCCACATGTCAGTGTTCCAAATGATATTTAAAATAAAAATGTGCACTGCAAAAGAGCATTTCCAGGGCTGCTCCAAAATGTTTACCTCTCAAAAGTTTTCTGTCAGAAAATGCCTTTATGGATTAAGCATTTTTTTTCCTTGAGAAGTGTCTGTTTTCAGCATGAAAAATCAGATGTTTACTGAAGTTTTATATCTAGAAGCAGAAAGTTTATTTTTAGCAGTTTCTATTTATTTTAAGTAAAAGTCAGAATTTCTGTGAGAGAAGAAAACTCAGTTTTCAGACTGACTGTAGTTCATTCACTCCTCCAGATGGAGAAGAGCCTGAATAATATAATTTTGAGATGTCAAGCTCTGTGTGAATACTGGAAACTCCTAGTTGGGTCCTGTCTGTCACGAGACCTCACTCCCTGCCATGGGAGAGACTGAAGAAAAACAGGACATGGACGAAGCCTCTAATAATAATTTCTGACAAGCTCCTAGAACTTGGGAACATGGGTGCATGTCAAATGTATGGCTGCCTTTAGTGTGAGATATTTTCACCCATGAAGGCTCTTGGAGAGGTTGGTTGGGTGACTCCCATTCTTGATGGGTCTCCACAATTTGCCTTGCTCTTCTGCCAGAGACTCCAGGTGCCTGCTGCTGCTGCTGCTCAGCCAACTCACCCTCTTCAGTGCCAAATCCCATGAGGGCTGGCTGAACCAGAAAGTAGTTTGGCAAGGCCAACACTGAAGGAATTCGAGGGTATCCTTCTCTTTCGAGAGAAGGGTCAGTGCAAGGTACAAGGCCATGTGGTATCAGTGGGGAAGGGAAAATCCAGTTCTGCAACAGATAGAAGTGTTTTTGAAGTCCTCATATGGTGCTGGATGTGTTTTTGGGACTGCTCAGTCTCAAATCCTGGGGCAATTCAGGATTTTATGTTCCTTCAAGAGCTCCTTGTGGGGGCTGAGCCTCCAGCCTTGAGGTTTACTGTTGAGATTTGCCTGGGAGGATGACTGCTCCTTCTCCCTGTCACCTCTGCTACTTCAAACACTTCCAGCCCCACAGAACTGCCCCCCAGGACAGGCCATGGGGTCCCACCCAAGCTCTGACCCTGCGCCCGGTGTCCGCAGGGTTGGGCTACGTGTCTCCAGGCATGGCACATTTGAAGTACTCAGAGTCATTGTTTGATCATTTGGTTCCACAAACAATCCTGCTCCCTCTGCAGGAGGAACTATCCTGTTTTCCATCAGTTGATTTTGGATCTTCCCACTGTGAAGTGATCCAAGCAGTGAAGAGCTTCTTAATCCCATTACTGCAGAGCTGTTCTGGATAAGCTGACCCACAGGGTAGAGGCTGTTGCTGCTGAAAGGCTTTGCATAAAAAGAAGAGGTTTATTTTCTCCTGGGGTTGATGCACAGCCTCTGTTTTGCTGTTGAATTCCCATGTGCCACTCAGGGACCCTCCTTTGTGCTGCTGCTCCAGAGGCTGAGAAGGCAGCACCTCTTGGCTCTGCCTTGTGCAATCATCTTGGCCACTGACGTGTTGGATCTCTGGGGGGAGCAGCTAGAAGTGATGTGGGAAGCACAAACCTGAAGTCATCCTTCCCTGCTTGCCAGAATGAATCGTTAAATCATTTTCTTTTACAGGCTGTGGCCAACTGTAAGCACCCGTGGAAAGGGAGAATTCACTCTCCTTCTGCCTCTGCAGCCACACGGGGCCAGATCCTAGCCTGGTGCCAGTGGCTTAACACTAATGATATTCATTCTTTTCAAAACTAAGGAAAAAAGTGGGTTTTGTTTGTTTATTTATGTGGGAGGTTTTTTTCCCTCAAATGTGGTCTCACCCAAAATTTCTTCAAGGTATTTTATAAAGTGCTGTTTGGGAGGGGTCAAGAACAATTCTTGATGTGTCTGAGCATCTCTCCAGAGATTTCTCTCACTTGCCAACCCTGGCAACATAGGGTAAGAAGGACAGAAAGAACAAAGAGGAAGTATCTGCATGCAACAGGAATTCCCCATTTAATGCAGAGGATCTTTCCTCCCTGGCACCTGATGGTCTGCCAGGAAATGTCCTGTGTCCACTGAAGATGAAGCTGGGCTGCCACAGCTGGCTATGGGTGAGCTAAAGCTGTCAGACCTGGTTTTGCTTTCTGTTAAATGATCCTTCTGGCAGTGGGAAGGAGGAACTTGTTGAGAAGATAATTTTGTTTAGATTCAACAACTTTCCTAAGCACAAGTTCCTTCAGAAAATCCAAATATGATGGCAAGCAAAGGCTTTGGTTGATTCATCTCATGTCCTATTTTTGGGTGGATACAAAGTGATTCTTTTTCTCTCAATTACTGAGACAGCCTTCTTTAATGCCAGGCTGCAAAGGTGGAAAGGTACAACAGTGACAAAACACAGAAATACCCCAGCAGGCTATGGACACCAAAGTACAGAAAAATGGCTTGAGGTGTAGAATAACCACAACTGGCACATGACTTACGGATTACACCCGTCATATGATCAGCCCTTAGCTAGTTATAAATATTATATTAGATGTATTAGTGAAACCAGATGGGTTGCAACCAGTCCAAAATGTGGTGAGCCCGTGGCCTGAAATAAAGAGAGAAGAAGCACAATGCTTTGGCATTAAAAATCATCTTTATGCGAGAACCAAGAACTGATGAGGAAAAAGAGGAAAAATCACATAGCTGCCTGTGCTGCGCACATGATGCTTGGGAAATCATTTTTCTATGTCTCAGGGCACCAAAATCTACTTCTTAAGAGTCTGCAGTCCATGTTGGACGTTTCATGCTGATGCTAATTAGCTCTGTTAATTAGTCAGATTGCTCTTATTTTGGGTCAGCAGTGAAAGGAGAAAGAGAGAATGTGAAGGCCATCACCCATTGTGTGTTTCCTGCAAAGGGGCTGGATATGGTAAGGCTTTTCCTCTGGCAAAGGATTGCTTGGGGCTGGTGCTCAGGTTGCTGTGGAGGGGGTGATAAAATAGGTAAATGCAGCTTTTTCCAGCAATGACTCCTTCCCTGACCCCTTCAGATGCTATCCCCCATGTCTGAGAAGGTTTTAGCCCCCAAATACTCAGTGCCTGCTGCAGCTCTTGCCTTTGGGTACTAAACACACTTCACACCTCATGTTAGCTCTCCCTGCGTTAGCTCTTCTCTCAGAAACTTGTGCTGGTCTCATCTTTGCTTGGGGGATCCCAAACATTCAGCAATGTCATCAGGAGACCTTTAGAGCCCCATCAGCTCAAGGGGCTGGACCAGGAGCACCAGAAGCACCGGGCATCCCACGATCCGGGGCGGCCGGAGGCGGAGGGCACACATGGAACCCCGGCGAGGAGCGAGCGCTGGGTGCAGCAGCAGCGTTTGCTCCGTGCCGGCTGCAGCGGGGCCCGGGGTTATCAGCGGGGACGCTGGTTCATCCCCGTGGCCGGGGACGGGCCGGTCAGCGATCCGGCATCAGAGCGCTGTCGCCGGCTGTTAATAGCCGGGCGGCCCGGGGTCGCGCAGGTGCACAGCCAGCCCCGTGTGACAGCCCGCAGCCCGCGCAGCTGACAAAATATGCCCGGCATCTGGCACTGTCCTTGTGTCTGGGCCTCCAGGCTGGCATGCCAGCCCCGCGCAGCCGGTGCCTCCCAGCGCGGCCAGGGCTGGATCCTTACACAAACACACCGGGGCGGCTGCAGGGGAGCCGTGCCAGCGACGGATTTGGCCCTGTCGTGCAAAGCAGCTCTCGGCCGTGCCTCCAGCCCTGTTTGTGAGGTCCTCACGAACCTCGCCTGTGGCTGCACCTCGTCTGCTTCCAGCGTCCTTCCCCCAGCCAAATGTGAGTCACCCACCTGGTCCTCTAGAGATGCCGTGCTCTCCAGCTGGTCCCCAGGCAGGTCCCTCTGCCTGCTCCTGTCCCCTCTCCAGTCCCACTGAGAGGCTCATGGAGGTGCTGGGACTTGCAGGCTTGGTGGGGACTGGTTACATCCATCCTGCCCGAGCCATCACGGGGAAATTACCTGGCAACTTCTCCTCAGCCCCCGCTGCGAGGTCGAGCTGCTGGGTTAGATGGCTTTAGGCCGTGCCCTTTAGGCTTTGGGGGGTTGTTGAGGGCTGTACACATTTGCAGCAATACATGGATACAAATGACTAATAATAGGAAAGCATGTGCTGGGTCTATGTCCACTCCTTTCCGTCCCAAAAAGGAATGGGCTCTCTCCAAGAGCCCTAACCTTGTCTTGAAAGCCAGGTCAACATGCTTTGCTGATGAGGTGGCCTGAATTTCATCTCCCTCATATCACTTTTGGTTCTTGGCAGACGTGAGAGTCCGTTGCTTATAATACAGCTTACCTCTCTAAAAGGGCTGTTCAACTGAAAGGCCTTTAAAAAGAAGCCAAGATGATTATTTCCGTGTTCCAGATGGGGAAACTGAGGTGTGGGAAACAAAACCAATTTCCCCAAGTTACAGAGCAGCACTGAGGCAGGAGAAGCAAAGGGCTCAGTCCTGCCCATCTCCGTTGGCTACCCTGGCTTGATCTGCAGCCTTGGAGCACAGGGTTGGGTGGAAGAACTCACTGTGACATTTATCCTTTGGGGTGATTGACTGTGTCCTCTCTTTCCTTCCTCACTGCCCATCAGTGCTCCCTTGGACCACACTGAGGGTGTTCCTGGGAAGAAGGAGGCACTTGCAGGCAATTAAATGTTGAGGTTGAATGGACAAATACAGCACCTAGAGCAGTTGTATGGGCTGGCAAGCCAGTATGGTACTTTTTACAAGAATTAATCATGTGGAAAAGAAGTTGGTGAAATGTTTTTTTTTTCCCCAAGACACTGTCGGGAACTTGTGTATTTTGTTAAATAATGGCTAAAAGTACTTTACAGTGAAACCAAATAATTGTCACTGTTTTGCTATGCATACACTTTGAGTGAGACTGACTCTTTCTTAAGACTAAAAAAAGCACAGCAAGGAAAAGAAAAACTTACAATACCCATTTTACAGTAGCAGGATCTGGGGAAAGGGGATTCTTCTCAAAATCACGCAAGAAACTGGTGACTGACCTGGGAATGCAATCTGTTTTAAATAAAGTCTTGGTCCAGTGATCTAATGACAAGCTCTTGTTCCAAGTATGAATCTTAATGAGATGAAAAGGGATGCAGAAAAGGAGAGTGATGGAGGCATTGAATGCTGAGGACATTTTAGTTCATTCTCCCCCACAGCTGGATCAAGATCCAAAACCAGGATGAAGATATAAAAAGAAAGGTGTTGATGGAGAGACAAGAGTGATCAAGTTAAAACCATTTTTGTCTGACCAATGACTCTGGAAACCAGAAATGGGGGGAAAAAAGCTGCATTTCAAGTGGGCATTTTATCCTAAGCTGACACTGCAGTTCAAAGCCTGATGGTCTTTGGACTTGGGTGGGCTGCTGGCTGAGTCACTGGGCACTGTGGCACAACAAGAGCAGCTGCCAGGTCAGGAGACATCAGAAGAGCACAGGTACAGATCCTGCTTAAGAAACCCCTCAGGGATCCCTACCTGCTGACCATAGCTGTTGGTTGCCTCCAAACTTCTATACTTTCTCTCCAATTTATTTGATTGATAAGATTTGCCTGTCCTCCTTCTGCAGTGTCCATCCCATGGGTGGCTTTGTCCTGTGGAGTGGTGACATTGTGGTGGAAGATGGGTGGCTGCTGGTGCTGGTGTTTAAATGTGAAAATGCTTCACATTTAGAAGACTGGGATTGAACCCTGCGAGTTTGGAGTCTCAGGTAAAACTTGGTCTTTGGGTTTGCTTTCACAAGAGGTGCCCTCCCTCTCACACATTGGGGTTTATTCATGTGGATGGAGAAAGCAAAAACGAGGGCAATTTTACTGCTCCTTTTTACCTCTGGAGAGCTGCCATGGTCGACATCAGCCCATCATGTGCTGGTGACTGCACTGCATCCATCTGCTGGCCAAACACTCATTTCCCATGTTAGTGAAAAAGGCAGATCCCTAATGCTGCTGGTTGCTGCAAGTCAGGCCACCACCTCATTTAGAGCCTCTCCTGCTGGGACACATTCCCTCCCTGGCTTATTTGGGCTCTGTGTGCAACCTGGCACTCTGCACAAATGATATAGCAATGAAAAACTACAGATGTGCAGACAAAAATGCCTGTTGGGTCTTTGCCTCCTCCTGTGCTGGGGGGAGTTAATGGACATTGTTCATTAGGGGAAATTTTTCTTTTTGTCTTTTACCTAATTTCTCCACACCCATAAAGCACATTGACCTTGAAAAAAATGCTATTCCTTCCCCAAAATATAAACACAAGTCTCTTCTATAGTGTTTGATACTTGCTACGGGAGGAAAAAAATATTCTAGTTTGCTGGAGGGTATTTTTGGAGGTGCTGCTGTCCCATCCTCCTGCCCCATCCCCTCCCTGGGGCTGCCCCCTGCCCTGGCACTGTGCTTTATCTGCTGCCTTGTGCGTGGTGGCAGCAGCCGGCAGGGCTCAGCCTCATGCATCCCAACGCAACCACTTCTGCCAGATGTCACCGCTGTGCAGCCGAGCCGACCCACGGGGATATTCTTGCAGGAACGTGCCTTTCAGAATTACCATTCTCCAGCTCCCCAGCCTCAGAACTGCTGGGGCTCTGTTTGCCTAGCGAAAAAAAAAAAAAAAAAAAGGCAACATGCACACACAAGGAAAAAAAAATCTGAAGGCATCCAGTTGCTCCTGGGCAAATTGCCAGTGATTGAGTGACCTGCTGCTTCCCCAATATTGCATTCCGCTGGCATGTCTTTAGCCCTGGCTGACGCCAGCCATCTAACTCACCCCCAAAGCAAACATTTCCAGTTGGCACCGCTGCCTTGTTTTTCTGAAGAACCGATTCATGCCTCCCTTAAAAAGTTTTACTATATCCATTTTTTTTTCTATTTTTTTTTTCTTTTTTTTTTCCCCCTGGTGTGTGGATCCACCGGGGAACGGCTGCCGCTTCGGGGATTTCTCCTTAAAATATAGGAGAAAAAAAGAGAGAAGCGGGGGGAATTTTTTACCACCTCCCTTTTTAGCAAGCATGATAAATCCATTCAGAGCGCTCCTTGTGCGCGAGTGTGGAAACCTTCTGCTAAAAGAGTTATTCTGTTCTCATTCAGAGATAATTGCTCCCCGAGGGGCCGGGCAGAGAGCGAGGAGGAGAGACTGATAATCCGGGAGGACATGGATACAAATATCAGGCTGCGGCGCTGAGTGCCTGCTTAATTTATTGGGAACGAGCTGTTACTCAGCACTTTGCAGGATTAGACCCGCTGTAATTCTGTTATTTAAGGAGAGGCAGAGCCGGACGACAACAACAACCCACCCGGGGCCGTTGTGGAGACGGGCGGCGTTGGAGAGGAGCACATGCTGGTTTATTTTTTACGCTATGGAAAGAATGAGCTTTTAGGACACAAAGTCCTGGCGGCCGGCGAGGGGGAGGTGGGAGGGGAGTGAGGGGACAGCCTGGCTCCGAGCTGGCCGCCCTGGAGAGCAGACCCAGCTTCGGGCTGCTGCTTGTGCCGCTGGGGTGGTGGGTGGCAGCGATGCCGCTCCCCCGACACGGGCACGGAGCTGGTGCCGGACAGGTGGGTGACAGCAGCAGCACCCAGGTGACAGTCTGGACCACCATCAGTGCCTGCTGGCTCCCACTCGGACCACAGAGTGGGTGTTGTATTGATTATATCTAATTGTGTAGTGAACCGGCACCCAGCTGGTGGGCTGCTCTTACCTAGGACTTCGCTAAAAAAGTGACAATTCAGCCCCCTTCCTTCTTAGGGTTTTCTCTGGACTCTCTCTGCATCCTCAGAATGGGGGTAAATTGCTGAGCAGGATGCCAAGAAGCTTGAACAGGGTGAAGGAAGGTGCCTTCTCTTTGCCTTCTCTTTCTTGTCCTGATCGACCTCTTCTTTCATTCTGAAATCCCTGCAAAATTTGACACAATTATCTGAATTTTCACTAGCCATTAGGAAAAAAAAAAAAACCCACCTTCTGGGAAACCAAGGGCCTGGAAAGAAATGTTTAGACTTGCTGGTCCCCGTGGAAGTTGCACTGATGTTAAAATATAGTGGCCTTTTCTGTAGAAGGTTTCTTTCTTTGGGGAAAATAAATGTATTTTTCCATTTGTCTATTAAAGCATCTATCACTTGAACAGAAAGAGCCTGAACATGACATGCTGGTTTTTCATGGGGTGGTCAAACAAGGACTCTCTCTGTAGTAATTTGGGCTATTTACTTCTCCCAGATTGTTGGGGATATTTCTCACCTGACTCTCTCTATGTTTAAGTGCCCATTCAGCTCAGGAAAGAAAATCAACCAGTCCTAGAAAACTCAGTTTCTCCTCAGACACATCTTCCACTGTCCAACCAGAAGATCCCTCTATGTCCATTTTACAGGTGAGGAAACTGAGGCAGCACAGATGAAATAACTTGTGTAAGGGAAATTTTGTTGGATAGGGGAGTCATAGAGCACTGCCAATCTTTGTTTAATACAGCTGCTGCAATAAGAGAACTGAATGCCACTTTAGGGTTTCTCCACATACCAAATTATTTCAGAAGAGCAGAGGTTTCTTTGTGGCAGATGGATTAGAGAACCTTGGTGATGCTGGGATAAATGATTGTGTACAATTCCCTTGAATGTATTATTGGGTGAGATTAATGGTGATTTTGGATCTGGAGGCTCAGGGTCACAACCCTCAATCAAGGATACTTTCCCAGCTTTCTCCAGTTTTCCTTTTGATGATCAGTAATTGCTCCCCTCCTCCTCTACTTCTTGATTCTTGAGTGGTTTTGGCCAAAACGACCCTGTGCTCATTTCATAGTAGCAGCTAGAGAAAAAGCTGACAGCTATGAGGTAGTAAAGACAAATGGCGGAAGGGAGAGTTTAGGAAAGCGGGTCTCAGGCTGTGCTTATGAGGAGTGATGACAGCAAACCCGTTTCTCCAGCAGAGTGAAATGTGAAGGGGAATACTTTGCTCTTTCAGACTGCTAATGTAAATAAAAGGCACACAGAGGGACATGGGTAGGTAGGTTAGCAATCAATTAAAAGCAAATCACCCTCCCTGTGTGATGTTAGAAGGCTGTGGGTGATATAACATGAGACAGGGATGAGACACCATGGCAAGTTTCTTGGGCAATGCAGAGACTTTAAGCACATTACTGAACTGGGAGAACCAGCCCAGCAGTGAGGTTTCCCCTTTGGTTTGCAGTTTCACCCTCTGTGAGTGCTTGAGGGATACCTTTAAATTCATTTAAAAAATTCATTTGATTTCAACGGGAAGAAAAATGATAACAATTCCACTGAAGTTTCAGAACAGGCTATGGGCCTAATGTGATCTGACTGTGTCCCTTAAACCTCTTAATGGCACTGAAAACACAAGTTCAGTTCCCTGGGAATGTCATTCCTTAGCTGTTGGCTGATAGGTTGATTTAGTGACGGCGTTGCAATTCCATGAAGTCGTATCTCAGTTCTTCAGAGCATTTCCATCTGGTTTCAATGCCACCATCAAGCAGAGGCAGAATGGGAACATGTGCCACCAAGGTTAAATGAGCCAAAAGGAGCAATTGCTCCCAGTCCATGATACCAGAGGCACCTAAGTGCAGGGCCCATAGCACCCACCTGGATTTCCATGTTTTACAAGCTGTGGTTTTTACTCTGCAGTACTCCTCATTGGTACCCCTGGTGGGGTGAAGCATGGCATGGCCAGTGGCTGCACCCTGGTGTTCCATGGACATGTGGGAGCCACACCACGTCCAGAAAGAGCCAGCCACAGGAGATGTGCCCCCCACATGCTTGGCCCCATTGTGCTTGAGCCAACCTGCCTTGTGAGGTGTGGTTTGGATGGGTCTCTGGGCTGGTCCTGCAGCCGGGTGGGATGGGGGAGCTGCAGCTGGGGGAGGCTCTGACCTGTGCTGCCTGGGCAGGATGAGGCCAACTCTGTGCGGTGTCAGCGCCTGAGGAAGCTGCTGTCCTGCCACTGCAGCTGCCCTGCAGGAGGAGGAGGGGTGCTGGCTGCCAGCTGTGCCCCAGGACTAACCCCAAGGCTGCCCTGTGTCCCTGTGTCCCGGTGGCTGCTCCAGCTGTCGGCAGCAGGTGCTGTCTGTGGATTGATGTCGCCTCGTGCTGTCCCTCAGAGTGCCCACCCCCTGCACAGGCAGTGTCTCTCACAGCATCAACGACATGAAAATATTGCTGGTTTGGATCACAGGATCACAGAATATTCACAGCAGGAAGGAACACACAAGGATCATCAAGTCCAACTCTGAAGTGAGTGGCCCATACAGGGATTGATCCCACAACGTTGGTGTTAATAGCAGTGTGTTCTGTGGCTGCCCTCTAAGCACCTGGGTCTTGTACAGCCCAGAGTGCAGCCTCACAGCTGAGCTGTCACTGAGGGAAGGTGCCCTGTATCATCTCTGTTATGCTGCCAGTGTCTGTGTGCTTTGGTTCCCTGGAACATCCCATGCCCTTGGGCACCTGGCAGGAGAAGAAGGACCAACACTTAGGTTTCTCTCCAAGAGCCTGTCCTCACGTGGTGCAGCTGCTGGTGACAAAATGACCCACTGATGTTGGTGCCAGGGTCATCTCTGAGGTGAAGTGCAGCTCACTTGCTTTCCCTTTCTGCACACCACAGGACACATACCCAGCCTAACCCTACTGAGCCAGCTAAAGATTCCCTCTGACCTCAGTGACAAGAGAAAACCTCTTGCTGGGTGCAGGCTGTCCTGGTCTCCCTGAACCCTCCTCCCCCAGCACGTGCTCCAGCCAAAAAAATTACTGTATCTGTTAGCTGACGCAAAACTGTACATCTCCCCACTCTGTTTCCTAATTGTCTTTCTCATCTGGTGGTTTCCAAGGGTGGTTTCTTTACTTTGGATGGTTCAAAACCAAACTTCCCTACCCAGCCCGATGAGGTCTGAACTGTGGTTTGAACTTCATTGCTCAGACCCATGCCTGGCTCTGATCTTTTGGTGCCCAGCACTCCCAAGCTTTCCTAGGGAGCACATAAATAGCACCACAACTGTCCCAGGGCTTAGGAACCGGAGTGCAAATAAAAGCACACTTAAAAAAAATTATATATCCCGTTTTTGAAGGCAGTCTCATGACCTGGGCACTTGACTCGTGAGTCTGACAGCTTGCCCCTGGCAACAACAAGCAACTTCTCATCACCCAGCGAGGAAGAGTGATGGGCAGTGCCAGCAGCCCGTCTGCAACACTGCTGAGAATGTAGATGCTGGATGCAGATAATGCTGTTACATTGTACAAAAATAAATGGTACATGGGGGGAATTTGTGGGGATGCAGCCCTGGAGCTGGCTAAGAGCATTCTCTAGCACCATCTAGTGCTCTGAGAGCCCAGGTTCTTAAAGAATGCAAAGGTTTAATCATCGTATAGATCAATACCATAGGCAATTTGAGCACCGTGGTGCAGAACCGAGAAGTGATGCGTATCTTGCAATATATTACATGAAAGGGTGAGCATTAAATTAAGTGTCAGCCGTGAACCAAGGTAATAAAATGTGGCATATATATTGCATACAATGCAGATTTGTGATTTATGCTGGCTGGGCTCTGAAAGCAAGAATCCATATTGTTAAAGTATGCATTCAATCATTTCAGAAAATCAGAATGGATTAGTACATTTAGACTTCAGGGGCTGAGCCTGAATATCCGTGAAGCATTAAAATGTTTCCTCCTTTTTCCCCTGGGCATTGCTGCTTTTTTTTTTTTTTCCATCTATCTTTGTCCCTGTTCAAGCACATCCTATCTTAGAATCATAGAATCATACAAAGGTTTGGGTTGGAAGGGACTTTAAAAACCATTAAGTTTCAACCCCTCCCCATGGACAGGGACACCTTCCACTAGACCAGATTGCTCAGAGCACCATCCAGCCTTGAACCATTCCTTTCAGGGGTGTGGAATCCCCAGATTCTCTAGGCAACCTGTTCCTTAATTTACATCATTCCTATTTTTGCAAGACTACCTTCAAGACTGATGGGATTAATTCCAAGAGGAGAATACCCCAGCTGAAAGAAACAAAAGGAATAGCAACAAGCAGCCATCAGCACCTCCAGCAGCTGCAAGAAGAGTTACACTGGCTCTGGCTGTTGAATTGAAGGGGACTGGGGACAATCCATTCTACACAGGATACCAGCTGTTTGCTCAAAAGCCCAAAACTCAATCAAAGTTTTTCAGATGCATTCTCAGTAGTCAGTGAAATGTACAGTAGATCCGGGGCCAGGTTTTGAGTTCCAGGAAGGTAAAACAATGGCCCTATGCTTTTATTTAAATACTTTATTTTCCTTATTCATTTGGTAGATGAGGTTGTATGGAGGTGTTGTCGAGCTGTGAACCAAACTTGTGATGTTTTCTGTTTGGTTTTGTGCCTGACTATCTATGACATGATGCACCTTAGCTCAGTGATTTCAGGACATGTCAAGCTCTGATGGAAGAGATATTTTTTACTAACATATGTAGTTTCTCTGACTCAGTAATTACCCAACACCACCTTTCTGGATGTGGTAAACCTGTTAATAGGGAAATGGTGCTAATGGTTCTTATAACAAATCTTGTCAGGTGTCAGGTTTTCTTTCCTGAGAGTCCTTGCAGTAGCAAAAGTAACCAATAGCCAATGACAGGTGGATCTTGTCTGCCTATTCCCTGTGCTCTGCTGGTCTTTATCTCTTCTCCATCACCACAACTAAGCCAAAGCAGGAGACTCAGAGGGTACATGCTTTACCCATTAAGCCATTATAGTCCTAATCAGTAAGCTAGTTCAGATCATCTGCATTCACTTCTCAGACTTTTGTTTATATACTCATTTTTTCAGGGTCAATGGCAGTGAAGTTTTGGCTGGGAAGTTATGAGTGAGAGTTATTAAGGCTTCATGAAATTTCAACACAAAAGCAAACCAGCCTCTAAGGCAGACACAGCAGCCTGCTGTGTGGTTTGTGCTGGTGCCAGGGGTTACAGGAGGACAAGGAGCCTGTACTTGAGATGTAGCCCACGATTTTTGGCATGCAGGTGAGGATGGGACACTGCACCTCCTTATGTCATCCCCATCACCAGCCCTGCTGAAAGCCTGTCTTCCAGGAAAACCCTCCTGAGCCAAACTGGCATGAAGAAAAAAGGAGTAAAAAGACAGCAGGAGGTGGTGTATGGTCTTGCAGGGTACTGTCTAACCCTCCCAACATGGGCTAGCAGTGCTTTGCAAAGCATAGTAAAGAATGCAGGTTCTCTTTAATAAAGTTAGGTGCCAAAATTATTTGCATCGACCCACACAATCATAAAGTAGAAATAGTAATAGGTGCAGCACACAGCATCCTTGAATGCTTTGGGTTGGAAAGTATCTTTTAAAGTAGATGGGACAAAATGAAGAGAATTGTGCTGATGGGGAGCAGTCAGACAAGGAACACGTGGCCAGGCAGCCTCCCATGTGGTACAGTAGGTCTGGCTGTCTGCACTAAGGATGAGACACAGAACTCCAGATTTTGCCTCACCAGTGTTGAGTAAGTGGGATCACCCCTCTGGACCTGCTGGCAGTGGTTTGTCTCATGCAGCCCAGGATGCCACTGACCTTGGCTACAGGAGCATGTTGCTGGCTCATGCTCAATCTGGTGTTCAGCAGCACCCACAGGTCCTTTTCCATCAAGCTCCTTTCCCACTGGCTGATCTCCAGCAAGTCCTGGTGCCTGCTTTTTTTCCTCACCAGGTACAGGATTTGGCACTTCTCATTGCTGAACTCCATGAAGTTCCTGCTGTCCCATTTCTCCAGCTCGCTGAGGTCCCTCTGGATGGACACACAACCCTCTGGCACATCAAACACTCCTTCCAGTTGGGTGTTGCTGGCAAGCTTGCTCAGGGTACACTCTGCCCCATCATCCCAGCTGCTAATGAGGATGTTAAACAGGGCTGGACTCAATGTGTGACCCCTGGGTTCCATCACTAGTTCCGGCCCTCCACGCAGGCTCCACTGCCCACCAACCTCTGGATCCAGCCACTCAACCAGGTCTCAAGCTGCTTATCCAATACTTCAAACAACAGCTTGTCTATGAGGATCTTAAGTGAGACAGTGTCAAAGGCTTCCCTGAAGTCCAGGCAGACAATGTCTATCACTAATGCTCTTGAAGTGAGGCTTTCTTTTTTAGGGGTAACTTTTCAAAAAATCTGATTCAGAACTGACCCCCATTAGCTGTGGTTTAAGAGAACTCCAGTGCTATGAGGTTATAGGCAGCTGCAGGGAAACAACTGTCACCAGAAGGCAAAATGAAAAAAAAAAGCAGTCTGAATTTACATTCTGTCAGGTCAATTGTATCACTGTAATAATGCACATTTACTTGTAATGGAGTGCATGCTTGTTGAAAAAGGTGCCAAGCAAATGCATTTTCAGCTTGTGAGGTTAGACCTTCCTATAATGTAAAAATTCTCATTAAAGAGGTGGGACTCAGGATTTCTTTTTCTTGTGCTTGGTTCCTTCACGTGTAGAAGGACCATCACCTTGGGAGACCAGTCCTCTGCAGGCTGTGATTGCTTATTTAATTTAAAGAACAATCTCCCAAATATTTAAAAATGTTTATTTAGAAAGAGAAAAACTCCAAAACCTTCAAATCAAAATAATTGGATTTTCACTTACTGGAAAAAAAATTCTCGTAAACAGTTTATTTCTGGCTCTATTTTAACAATATGTGTCACCAAAAGCTACTTGAAAAACTTGCCAAAAAAACAGAAATCAAATCTGTTTAAAAACATTTTTATTTTTGTCTTGTTCTGCTCTAATTCAATGTTCCCTTTCTGTGTTCTTTTAAAATATTTTAAAACCTACATTTTAAAAATTTGTTTAGAGATGCAGGATAGTGTGGAGCAGGTAGACTATTTTACAGCAACAGACTTGACCTTGGCTAGAAAACCTTGAATCTGAATCTAAACAAGAATGTCTCCTAAGCTGTGGGGTTTGGGTTTTCTTGAAATAGCAGGTGGCTGTTCAGATAAGAAATGCTGGTTCTGCCCATTACTCAGACAGGAACCAGGTGCAAGGTGCAGATCTGCACTGGAACTTCCTGAAAATTTGGGAGTCTGCAGCCAAAATGCTTCTTGGATCTGATTGCTGCTGCACTTCCAGTTATAATTCTTGTGTTATAGTGTGTCAAATTGCAACTGAAAGCAGAGTCTGAAAAGGTACACACTTTATTATGGCCGTGAGAGCTGTGCTAATGAACAGTTAACAACGAGCAGTGCTGTACTTTGGATATTCTTTGCCTTCAAAGAAGATGAGTGCTATGTGCTGTTACAGTCACAGAATCATGGACTGGTGGAGGTTGGAGGCAGCTCTTGAGATGTAGTCCAGCCTTGAGATGTAGTCCAGCCTTGAGATGTAGTCCAGCACTGCTCAAGCAGGGTTATCCAGAGAGGGTTGTTCAGAACTGTGTTCGGTCTGGTTTGAATGATCCCCAGATCATCACCAGGCAACCTGGCCCAGTGTTTGACCTTCCTGACAGTAAATATTTAATGTGTTTCAGTTTGTTCCCAGTTGCTCTTGTCCTGTCAGTAAAGTCTAATCCCTTGTCTTCATTCTCTTCCATTTGGTATTTATAGACATTGCTAAGATCCACCTGGGCCTTCTCCTCTCCTGGCTGAACAGTCCCAGCTGTGTCAGTATCTCCTGATATGAGAAATGCTCCAATCCAATCATGACCCTGTGCTGGACTAGCTCCAATAAATCTGTGTCACTCCTGCACTGGGGAGCCCAGAACTGGGCAGAGTTCTGGGACACATCCTCAGTGATTTTCCTCCTACTTGACTTTGTGTCACTGGTCACAGCCCTCTGGATCTAGTGGTGAAACCAGTTTTTAATCCATTTCATTGTACACTTATTCAGCCCATACTTTGTCATCTTATCTTAGGTGTTGTTATGGGAGACAGTGACAAGATATACTAGTCAAGGTAAGCAACATCCACTGCTCTCCCCTCATGCATCAGGCTGGTCACCTCTTTGTGGGGGAAATCAGGTTGGTCAAGCATGATTTCCCTTTTGTAAATCATTGCTGGCTACTTCTCATCCCTCCTGATCATTATATACACTTCATGTTTTGAAGTCAACATGTGGGGGAGAGAAAAAAAAGAGTGTGAGCTCCAGTGGGAGACCTTTGTGAATGCAAACACTCATTTGGGCCACTGAAGAACCTCAGCACAATCCCACTAATACAAGGAGCTAATGCAAGTACAACTTAAGCCTAAGAGAAGACTCATAGAGTGGGGAAGTGAGAGCAATTTGTATCTGAAAAGGATGGCTGCCAAATAAGCAGAACTGGGCTGTGGACTTTTGTACACCTTTATCCTCATGGTATTCCTTGCCATGGCTTCAAATACTGGTGTGTCCTGAGTTCCCCTGTGTCAGATCCACACCTGGCCCAACACCTAAACTCTACTCTGGCAGCTCAGTCTTATACTGACCTTGATTTATGTCATTGCTGTGTTTGCTCCAGTCCCATCACCCCCAGCTAAATGTCAATTTGCATGCAGAGAACATCTTAATTATCATTCTTTCAGCACTCCCTCAACATATTTAAACAAGACAAACATTCAGAGGTGTAAACTTTCCAGCATCCAGTGCTCCTTCTGTGTACAGGGAAATCAACTCTGTTACCAGTCAGTGAAGAGGAAGAGGGAAGGTCATGAGCAGCTTAAAAATGTACAGGGGGAATTCTCAGCTGTTGTAAGCTTGGCTTTCTCCTGTATATTTACAACTTAATTTTAAATAAATAATGAGATCTCAGCTATGGCCCAAGAAACTCATCTTTATAAACAAATCATCTGTTTTCCACGTGGAATACACACTAGAGAAATCAGATGGTGTCTGGTTAAGCTGGAGAGTACGTTATTTTTTACACAAGACATTAACAGTCTGAGTGACAATGAAGAAATTGTGTTGTTGAAGATGTAGCTACCACCTGAGAGGATGTGCAAAAGCCTCATCTGCACTAGACATTAGATGGTGTAACCCAGGGGGCTGATCAGAGCCCCACTGGAGTTTCCAAGAGGCCTGTACTCATAGGATATCACATAAATTCATAGAATATCACATAGAATATCACATAAAATCACTGAAGAGTAAAACTAAAGTAACAGTGGATGTGATTTTGTGAAAAGTCTTGCTGTGACATGGGATAGTCCATTTCCCACCCCATCCTCAGAGCTCTGCACCATTGAACCAGGCAGTCACAACCCGTCCTTCAGCCTCTGCCTCCAGATGGCTTTCCATTGCCTCAAATGTATTTAAAGAGTTCTTCTGAGAAAATGGAAAAGTAGTACATGCCTGACTCATACCAAGAGCTTTCCAGAAATGGCCAACACCTCTGTTATGGAAAACTTCACATCCTTGGAGGAGATCATATAAAAAACTTTGACAGGACTTTATCCAGCTGAGATAAACTAACTCGTGCTATTGGGTGGAAGCATTACAGATTTATACCACTTGTTTAAAATAATATTTTTTTTAGGTCATTAGATATTATTTCACACTTCATCTCACTTCTCTACATCCTACCTTTAGCACTTTCTCATATTTGTGGGTCTGATTTTACACTTACTGAAAACCAGACATTTGAATTTGCATCTGAACAACTGGAGCAGCATTTCCTTGAGTTTCTGAGGCAAACTTCTAACTACCTAATTTCACACAGCACTTTGCACAAAGATTTGACTCATCTCGAGATTCAGATGAATTAAGGTATTTCAACAAACTTCAGAACTGGGCCATACATGAATTCAGAAGAAATTGGCCAGTAATACCAGAATCCCCTAAAGTGACTGAAATGTGTTCCCAGTGCACTTCTTTTTTTAAAAAAAGATAGTTGTTCAACATTGAGCTGGGTATCAGATTGAAGCTCTGATGAGCTATTGGGCACATCTGCTGTAGAATCTGAAGAGGGAAGGGATCCTCTGAAATGTGCTGGGCAGAGAGTTATTTTATCAACACCTGTGAAAAGCAGCCTCAAAAATCCAGTTAGAGACTGTCAGGTTTTCTCTTCTGCTCCATTGTGTTGACAACCACATTGCCTGTATGGGGTTATGTTGGACACCTTGACCTCAAAATCAGGGCCAAACCCTGCTCAGCTCACAAGGGGAAGCTGTGGATCTTCCACAGGTTTGAAAGGCCTGGAAATAAATGGGGCATGTAGTGCAGGAAAACTCACTTTTCCATGGTGACCTGCATAGTTATTTCCCCCTTAACTGCCTGCTCTCCTCCCTGCTCTTCAAGGCAGGTCACTGTGCCCCATATTGGTTCACATGAAACTAATGAAATCACAGCATAATATTTTCCATACCTCATATTGTGTCCTTGCTACAGTGACTTACATGTTGCTTGTAAAATATTTGCTCCGTCTGTTTCAAGAGGAGGAGTGGGGGTGGAGAGAGGGTCCCTTTCACTGCCTGATTTATATGTCAAATATAAAACTGAAATGAAACATGTGGCTGATTGCCTACAAAGTTTTATGTCAGGTGTAGAAGTCAGTGGCCCCACTCATAAATCACGTTGCTCATTTGTAACTGTTGCAACAGATTTATGAGATTTATAACTGGGTTTTTGAGCTATGTCATCAGTGCAAGCATTTTCTTATTAATAAAAG
The DNA here is from genome assembly GCA_013399225.1 of Rhipidura dahli. Lineage (NCBI taxonomy): Eukaryota > Metazoa > Chordata > Aves > Passeriformes > Rhipiduridae > Rhipidura > Rhipidura dahli. The sequence goes on along the minus strand of VXAC01000650.1, from coordinate 939,777 downwards.
TACTGCTAAATTGAGAGATGGTTTGTAGAGCAATTGGCCATACCTTTTTTGATGGGAGGAGGGAGACACCTTATTGTTTGTAATCTATTAAAACAAAACGCTTGTGGAACTCCTGGGCCCCTCCCTGAGCTCCAAAGTCTTTATTTCTTCTCTGGGGACCTGCAAAACAAGCTCCTTATTCATAACTGTGAGATGAAGCTGTGAGGATGATGTTTCCGCTGGTGATTCATGTGATTTACTCAGAATGTTTGATTCATCCGTGAAGGAAAACAACCTCTGGCTGAGGGACAGATGCTTATGGGGATCTGACATTTGATTTTAGCTGGGTTATGCAGGGTTATGAACAGGGATGGTTTTTCTCTATAAAACAGCTTTGCCTGGAGCAGGAAACCAGACTAATGCCCTAAAATTTCGCCTCCAGTCTGTGTTTGCAAAGGAAAGGGGGCATTTCTGTAAGGCTTCAGTCGGACTCTGTCTCCTAAAATTCCTCTTCTGAAGTTTGTATTCTGTTGGAGGTTGTTAAACCAGTGGCACCTCCCAGAAGGGACAGGATGGAATCGCTCTGAGGGGCGGAGGGCCTTGGGTGCCGTGGTGGTTTCAGGATGCCTTAGGGTGGCAGATGCCGTGTGATGTTTGCTGCATCGGGAGAATCCTCAAGCCAAAGTGAGGGTCTTCAGAGATGCTGGGAAATAATTGAAATTCCCAGGAGTGGCTCCAAAAGGGACCCAAGCAGGTCCTCTGACCCCAAGCTTTGAGACAGACAGAACTGCTCATAAACTGGAACTTCCTAGTTCTTATCCATAACAGGTAATTTCAAAGTCCTGGGTCTGAGCACACAGAGTTCTGAGTTTGATTTCAAATTTATGTTAAAATTCCACAGTTGGAGTCCCTCTCTAATATTTTTTCATTAAAATTTTTAAATGTGTGTAATATCAAGAAATCATTCAATCTTTTAATTTAAATGTGACCTTTTTTAATAACTTTGTGCTTGAAGCCTCTTATCATTAAAAATTACTAAAAAGACACATATTTACAGTGAATTGTAACTATTTTTATGGAAGCTTTCAGGAAAATGTCCCCCAAAGATGATATTTAAATCTTACTTAATTATCATTATTTGTGAAAAAATAAGAGGTGCCCTCCCCTATTGGTCTCTGTCATATCATTAAAACTAAAACTTGAATCAAATTTCATTGCAGCAGCTCGACCTGTAGAGCAAAGAAGGAAACAAACTCCACCCTTCATGAGATGAATTTCATGAGATGTTAAGGTTATGAAAAAATCTCAGCATGTTTATGAAAACCAGCCAAATGTTACAATATTTTTTAAATGGAAATCTTACATTTGTTTTAATTAATTTAATATTTTTATTTGAAAATTATTTGTTTAATTCTTTATTTGTAAAGTAAGAAAATTTTTTGTAAAGTAAGAAAAAGAAGAAAAAAATCACTCCTACTCCTTTCCTCTTCCATTTGGCAAATTCTGCTTTTCTGCCCTGTTGTTTCCCATGGAGCTGCAGCCAGCAGGACTTTCCAGCTTGCTGATTTCCTTGTGCCATAATTTTTGGAATTGCCGTAAATATCAGCTCTGCTCTGGGGAGTAGGGGCAATTCAAGCTGCCCTCTCTGCTGGCTGCCTGTCCTGCTGCAAGAGCAGAGTGAACTCCTGGCCAGATGAGGATCCACATCCTGCAATCTCTTCGCTTATTGTAGATAAGGATGGTTTTAATGAAATACTGGGCACTGTTCTCTTCCATTTTTACCGTTTCTGAGTATCTATTGCTTAATAATTCTTTGTAGCCTTCTTGGAGGCTGGCAGAAATAGCTTCTGCCCTGTCATTATAAAATGTCCTTAATTTGTGCTGGTGGGAAGGCATTCAGGTGCCTGCCAGGAAGGAAGAGATCACAGAGGTCTCCAGCACTGAATTGGTTTGAAAACAAACCAGTTGGAGATCACAAGTCAGGATAAAAATTAATAGGAAAAATTAGAAATAAGTGAAATAATACAAGGAAAAAAGCACAGACAAAGTTAGATACCACCTGACACCCTATTAGGGTGGTGTCAGCAGTCCAAATGAAGTGATCCAGTTGAAGCAATGATCCGATGGAAGGTCCAGTCTCCAGCTGAAGGTCCGTGGTGGCTCTTGTCCTCTGGTCACCCAGCAGGCAGGGCTGAGGTCAGGCAGTTCTAAGGGCAGGTTATATCCAGGTGGGAATGCCCAGCTCCTCCCTCCTGGGTGGAGCATCTCACAATCCCAGCTCCTCCCTCCTGGGTGGAGCATCTCACAATAGGATGAGATAAGTCCATGGGTCATGTGGTGGTTTCTTGATGGCCCATTGTCTGTTATCAGGGGTGGGTCATTAGCAGGTGATAACAGCCAATGGCCTCACAATAGGATGAGATAAGTCCATGGGTCATGTGGTGGTTTCTTGATGGCCCATTGTCTGTTATCAGGGGTGGGTTGTTAGCAGGTGATAACAGCCAATGGCCCACAGCTGGTGGTAATAGAATACTTAAATACATCTACTGTAACCTAGGACAAGCACACAGATATCACAGAGTGCAATTCCACGGGAGAAAAGGCAATGGAAGTCCTCTCTCATGCTTCCACAGGCTGTTAAGGACTTTGGTGTTGGTTGCTGAGCGTTCATTTGCTCTTCTTGGTGTTATCAGAGAGACTCCTTGGGAGGCAGGACTTGGGCTTTTGGGGGAGATGTGATTTCCCTTTGCCTTACAGTTGAATCCAACTACCAGCTGCCAATGTGATGAGTGAACATCCTCATTTTAAATAATTTATCACAGGTGGAAGACCTGAGTGGTTTCAACTGATTCTGCACTCTTACCAGCTCTCCAAACAGGGGGATCATAAATCCAGGCTCCCTTCTGTGCCCCGTGCCTCTGGTCTCTGCCTTCTGGCACGCTGCCATTTCTGATGACAAAGCAGGACATAAGTACATACATATTTTTGAACAAACTCTCCAAGCTCCCTACTTCTTCTTTTCTAAAAAAGGTTTGTGCCAAAGAATTCTGGAAAATTGGGCCAAATGACAAATATTTAGGAGATAGAGGAGGTAGATTTTCCTTCTTTGTTTTTTTTTTTTTTTTTCCCTGTAGTAGAAGCAAAACATCCAGATAGAACAGTGTTGCTGTGAGTCTGATAATGGACTGTGTGGGGAAGGACCATGCTCCTGAGTCCAGGAAATCCTAACAAGTTGCAAGTTAATGATAAACACCATGGAGGATCTTAGCAACTCTTCACTCAAATTTTGAATTGCCAAGGGACAACTTTTATTTACTATTTCACATTGGTCCCTCAGAACACCAATGTCATGGCTCCAGAAAGCTCCTTCCAGTGGCCTCTATACTGCACCTGAGTCTATGTGACTGCTGTGCAGTGAAGGCCCACACTAAAGGCATGCCAAAAAAGCACAGAATTTTCAATTGTGTTGTTCCCACCCACAGGACATGCCAAGAAAAAGAAGTGGAGGCTCTGTGGAGAGGATGGTGATGTTCAGGTGTGGAGCATCTCTCCATCAGGAGGCTGGGGAGGACTGGGGCAGAGGAGGGATGTCCTGGAGGTGGAAGACAGCAAAATGAATAGTGGAAGGGTGGCAACCTCCATCCCTGAGGCTATTTAAATACAAACACAGTGAAGTGACAGTTTATGGCCCAGTTAAACCCAGTTACACCTTGTGTGGTCCTCTGCTGCCAGACCCTGTTCCAGCAGAATTCCCCACTCTCACTGTTAACAGCTTCCCAGGGCAAGAACACAGATTTATTGGGGGGAAATTGCCTTTAACCTGGCTGGCATCTGCTCTAGGCCCTCCATGGTTTGGGAGCAGTGTTGCTCCAGAGAGATGGGTTTAGTATCAATTTCATTTTTATATACTTTATTAGAGCTGTTAAATAAACCAACCTAAAACCAAGAAAACATCACTGAAATTAAGCTTTTTATTAATAAAATATTGACTAACCCAACAATAGAATACTTGAACTACCAAATGGACTGGCTGGGTCAAGACAGTTTCAGTGCTGGGCTGGAGCTGAATTACCAGCTGTGTTGAAAGTGTAGTCAACTCTTTTGTAAGTGTTAAAGAGGGATTCTAAGAATATGGCTAATTATAAATGGTTAGTCTGGAATTTTACCACTGTCATTCAAATAAAAAAGATCTGATTAGGTCACTTAAATATCCCCTGTCTGAACCTCAACATTTCCATGTCCTTATATTTCAGTTCTCATGTTCAGTTTCAGCTTTCTCCACTCTCCCTCCTTGAAGACATATCTTAATTCAGACATTAATGGAACATTTTAGACAGGTGGCTCAGAACTTTTATTTGCTGTGACTTCAATGGCAGCTCAAAATTTGTGAACCTCTAAACACACAGAACATGTTTCACCAAGTGCCTTTATTGATTTGGTTTGGAATATTGGATCTGAAGGGCTTTTTTATCTGACATTTTCCCATGGCAGTTCCTGAGTGACATCCTAAAGCTAATTGGGACCAGAGGACAATTTGGGCAAAAGTTCTGGTGAGTTCTTGGCAGATTCTGGTGAAGTTCTGGGACGTATCTAGTACACTGGAGCCCTGTTGCTTAGTCCAGTCAAACATGAATTAGGTCACTGTTGGTCGTCACTAAGTAGGAAAAGTCCTGCACATGCCAAGAATTTTTAAAAGATTTAGTAATTTGCATAGCAGAAATGACTGCTAGGTTTCCCTCCTAGTAAATAAACAAATAAACAGTGAAACACAATATCTTGGGACATCAGGTCACTTTGGAGTAATTTTCCATGGCCCTATTTGAGTTACTAGCCCTAAGTTTTCTGAGAAGTTGTCATAACCTTCCCCAGGCAGGATGAATAGGAAAATCCCAGCTTAGGTGGTTCAGCTGCCTAAACACCCATCCATCAGCAAAATCAAAATAAATTCACAGAGACAGGAAAGCTCAGCATCATCCTTCTGTCCCTTGCCTCTGGGAGCTGACAAAAAGGCTGATTCTTTGTGGTGACAGGGTGATTTTAACAAAATCCCTGTTTCTGGGCAGCCTGTGGTCAGTGATGTACATCTCAGTGGTGCAGTGCTGCTACAAGAATGATCAGGGCTAGGCTTATTTGAAATATAGCCTTTGAAATGATCAAGCATAGGGAAAAATGCATGTCCAAAGAAAAACAAAATTCTGAAAGCAAGTGCTCGGGTTAGGTGCCTAACCATCAGGAGCTTAATTAGGAGCTGTAATTCATTAAAGCTCCTTGTGCAATTTGCATGCTTCTGTGCAGGGAGAAGCTTGCCAGGGGGAAGTTTAAAGGACTCACTGCAATGGGGCAGGTTGTGCTCAGATTGCAGAATGGCATTGCTGCTTCTCTTCCCACCCCTTCCCAGCTCTCCACTGGTTGTGTCCAGATTTGTCCATCTCTCCTCAATACCCACTAAATATTCCTTAATTTGTGAGCTGCCCCTTATTTAATGCAAGCCACAGTGCTGCTGCTCTGCATTTTGCTTTGGTCATTGTACAAAATCCCTTTAAAGAATGGGCTCATGACAGGAATAAAACCCATGAAGAAATTCTCCTGACGGGGTGAAGAAATCTCTACAGTACAAAGTGCTCAGCTGGCATTCACTGTGCATCCTCCCTTGGGTTTATTGCTTCACATATTGGCTCTCAGATATGCTACCCATACAGGATAATGGCTCTGCCCCATCACAGGTGCTGCAGGATATGTGTGTGGTGGTGGCACTTAGGAGCTACACTTAGAAGTGTATTTGGGTCAAACCCCAGCTGCTGCATCATTTTTCTGTTTCTCCTTCACTGTGTATAGGACCTGCAATGCTCTGGACATCTAGGGTAGGTCAGACCTCCCAGAACTGCAGAGGTGGCCTGAGGCTGGACAAAACAAATAGAAACAGGGCTATGGAGAACCTGTCACATGGGATGGGATGGGATGGGATGTCTGGATTTGGCTTGTTTAGTTTAGCAAAACAAAAGCTCAAGGGAGGATGTGACGACTGTCTATAAATATACCAGGAGAGAAAAGAGTTATTTCAGCCTAAGGACAATGTTGGCAAAAGAACAAATGGGCATGAAGTGGCTGTGAATAAATCTAGGTTAGGAATTGGGAAGGTTGTTAGCAACTGGGGTAAGGAACTCACTCCTAAGCAGGAGGGAAGAAAACAGGTGTTGACAGAAAATGGAGTGGGGTTGATTTATAGAAGGATTTTCATGCTGGTTTTGCTTAGGATTGAAAGTGTCAGCAGCACAGGAGGTCCTCCCAGTCCTGTGTCCTGGTGCTCACTGCCTGGGATGCTGCTCGTGGTGCAGTTGCTGGGCTGAAATGAAGTGCAGGTGTTTATTTTACAGACAAAGCCAAACCAGAATTTAACACCCTACTGCTATGACCTCTCCCCAGCACAGGAGATGCCCCTATCAAATTCAGTGTCACAAGCATGTCCTTACTTCAGGCAAAGACTCAAAATGATGGGGTGTTGGAATCCTGGGTTTTAGGTTTATGAGATATAGTAATGTATATTGTAATGTAATGTATGTGCATGTAACAAAATGAAGGATTTGGGGTGTGGGTTACTCCTTCCTCTTTCTTCTTTCTTCTTTCTTCTTCACAAATCTGGGTGTTCTATTATTGGGTCAAAATTCCCTCAATGTGGGTCATGAATAGTTAGTTATTGGGTTATAAGTAAAACCAAATTACTTGGCAATTCTTAATTGGATAAATTAAGCTTTAAATAACCATGGAAATAGCAGTCAGATGCCTTTGGGATGATGTTGCTCAGGGTGCACACACAAACCAGGCTGTGCACTAAGGGGCAGCCCCAAAAAAACACCTCTGAGCTCTGTGATGGGCTTTGCAACAGCTGCTTGTGATCCTTCCTACAAAACATAAAGACTCTGGGACTAAGGGAGGCTAAACAAGGTGCATTTTCTGCTGGCATCCATTCATCAGTTCAGGCAGTGCTACCAGGAATCCGGCAGAGCAGAAGCATCAGAACAGCCAGTTTTAGGAACAGAGTGACACCCACCCCACCCTGCCTGCCGCACTGGTGGAGAGGTTCAGGTCTGATATTTCCTCCGGCTTGTTGTGCCGTGGCTCTGCACAGCAGCTAAAGGAGGGGCAGGCTGGGGAGAAGCAAACGAGGAGGTTATTTTTTCCGGGTGATGTTTTTTGCCGTGGAGGGCTGTTCCTGGCTCTTCTGGCCGTGACTCACAGGGAGGGGCTGCACTCATCCCCATCAGGGGATGGTTTTGTCGCTGCGAATGGGACAAATGGGAAACCACTCAGACCCTTTTCATTCTTTCACCCTCGGAGATGAGACAGGGCTGAAGCATGGGAGATGTAGTACAGATTTAGCAAACCATGGAGGTGTTGGGCAGATTTGGGTTATCTTACAGGTCAGAAGTGTGTAAACCCAATTGGCATCTTTTTAACAAAGGTTTTTGACCCTCGGTCTAATGCTGCAGCTTCTCAGTCTGCAAATCCAGTCACTCCTGGGTTGCGTGGGAAAATCATGGTGTGGACTGTGGCTGTGCCGAGACCTTAGAGCCCAACAGCACATGGAATTGTTGGCAATTTCCCCTCACTGGGATGCCTCAGAGAAGCCAGAGAGAAGTTATTTTGTGGGAATGCCCTGCAGCCTGGGATATGTAAATTCAGCAGGGACAATGTATCCCTCTGTGATGCAAAGTTGACTTGATATTGATGTGCTAACAGCCTGAAAAGGGTAATGGATGCAGATCAAGCACCTTCTGGCCAAAGCAACCTAAGGAATGGCTTCTCTTGGCTCATGGAAATGGAGACAGCTGTGATTTTTCTAGGCATTCTGGCAGAGGATTGGATTTTCATTGTTTTCTATGTATCCTTACACAGAAAGCTGAGAGGAGGATGCTGACCCCATGTGTTTCTGCAAGACAGAGAGATAAGGAGCAGTGTCCTGTGCTAACCATGGCTGTTTCCCATCTGTTTCCTTTTGAGGTAACAGCTCCACAGAGAAGGCTGTGTAGTACTGAGGGAGGTGCTGGAATATGGCTTGAAGCAGGCATATTGTGGACAGGTGAAAAAAAATGCCCCACATGATGACAGGAAGGTCAGGAGTGCATCGTGTCTCTGCCTTGAAATGTGCTGAAACAAAACAAAAAGAAAGAGATGTATTTCTGAATACCCTGGGAGGATGTCAAGTTTTAGAATTGTTAGACAGCACTTTGGTGATATTTTTTCCATATGAGTGGCATAAAATTCATGTGTTAGAGTTGATAAAAAAAGAGAAAAATGTGCTGAATCAAAAGAAAAGATAAAGCAGATAAGTAAGGTTTTTGTGGCTCTGATGATGGAACATAGCCATTGTAGCCACATGGTTTAATCATATCATTGAAGCCACGATCAAACTATTTTGACTAAAACTATTGGTCTTGTCAAAGACTGTTCTCTGTATTTTCCAGGAAACAGGGAGAGGAAAAAATATTCTGCTTAACAGCAAGACCTTCACTGCTCTGTTTTGTCTTAATTGTACACTTACAAAATTACTTTTTTTTTGATTCCCTGGACATGTTCCAGGAAATCTGTCCTGAAAGCCATTTCTTGGAAGGGCTGTGGTTTTCCCATCTTTTGTCCTCCCAGTTTCACCCAGAGACCCAGGTCACCCGCTTTGCAGGTGATGGCTCTCCCATTTGTGTCAGACAAGTTGTGGAAGATGCTGAATAGACTCAGTGCACAGCTGCTTCTGTTTCCAGCTCTGATCTTAAGGCCAAGTATGATGGAGAGATTGTATTTCTCCAGCTTGTGAATGCTGTTCCCATCTTTTCCTTGTGCTCTGAGGGTTTTTTTTGGGATATTAATGAGCTTTTTGAATATCTTTATGCAATGAATCCTCTCTATAGAGGAGAAGCAGGGCAAGCAAAGGCAGAGCTCTGAAGGGATGCATGCACAAGTGCAGGGGGAAAGGGCATTTGGAAAGCTTTACACAACCTCAGTGCTAGCTGAGCTTAACATGGTGAAGTTCTCCTTGCCCACAAGAATTTATATGGGGAGGAGAGATCCTGCCAGAATAACCTGGGGCAAAGACAAACACCCGAGTGCAAAAGCCAGTGCCAAGCCAAGCAGTGTGGGGCGGCAGTGAAACACTTTCCAGCAGTGAGAGCAGTGGGGCTCCGTCCACAGCAGCCCAGTAAGAACAAACTCTCCACAAAGTAAAGTGACCTGTGATCCAAGGAGACTTGACTACAGCCAATTGACCTGGGTGAAAAGCAGGTTGTGTGCACAAGGCATAAACTAGCCAAGGAGGTTGAACATTTCAGCAAAAGCGTCAGATCTTTTCACAAAACAGAAATCAGCTGTCACTGGACATTAATGGAGTGAGAAAAGTAATTAGGTCTAATTTCAAATGTCTGAGCCAATTAAATAACAGAGTGAGAAAAGTTGTGTAATTTAGCTCTGCTCATCAGAAATAAAACTGTCAAATTGTCTGCATTTACAAATCTCATGTTGGCTTCTTGGACGGCTTAGGGAGGGCTTGTTTGGGAACTACGCAAACTGTGCACAAGGTGTCAAGACCAAGTGCACTTTATGTTTTTCTGGTTCATAGAACTTGGATCTTTTAGGTTTGAATGCTTCAAAGCTCAGCTCTGCCCTCAGACATTCTGAATAAACCAAGGTGAACCTGGCCAAACCAGGAGCTGTCACCAGGTCTGAGAAGAGACCTTCAATTCACACATGTGCTTCCCCAAAAGGCAGGTGTGGGTGCTCAGCCTGCCAGGTGGCAGAGCCCACATAACCACTTGTCCTCAAGCCAGATTTTACAACAGAGGCATTTACAAGTGCAGAGCCAGCTCCTGGCTGTGGTTGTGTCACCTCCGTGTGCAGTTGTGGTACCGAATTTGGTAGAGGTATGTGGGACTCAAGCTTATGTAACTAAGGCTGGAGAACAGCTCCCAGACTCCAGCCCTCCCCGAGGTCTGTGCTGGAGCTGGGCCAGCCTTGCCCAGCCTTGCAGTCTCAGATATCACTGCTTTCTCGTGCTGTGTCTGTCTGAAAACATCTTGGGCACCTCAGAAGTAATACTGCAAGAGACAAAGCCCAAGGTGCAAAGCTGCAGTGGAGAGCGTGGAAAGCCCAGGAGTGGAGCATGAGGAGGATTTGTGGTGGCTGAACCTTCAAAGAGACACAGCCAGCAGCTCATGGGGGGTCTGTCACCCTGAAGGACTGACAGGCTGGTTGGCTAATGGGGGATTTCAGTATATGAGCCTGGACCAGATCTCAGATCCATCACACCTTTTGGTCTAGCACAAGACCCATGCTCAGGGCAGATCCACCTGAAACTGGTGAGGCCAGAGAAGATTTTATGCTCAGTAATAGCATTTGTTTTCCTTTGGCTGCATGAAGGGTGCTCACATGGGGGATACATGGTGTAAATTTACATGGGAATATCAGAACACAATTCATTCTGTTGAAAACCAGAGGATGGATATGGAGGAGGAGAGAAGAGGAACTTGGGATGTGTTTCTACTCCAGTTGATTAGTCTTGGCTTTAAGCCCCTCTACCAGGAGTGCATGCATACAGCTGGTTTTGTGAAAATAAATAATTCTCCCAACACCTTTCCTGCTGGTCCTGCTGAGACTGTTGGTGGGGTCGTCCAGAGGCAGTGGACTCAGGGGCCTGGCATCTGCCTGCTAGGCAGTAAATGAGGGCAACCAAACCAATGTCACATTCACCCCCGAGGGCTCATTGGATGAAGGCTGTTTACCTGTTCTGGATTTGAATTGGTGACCCAGGGATGAAAGGCTTTCTGTCCCAGTGCCAGTACTTTGACTTGCTCTGCTGTAACAATAAATATCCCCCATATCCCTGGGAGCTCCCAGCAATTACAGCCTTAAAATAAACTTATAGCATAGGCTAGTGATTACTGAATGTTTCTTATTGTTTCCCCTCTGGGAGACATGTATCCCTCAGGAAATGAGTTTCTAATTACACAGGAGAAGCAGGGAAGTAACCATAGTGTGGGAAACCTAAATTAATAAAAGCTTTTAGGTGCACTCCGACCACCTCTTTCAGATCTGGGGAATGATTAAATGTGAGTGGACTGAGGGGTGTAATTTTGTCTCTTCTTGGGGAAGGACTAGACCAGCAGTGGCAGAAGAGATGAGAGTATAGGAAGACAGGAGAGAAATAAAGATGTTGTTGGAGACTCCAGGAAAATGTTGCCCTGAGCTGCACACAGGAATTCTGCAGCCTGCAAATCCCAGACCATGTTGTACCATCTGGTGCAGGGCCTGAGGTTCTAATACATTGGGAAGGTTAATAAAGTAGATCTGCATCCTTTATCCCCTTGAGGTGCTAATCCAGCTCATTTCAGAGCCCAGTACTCCTTTCAAACATGTATTTTTAAGGAGTGAATCCTGTTTAAGCCAGTGCACTACCCATGGAAAGCTGAGGCTGAAGCACTCTTTGGGCACTGTATAATTCAAAGAGCCTGAGATCACTGAGGCTGGAAAGAGCCTTTTGGACATAAACACGTGATGGTTCATGCCAGCTACAATCCCCAGGGCTGGCTTTGTTTTTGTGAGTGCGAGAGGAAGTCCTCTCCATCCCTTGCTTGTACTTGTTTCATTTCCCACAGTACACACCATTTATAAACCTTGGGAATGCAAGCAGTCCCCTGGGAAATAGCTCACATCTCATCCATGCAACAGTGGGATCCAGAGCAGAAAAATGGGCACAAATGCACTCAGTCCTTCTGGAAGTGAATGTCAGGGTCTACACCCTCACCCAGATGCTGCCCTCATGTCTGTTGCTGCTGAAGGACAAAATCTTCAAGCTGCAGCTTTCTGGGCAAGATGAGGCTCATCTGTGTTCAGAAACTGTCTCCCTTGGTTTGAAATGCTTTGCTCTGGTGGAAGACACACCAGCAGATGAAGAGATGTGCCCTAAGGTGTCACATACCAAAGCCAAACTGTGGATGTCACTCACCCAAACACCCATACTGCAGTTTGTATGTTTGCAGAGGGGGTGTCTGGTGTGAGATTGTTTATGGGGAACCCCTGTGAAGTCTTGTTGTGTAATTTATTCAATATTAAAGAATGGAGAAATCCCATTTGAGTGTGTACATAGCTCAGAAGCAAAGAAGAAGGTAGGATAAACAGCAACGATTCAGCATAAAACTTTGAGAAGAGAATCGGATTTAATTTTAGGTGAGAATGTTGCCTTTGTCTGGGCAGTGGAGTGCTTTATTTTGAGATGGAAAACATAGTAGTCCCTATATGACTGAGGATGTTTTTATTCTGAAGTCAGGCAAACTATTTTTGCTGAAATTATGCTTAGCCTGAAAATTGAAGCAAATTGCATGGATCCCAAAACTACTCATACCAAAGTCAAGAAAGACAAAATTAGCTTTGTTCTCTTGGAACCAAAGCCACAGGATCTCAGCCTGTCACAGCTGTCCTTAAGATAACTAAATACTCTGTTCTTAGGATTATGCTCACCATTTTGATCAAATCTGCAGTTAAAACCTGTTGTTGTTGCACATTTAGTGAATCAGTACTCATCTTAAATTCCCAATATATACATTTATGTTATTCTTCTACTGCACAATTTGCCAAATGAGCCTTTATCCTTGAGAAACACAGTGAGGAGCAGCATCACCTCTTCTGGCAGTGCCAAACCACACTGCTTGGGGATTCTCTTTGGGTATTGAGAGAATCTGAAATGGTGGTGCCAGCAAAACATCAGAACTTCAGCAACATATGTTGCAATGGCATCAATATAGGCTGTGTATGTACAGATAATGTGTTCGATCTGCCTCCTGGGGAATGAGAATTTAAGCTTCTGCTGATGCATTCTATCCCTAAGGTTAGGGTAGGACCAGAGAGCAAATCATCACGTTGCCATATGCCAAGGATTTACTCTCCTGAAGCTGTAATTATGTTCATTCTGCATGGTGAGAGTGTAAAATAAGACAGGACACATTCATAATAGCTCAAAGAAGCCCATTTTACTTTGCTGCTGCTGCACATGAGGAGTTTTCATTATGTTAGAGAAGGGGTTACCTGGTCAGGTCACACAGACTTGATTGCTCACAATCTTTTGTAGTTACTCCTTAATCATCCTGCTGCTGGGCCAGACTCTTGTCCAGCACATGAGAATAACTATTGGTTTTCTCTGCTCTAGTTGTAAATAACCACCAGCAATAAGCACCTGCAGTGCCCCTCAAGAACCTGCTTCACAGCAAGTGGGGTGTTGCTATATCCCAGCACACTGACAGGTTTTTAGTGTGAGTACAGAGAGTACAGTGTTGGTCTTCAGGAAGGATAAATTATTTGGAACAAGATTAGACATTAACACCAGCAGCAGAGCACAAATGGGAAAAGCACTGGACAGAAGCACTGAAAATTGCCTGCAGCACTCATTTGTTATTTAGTGTCCTCCTGACTTGTGGTACCAACTTCATCTGTTTAATGTGCACCAGCAGAAACTCAAATTTAGCTGTGGCTGGGTTTTCTCCCTCCATGTGTTCTGTTTATTGATTGTTAACACAATGCACAGAGCACAAAGAGGAAAAGATGCAACTGTGGAGAACAGTGGTGCCTCTCCCTCTGTTCCATGCTGCACTATTACTCATATAGATAAGAACATGCAGCCACCTGCCATTCCTTTCATGCTTAGACTGTCAAATTCCTGGCTCTGTATCTGTAAAGCACAATAAAACAGCAATAGCAGGGTACCTGACCAGCACAAACAAAATCCACAAATGCCTTGAATTTCCATTTTGCTAAATTGACTCTGGCCTGAGTGTTACATAATCCTGGGCTGTAAAAGGTAGCTGTTCTTAGAAGGATCAACCTTCTTGAGCTATTTTCCCCTCTTGTTAACAATTTCCATCTCATTTCCTATTTCCGGCTCTAACTCCTGCCGATAATGCTCCTCAGCTAATATTGAAACCAAGAGGGAAAAATATATGAATAGTAGACATCCGATCCAAGCTTTGTGTGTGGAATGCAGGGATGGAATGTTCTTGAGAACAAGAGGGGTTTTTTAAATAGCAAAAGATGGCTTGTTTAGGAAGAAAATTTGCACTGACACCTATATGTGGTGCAGCTGATGTTTGTTCCCACAGTGCCCTTAGGTCAAATATAACCATCCCCTTGAGAATGCTTTCTTTTTTTTTTTTTTTTTTTTTTTCCTGTTTGTTTTTGTTTTCTTCAAGAGGTTCTCCATGCAGAATATGTCTGCATGGCACTTTGCTGCATGACTGTGGCTTGTGCAGACACTTTCCTGCCAGCCTAACAAGGTGAACTTGCAAATGCCACAAGCACTCACCAGGTGGGTTTGTGATTGCATGCAAGGCTGTCCTTCAGCTAGCAATATTGGCTTGCTGTCCCTTCTCCTACTCTGGCTTCTCCATCTCCTGCTGTTCATCAGTTGGGTCAGCTGTGTTTTGTGCAGTCACTCCAAGCCACACCCAGCCCGTTCACTTCCAGAAAAGGTGTTTTTTCTGCACACCTGACACAGCTCTTGGTGCACAGATGGTTGTGCACATGTTCAGCTGCTGGTGGAAAAGAGTAGCCAGGTTTATAAGATGGGGAAGACCCATCCTATCCTATGTTATTGCAATTAGAAGTTAACCAAAAGTAGTCTGGCCATCTCTGGGTGAGCTGCCTTGTGCTCTTTTCACAGAAGAGATAAAACCAAATATATTATTTATGTAATGATGAGCACCCATGCAGAGGTGGGCATGGGAAGTCCTCCCTAAGCAGGGATCATGTGAGGGTCTCTCTGTGCAGCAGTTTTATAAGCTAACCTACGTTGGAAATACATCAAAGAGGCCTTGGCTATGAAAGGCAGGAAGGGAGTGGTCTGAGGAACTGCAGCTACACCAGCGAGTTGAGCAGAGCCAAGGAATGTCCTCAGGCATCCCAACTCAATTGTGCTGTTAAATTGTCAGTCCCTGGCCTGGGAGCTGGCTGGGGCTCAGGACTGGGCAGCTTGGAGGTGTCCCTCCCTCCTGGAGGACAGTGGTATGAGCGTGGGCAGCTGTGTGCCAGTGGGCTTCCATGCCAGGGAGCCATTCTGGGCACGAGCACTGGGATAGACAATTGCTGGTAGGAAGGGAAATTTTGTGGATTCATTTTTTGATATTAATATTCCCAAGTTTCTCTGTAAGAAGGGAGAGGGCATACATGGCTCAGAGTCTCATATGCAGCTCTGGAAGTGGAATTTGGACTTTACAGAGCCACCCAATCTCATGCTCTTTGAAGATCTGTTTCTCCTTTGCATGCAAGGCAATGCTTGCTGGGGGCTCAGAGTTTCTTCCATGGGATATTCAGCTATTCCAGGACTGGGCTGCACAGGGGGAAGTTCTGCTTGTGTGTAACACTCTGTCCAGGTCTGCCTTTACCCCTGCAGGTGGCCCTGACTGGCAGTGACAGGTTCCCAAGACATGTTATGGCTCAAATTCAGGTGTGCATCTTCCTCTTTCTGGGCCCTGGCCACCTCTCTGCAACTGGTTTCGTGGAGGACACTGAGGGGAAGTGGATAACATTTGCTGGGACCACAAATTCTAGAAGCAAGCCTTCATTTGGGTGTTACTGCTGGATGTCCTCATGGACTGATACAACCCTGTGGAAGGCTCCTACACCTCAGCTTCACCTGAGCCAGGTGTGACTTGTTTGCTAACGTGGGGGGAGGTGGGCCCAGGGCATCATGCCTAAACACAGATTATTTAGAGCCAAGGGAAGTTGAATGTGGCCTCTTGGCTGAGGGCCTGAGAGGTCTGATCTGTGGGAATAATGAGGGTGGATGTGGGGGGAGCAAGACAGATAGTGGAGAGCTTTTGAGCTGAGCTAAAACCTTGCCTCATGGTGAGCCAGGAAAGATGTTTTAGGGTTGTCTGCAGCATGTGTGACTGAGAGAAGACTCTGCTCAGCTGTCTGGAGCAAAAATGGTGCCAGTTGCTGGATACTAGTAAGTCCTTTTGATTTTTGTAAATTCAGACTCTGGGGAGTCCCATTCTGAAACTCAGCAGTGCAGGTCAAAATCCTTATTGTGTGAAAGGACTTGTCTGCTGTTCTTCCCTGGAAAAGCACACAGGTGCTCCTTAGGACTCCAGGAAGCCTTCAAATCACTTCCTTTTACCAGGATTTGGTTGCTTTGACCTGAATGCTGCAACATGCTCTGAGCCCAGCAGATCTGCCAGAAATGGAGAGGGCTGAGTCTTCAGCAAAGCTCATCACTGAGTATTCATTAGCCTGTGGTTGTGTTCTGGTAGCTGGAAAAGGCTCTTCTTCCAGGGTAACAAGTGACAGAAGAGGAATTGGACTCAAATTGCCTCAGGGGATGTTTAGACTGGATATTAGAAAACATTTCTTCACTGAAAGGGTGGTTAAAGATTGGAACAGGCTGCCCAAGGAAGTGATTGTGTCACTGTCCCTGCAAGTGTTCAAAAAGTAGGTAGATGTGGCACTTTAGGGATACAATTTAGTACTTGGCAGTGTCAGGTTATCTTTAGTATTTGGCAGTGTCAGTGACCTTAAAGGTCTTTTCCAAACTGGATGATTCTGTGAAAGCCTTCCTTGGAGCCCACGACAAGGGGGAAAAACTGGAGAGTGAAGGATTAGGCTGGCAAGGCAGTGGAAGAAGTTGCAGAGATGCCTGTGAGAAAAAGAAAGGAACTGGGGGTTCCCTGCTGGTCCAAGAAGGGCACAGGCTACCACATCTAGACAGGGATTGTTTTCCTGACAGTCTTCCCCACAAGACAGGCATTTGGGGTGAACTTATAGCCTGAGCTGTGGGACTCTTTGCTGGGGAAGCTCACAGGGGCTTGTGGGCAGGCCTGAACTTTCTCAGAGTCTTTTGGAGATGTGTGGAGCTGGGTGGGAGAGGCACAGCTGCCAGCTGGACCAGATCTTCTGCTTGCTGCTCATGCTGGGCCCCCAGCCCTGGCAGTTTCCACCTCTCCATGTAGGATGTCCTTCAGGAGAAGGCATCACCAGCATGCTTTGCTCCCCTGAAAGTCCAGAAGCAACACTGCTGGCAGGGCCAAATACAAATTTTTTCCAGTATTCCTTGCATGGGCAAGAATGGACAGCTTCAGCCTTTCCAACATCTTTCCAGATGCCTCAGGCTGTGAATGTCCCCATGAGCATGAGAGGGGTTGGGAAACAACAACACTTACTTTCCTGGAGCCTGAACAACAACAGAAAGGACATGGAAGGAAAAGACCCCTCCTGAGACATCTCCCCTCCTTTGTATCTGCCCAAATCCAGGAAAGGGGCAAGACTGTGGATGCCTCATGTGGAGCAACCCCAGCACGAAGAATAATGGCCACAAGATTTGCTGCTGACCCATCTTAGGGAAAGCTGAAGAGCAGCCAAGATGGGTGAGAAAAGGGGGAGCCCAAGATTGGGCTCTGAAATGTCATTTTGGATACCTGAGAAAGCAAGAGGCTCCTCAAACATCCTGACTCCAGTGGGTGCTGGCAGTGCTCAGTACAGAGCTGCTTCCAGGCTGAGCACTTTTTTTTTTTTCCATCAGAAAATGCCAATTCCTTACAATGGGAATGCTCTGCAGGCCTGTATTGCCTCTGTGAGAGAAGCCAGGCTGTTTTCTTATCCAATTCCTTGGCTCCCCACAGCCCACCCTGGCAGGATCTGCAGAGCCAGAGCCTCCACCCTGCACATTAACCCTTCACCCCATCCCAGCACCCTGAGTGCCTCCTTGCTCAATGGCCAAGCTCCTGCTGGCCTGTAAAGGTGAAGCAGAGGAGTCGTTTTCTGCTCCCCAGTTTGATAGCTTTCTGGCTCAGGAGTCAGTGTGACTTTCTATCTAATTGTGCAACTTTTGGGAAGTCAACCAGGGATTAATTTCATTCCTGTCCTCACAGGGTGGTTGGGAGATTCTGGGAGGGTCAGGGCTGCCTGCTTTCTTACTGGAAGCTGGTGAGTTTCCAGGCAAATGGCACGTAAATGGTGTCTAGAGGGATGCTATTAAATTTACTTAATCTAAGGAAATATTTTGATGAAATTGTCTTTCGAGGGGGAGCTGATTTTGACTAGAAGCTTTCACAAAATAAATGTCTCCATGCCAAAGTTACTTCTCTTGGGCCAGCAGTGGTGGGAAACCAGAGTATTTCAATTTCAGCAGGACGTCACAGCAACAGCTTGAGGATCTAGTTGGGTTGCTTCATGCCTTTTTTTCCCTGTCACTGACAAGATTCCTGGGGCCAAAGACTCAGAGGTAAAATCTGATTTGCCCTTTGTGAGAGCAGGTGACTCAAGCCCCAAACTTGCCTCCCACCAGCATCTCCAAATGGAAGCAGTTTTCTGTTTCAAACACCCAAACTTTGGTTTTCTTCAGATCCGACCAGCCTGAGCAATTGAAAGCCTATTTTGGCTAAAATTCAGAGTAGTTCTGTTCACAATCACTTCTCTTAAAACACAGCATTAACATCTGGTGAGAAATCCCTGGGCTAAGCACAACGCAGCTGCAGCACCATGCTTGAGCTGAGCTCAGCTTCATCCAGAGACAGAGCAGTGTGAGCTGAGCCAAGAGCAAGGAGGGGAGAAAACAGCAAATGGAAAAATTAATTGCATGGTAAGAAACTTCAGCACTCCAACTCCATAATCTCAGGAGTTCACAACTGGCAGGGAGTCTTTAGTAAACTAATTAGTGGCTATGGCAAACTGTAGAAGAGACTGTAAGTTGTTGTAGTTGAATAGAAGTCAACAGGGTCTGATTTGCAGTAGCCAAAACTCTTGCTCATGACTTTGCACTGCACAGCTTTATAAAAAGTGGAAGTTATTTACCTTTCCTCTGTTAAGATATTGCTCGTTTTGAATGAGTCTTTCCCTTAGAGCTCTAATTTAGATCGAATTTTGTTTCCAATATATAAAATTAAAACGTATTTATTTGAGTTATCTGGATAATATCTATAAAAATAAGGTTACTCAGAGCCCTAAATTAGCTATGAGAGTGCAAACACCTCCCATGATTTAGGGATTTAATTTGCTGCTGCTTGGAGGGGTGCAGCAGTAGGTCAGGCTCTCCAGGTTGCGTGGCACAGCACAGAGACACTCGCCAGTGTAAATAAACTTTGTCTGGGTCTCCTTAAGCAACATTTCACTCTGAATAATCCTGGTGATTTAGCTCCCACTAGAACATCAGTTTTAGTTCCACTTTGCTTTATTGCTGCCATGCTTAATTGATTCAACACCAGGATGGAACTGCATAATGAGGCTGCTTTAGTGTAATGAAACCCTCGCATTGTCAAAAATGAACATTTTGTCTGCAGATTCTGGAAAGATCTCTAATTAAACACTTCAAAACTTAGATATATGCAGACTTAGGAATTTATTTAGTCCTATAGTTCAGTAGCTTTTCGTATTTTCTTTTTCATCCAGGCCTTCTCCAAATAATTCCTTTGTTAATACAAATTTCAGAGGCCTTGATTTTTTTTTTTTTTTTTTTTTTTTTTTTACATCCAGCTGTGAAATTTCTCTACTTGGAGATGGCTATCACTGAGACATACTTGTTTGTACCCTGTAGGTTAATGTTAGCTGCCTGGCTGCCTCCTGAAAAGTCCTTGAAGGCTGCTGCTTATTTTATTTTGTGATAAAATAAAATAAACCACTCGACAGGAGTACCAGCCCCACACCAAGGGCCTCTTTGCTGGGCACGTGTCTGGGTTTGTAGTGGGAGACCTGAACTAAACTGCTTGGTCCCTGTGTGTTTTTGACCCTCATCGAGTGTCTCATGAAAAGGGGGGTGGAAAATTCAGTTTCTATAGAAAAATAAGCCTGAATAGCCCTTTATCCTCTTTCGCTGTGTTTCCTTGCATCCCTCTGCAGCCCCACTCTGGAGCGGCAGAGCAAGTTTGGTTTTCTCCACCAGGTGGTACTATTAGGCTGTCAGAGGGGAAAGATTGGCTCCCTCCATCCCAAACCCCCCCAGCTCTTCCTCTCAAAGCTTTTCCCTCCTGGTGTACTGAAGCTAAGGAGGAGCCCCGGTTAATTGCAGCTGAATCAGAGCATTCATGCTCTCTTCTCCTTCCCATTGCTGATCAAACAGGATCATTTTTTCCCCCCGTCCCCATCCCTAATGGAAGGAATGGTCTGGAATCTTCCGGTGAGCCCATACTCACCGTGTGCACTTGGGACTGTTGCTTTTATGAAAATATTTTCTATAGGAGCAGTGTAACTCCCTGATAGCTGTGGAAGATGCAGCAGCTTTAATGTACCCGAGGATAGAGCAAGGTCTGAACACAAGTTTGAGCTCCTAATCTGATGCTCAGCTTTCCCTGAGTGAAGTGGATCACACGTCTGGGCTCTGCCTGCAGTGACAGGAGGGGATGCTGAGGTCCTGTTTGGGTTCCTGGGGTTCTCTCATGCAGGGCTAATGTCTGTCCATATATTCTCAGACAGCTTTTGCTCTTACCTAGAAATCTTGTCCAGGAAGACTCTTGAAGGTGTTTTTCTCTAAATTTAGTCCCTCTGATGCCTGTAATGGCCCAGTGGCTGTGTATGGGCTGCCACACACAGCCATGGGGCACTGTCCTTGCATGGCTCTGTGCAAAGCACCTGAGGCACTTGAGAAGGCTCTCTCTTGCACAGTAATTCTGTCAAGTTGCAGAGATGTCAGATTTAGTGTCAGTATCGTTCACCTGGGAGGGAAGAGGACAGGGGTACATGAAGAGGCCTCTGCCTCTCTCCTATTGAACTATTAAAATGCTACAGGAGCAGTGCAGTTGCTGATGCCCCTGGAGACTCAGCCCCTTAAAATCAGAGGACATTAGCATTGTCTGGTAAATACTGCAGCTCTCACTCCCACAGGTAAATTGTCAGCAGTGTGCTCCACTCACTAGCATTGTTTACAGACTTGCCCAGGTAAGAATGATTCATATTTTTTTGTGCTTAATCAACCATGAATTTGTGTATGTATGAGTAAACACAGTCCTTATCTACTGCTGACTGTCCACATGTGCCCTTTTAACACTTCTCTGGTCCTCTTCTTAAGAAAAGGTCTTTGCATGAGCTGTGATGGGCTGGCTGACACAGGGTTTCTGCTGTGAGGCCAGTGCTGTTTATAGAGCTGAAGGTCATGGGCCACTGGGATGATGAAAATACACTGAAAGTGGTAGATCAGGTGCTTTCCAGGGAATAACCAGCTGGCTGGCAGAATTGGGATGGTTGGAGTATTGTCAGCACTGCTTTTGGAGAGTTGCAGCTCTGGGAAGACCTTGTTTTTTGAGCCACCCACTGTCACATGATGTTTATGTCACTGTGACAGCCACAGAAAACCTCTGTGATCACACAGGCAGCATGAGGGGCTTTGAAGAACAAGCCCCTGCTGTAAAGCATTTCTGCTGGGCATGGAAAAAATCCTCCAGATTTGGCCAAGTGGCATAATGTGCTAGGTTATCCTAAGGATCCAGATGCCATAACATAAATCTGTATGTTGCAGGACTGAGAAGGTGATGTTTTTTTCTTTAATTTTATTAGCCAGGCAAATTAGAAAAGCTGCCTGCAAAGCCCAGTGGACCTTGTCATAAAGCATCAAGGATGCTCTTGCATCCTTAAAATGATGAATAAGGTGCAAAGAGTCTCTTTTGTCACCCCCCTTCACCAAAACAACACTGTAAGATTTTAAGCTGGTGAATCAACAGAGATGGGAATGAAATACTTTAATGTGAGTCTCCAAATTGATCATTTCTTCCTGCTATCTTGGGAAATTGTGGTAATCTGTAAATGAGACATCTGTGGATACTTGGGTTTGAATTCTCCATTTTTGTCATTGGCATTGGTGCTGTGTGGTTGTAGGACTCTGTGTGATGATGATGGTCTGTGGGGGGAGGAGAGCAGGCTCTGCTGCACAGGGGGATGCAAGGGAAAAGGGGCTTTTGATCAAGGAGCAGTGGCAATTACTGGGAATGTTTTTGCAATGTACAGATGGAGAAATATTCATTTCCTTTGTCCTTAGGGGTTTATCAGAACTTAGTGCATGCAGCTTAATTTGGATTGCATTATATTTTAATGGAGCATCCTGCTGGACTCTGAGCCCTTTCTCCAGCTCTGCACAGGGTGTGCACACTTGAAGGGGAGCAGGGATACCTGCAGCAAGACAACTGCTGGAGGCTGAGAGCCCTCTTGGGGCAGAGAGTTCACAGCAGGAGCTGCGATGTCATCTGTAACTGCCCATTCCTGCTTCCTCTCAATTTAATTTCTTCCTGGCTTAATTTGCTGGTGCCCTGTCCATAACCCCACTTTTCCCTGGTGTCATTTCTCTGTGTTCCCTGCTCTGGCTGCATCTCCTCTGCTGTGTTTGTGGACCAGCAGAACGAGTTTCACAAGTTTCTGGCTGCATAATGCTGATGTGCCAAAGGGATTTGGTTCCCACATATTGATATCTGTGTTGCAAGTGATGGGGTCATGGGATGTTTTTGTCTTTGGGACTCTTTTGTACCAGTCCTTTCACTCTCCTAAATTTTCATTTCTTGTGATCACTGTTTTAGTGATACCCACCTGCAGCACTTCTCAACATAATCATATGTGTGTGTCTTGCTATAGTTCTTCTTAGGGCTTAAACAGCATCAAAAAAACTCCTTACAGCTGAAATGTTCCTTTTTGATCAAAGGATTTATCATGCTTCCTTTAATGTGCATTTCCCCCAGATATGGCAGGTGATCTCTATCATCCCTTTTATCCTTTATTTTTTTCTTCCCACTGACTTTCTTGAAAATTGAAAAGAGAGCTGGTGTTTCTTCAGTGCAATTGTACAACAGAGGAAGGCGTTACCAGTATCACATTTGGCTTGCAGTGCTCAGAGCATTGTGCAAAGCCCCAGTGGGCTCTGAGAAATGCCCATCTTTAACATCTGATTACTGGGGTTTGGTAACAAATGCACCCACATATCCCTATTGAACAGCACGTAAATCAGTGCCACTAATACTCTCTAAATAAATAGTTCTGTTTAAAGCCTTTTCCTACCTGTTGGTGAAATGGAGTCTGGTGTTTTAGGGAAGAAATTCTTCACTCTTAGGGTGGTGAGGCGCTGGCACAGGTTGCCCAGAGGAGATGCTGATGCCTCATCCTTGACAGTGTCCAAGGCCAGGATGGATGGGGCTTGGAGCAACCTGGTTTGGTGGAAGGTGTCCCTGTCCATGGTGGGAGGTTTGAAATTAGATTGGTCCCTTCTAACCCAAACCAGTTGTGATTCCATGATTCCAGCCTGCTCTGAAGAAACTGTTTGAGAATCATTTTTACCTGCTTTCACTGGGCAAAATGCAATCACTGTTGCACCACTGCCAGTACTTTGAAACTGAGCTTGTTTGCAGCCACGCTGGCCTTGAACTGGTGCTGCATGAAGAGGGTGAAGGGATAAAGGTGGTGTGGGCAGGAAAGTTTCATGAACATCTCCAGTGCTTGGCAGACTCATGGGTGTGTCAGCCAGCCATAGGGGTGGTAACTAAACAGAAGTAATGAGGTTACCCTGAAAAAAATAGCCTACAGCAAATGTAGGCACTAGGAGGAAGATTCTGCAAAGGCTCCTAAGCTCTGTAATTCCATAATAATTCCTATAATTTTTAGAAACTGGTTATCCTCTGCTTGCAAACAGCCTGCAGGATTGGCCACTTCCTTCACTGGAAAACAATAAACATTTGGTAGAGTAATAACTTCTTCTAAATAAGAGAGAGGAAGCCCACCATGTGTCTTTTGACAGTGTGGCCAGACTCCACTTTCAGAAGTTGCTTGTCCACCCCTCAAAAATAATGAGCTTGGTTTTTGGGTTCTTTTCACAGATCTCATGTTTAAGCCAAACGAGTCAAAAGTTTGAACTTTACAGATTGTGTCCATCAACCTGAAGGTTTCTATCAATATGAGTTATCAATCAACCAGCTCTATAATCTGTACACACGGTGCATGTGTATGTAGAATCATGAGATCATTAAGGCTGGAACAGACCTCTAAGGTCATTGAGTCTTAATTACTTAATTAACCTAACACTGCAAGGTCCACCGTGAAACCATGGCTGGGATCTCACCACTTCCCTGGGTACACTGTCCATCAAGACAACTTCCTGAAGCTGGGTGCTTGAAAGCTTGCTTTATTCCATCAGAAAGGGAGTTTGTAGTGAAAGTATCAGGAGTCCTAAGGAGAGCACCAGGTTTAATCTTCGAATGCAGCCTGTGCCTTCATGGTTCAGGGACTCTTACCATTCTGCAATGCTACAGCCTCTCATTCTGTAGCAGACATCACCTTCTGTCCCTCAGCCTTTCTGGCAGCTGCACAGCTCAATTGTAATTGTTGCTTTTCCCATTTTTTTTTCTTTGTTTGCTGCCCATCTCCCTTGCAGGCTCCTGCCTCCTCTCCTGTGGTGGAGCAATCGTGCCCAACGGTGAGGGTGCTATCAAGGATTTTGTGTTGGTGATCTTGTTTTGTTTGGGTGCCCTTTGGGGGTCTAAGTCCTGTCTCTTGTGCAGTGGGGAAGATGACATTTCCCCACTGTGGAGGGTGTCAGAAAAACTAGTTCTTTATGGGCTGTGAGCTAACAGACTCTGCAGCAATTCTGGGGCAGTAGGAGCTTTTCCCCAGTGCCACAAACCCTCTGATCAGTTCTTTCCCCTTGAGAAATGCTTCATGGTTCACAGAGTGTTTCCTAGAAAGTGGCTGAGAAAATCAGTTGTGCAGTTTTGAGAACTAAATGAGTGCTTTTGTGTGAGGCTTTCCGTGCCTCATTTTGGGGGATTGGTATCTTGCTCACATCTAAGGAAAGCTGTACAAAATTACTTCTTCAACCCACACAAACAAAATGTTTTTGGCTTGATGGCCAAACTGATGGATTAATGATTCTCAGTCCTATTTGTGCACTGAAAAGAGATTTATTTTTTCCCCTGTAAGATAAACCCTGTAACTGAGAGATGTGTATGTTTTTCAAGAGTCAAACTGACTGATTGTTTGTACTCTACGTGTGAGCTGTGGTCACTTGGATGAGACCTGTGGTTTTTCTCACGGTCACAGCTGATACCTGTTCTTGCATGTAGCAGTTTCAAAATTGGGCTCCTACAGAAACTTGTGC
Source organism: Rhipidura dahli (assembly GCA_013399225.1). Taxonomy (NCBI): domain Eukaryota; kingdom Metazoa; phylum Chordata; class Aves; order Passeriformes; family Rhipiduridae; genus Rhipidura; species Rhipidura dahli. Next base: position 914,717 of record VXAC01000650.1, on the reverse strand, counting down.
AACACACTCTTCTCAGTGCATTACACAGAGACAGTTTGCAATAATAATAATTAAAATAAAAATAGGGGAGTTAAGTGTCATGTGCAGATTGCTCACCAGAGGTGACTAAGTGGCCTGATGATCCCTTTTGGTCAGAAACTCTGGACTGAGTAATTGCAGGAAATGGCAATATTATAGGCAACACCTGGAGTGGAGGAGAGTACTGGTTGTAGAGTGTGATTCAAATTTAAAAAAGTTCCTTTGTAATGGATAAGCTGAACTGTTTGAAGTTCAACAGAGGCAAAGAATAACCCCAGCCCAGTACAGGCTGGGGACTGACCTGCTGGAAATCAGCTGTGCTGGAAATCAGCTGAAGGACCTGGGGGTACTGCTGGACAACAAGCTCTCCATGAGCCAGAAGTGCCCTGAGGGGCAAGAAGGCCAATGGTGCACGAGGGGTGCATTAGGAAGAACACTGCCAACATGTCAAGGGAGCTGCTGCTACAGGCGGCTGTGGAGACAGGATCAGCAGGTCCAAGGAGAAGCTGAACAAATTCATTGACAGTAGAAGATTTCAATGCTCACTGATGTGACAAACACTGGCTGGAAACATGGAATATATTTCCTCTATTTATACAGCTAAAGAGTGAATGTTAGTGGAGCAGGAATCTGAAATGACAGCAAGATTGCCCAAGCTGAATTAATTCACAGCCTCCAAGGAAAATGTGTATGGAAAACATGTTGGAGCTGACCCCCACCTCAGCCTTCACTCCTCAAATGGGATCTTCACCCTGCCTGCAGCCTGCTGTGCTGTGGCTACATCTGTTGGGACTTGGCTGCACTGGAGGCAGCCTATGAGCTTGCTGGAAAATTGTGGGTGCTGAGGTCTTGCCTGGCTTCTGTCCTTGCTTGGTGTGGAAAAGATGTCAGTGCGGTGTGGGGAAGAGTTATAAAGTGACTGGCTGCTGCTGGGGGCTTGTTCGTGCTGCTGCTATGCTTTGCTGTGGGGTACACACTGTGGAAAACTGTCAAACCCACCACCAGCACCAGGGGAGAAACAACAGAGCCTATTTTTCATCTGGCTGGGGTTATTTTGGCGTGTCCAGCTCTCTGTTGTGCTCCTCTGCGTGCTGCCTAGGCATGTGCAAGCTATGGGGTGAAACTGGGGTAAATAGACCTGGGTCTGTTCTGGAAAAGCTGCAGAAAATTCCTTTGGAGGTGTTATGTGTACACAGAGGCTGTTGCAGGCTTCCTGATGGCTGCTACACCTTCCCTCCGTGATGGATCCATGGGGTTTCGCACACTGGATTATTACAGGGTGCCCTTTTAGCCCCTTCTAACACGACACCATTTGCATTTGTTCTCCCTCTGGAGAACAGGAGGGAAAGAACAGTGAGATATTCAGGGACTTAAAACCCCTGCACTTAACAAAAATGAAATGGGATCTCATGCCAACTGTGTGATTCGCACTTTCCTTGCTTTGTGTGCAGCGTTGGGGCTCTCCCCCCCTGTTCTCTTAGGTGATTAATTCCACCTCCTGCTAAATAAATTTACAATTAAAATGGGCTTATTTGTAACTGCCACTGAATTTCCACTCTCTCCTTTTTTTTTTTTTTTAATATATAATTGAAAACACACCCGAACTCTAGTCGCCTGTAAGTATTAATTTTCATTTCCACAGAATGCTCTGTCTCCGGGGCAAGGAAGGAAATTCCAGAGAGTTAGCCAAGACAATCAGGGTTAATGTGCTCTTTGAAAAGTGTGGTGCGAGCAGGACCCTCACTTTCTCATCCAAAGGTCAGGCCTGCTGCTGCTTCAGTGGTCTGGGTATAGGATGGAGAGGGCATGGGTCTGGCCCAGTGTGTGTTTTGCCCGGGATGCAGTTTGGGAGACCACGTGCAGCAACCATGGGAATGGTGGTGTGAACTTTCAGCATGGCTGTGGATAGCTCAGGGGGAACATGTGCTCCTTCACAGGGGAACAAAGGCTGTTTTCAGTTGTGTGGGGGATGCCTGACTTCACAGCGCAAGGGGTGTCGCGTATCCAAAAGCGCAGGAAGCACTTACAGGGCTGGTGCTTTTTGGTTGTGCCCTCTTGCCAACCAGCAGAGTAAGTGTAGGCTGTGGCCTTTCCACCTTGCTCGTCTAAGTGGTATGGATCACTCCAGGAACACTTATTTACAGAATCTCAGAATAAGCTGAGTTGAAAGGGACTCACAAGGATCATCAAGTCCAACTCTCCTGGCCCTGCCCAGCACCATCCCCCAGAGTCACACCCTGTGCCCGAGAGCATTGTCCAAACCCTTCTTGAGCTCTCTCAGCCTTGGTGCTGTGACCACTGCCCTGGGGAGCCTGTTCAGTGCCCAAACACCCTCTGGGGGAAGAACCTTTCCCTGATATCCAACCTGAACCTCCCCTGACACAGCCTCAGGCCATTCCCTGGGGTGCTGTCAGTGTCACCAAGAGCAGAGATCAGTGCCTGCCCCTCCTCTGCCCCTCACGGGAGCTGTAACCACAGTGAGCTCTCCCCTCAGTCTCCTCCAGGCTGAACAGGCCAAGTGCCCTCAGCCCCTCCTCACACGGCTTCCCCTCAGGGCCCTTCACCATCCTCGTGGCCTCCTTTGGACACTCTCTAGCAGTTTATTATCTTGCTGATATTGTGGTGCCCAAAGCTGCCCCCAGCACTGGAGGTGAGGCGGCCCCAGCCCAGAGCAGAGCGGGACAATCCCTCCCTGGCCCGGCTGGCGCTGCCCGATGTCCCCAGGACAGGGATGTCCCTCCTGGCTGCCAGGGCACTGCTGACCCAGACCCAGCTTTCCATGGGCCAGGACCCCCAGGTCCCTTTCCACGGCGCTGCTCTCCGGCCTCTCATTCCCCAGTCTCTCCGCACAGCCAGGGCTGCCCCGTGCCAGGTGCAGAATCCGGCACTTTCCCTCGCTGAGCTGCACATGGTTGGTGAGCTGCACATGGTTGGTGACTGCCCAGCCCTCTCATTTGTGGAGCTCTCTGCAGGGCCTCCCTGCCTTCCAGGGACTCAACAGCTCCTCCCAGTTCTGTATCATCTGTGAACCTGCTCAGTGTCACTTCCAGTCCTCATCCAAGAGGTGACCAAGAGCATCTCAGTGCTCTGGATACAAGCAGGGCTAACTTCATGGCTCTTCACTCCGTGATGCACCTGGGTTCATCTTGCTTTGGTGCTATGGTGTCCAAAAAGTCATCCATGTGCATTACAGACCCTTTTCCCTGCAAATGTGTTCTTGCAGTGTTCTATGAACATTCAGTGCCTTCTGCTCCTCCATCCCTATCATGCCAGTAAGATGTGATTTCCTCTCCACCTGGAGACTACACTGTCAGAGTTGTGTTTTGGAGAGCACTAGGGCTTCTTTAAAATAAAGCTTCAATAATTATTTTTAATGAAAAGAGCCCCCTCTTCCTTCCCCCAACTACTTTAGGCCTGGAAACCTGAATACAAATGTGTTTTTGTGCATTGACATAAAACCCTCAAAACGAGACTAACTTGCTGTTTTTCCTTCTCCTCGGTTAATCAAATTTGGTTTGTGTGTTTTTTAGTTCTCACTGTGTTTCCTGGCTGGCTCCCCTCTCCCCCTTTGGAAATGGGTAGGAACACCAAGTTCTGATTGCACGATAAGTTTCATGGTCGTTCACCCACATTCCTTTACTTCTCCTGGTCCCAAGAGCCAAGCTGCAGAGCAGTGCCAGGGCTTGTAAGGACATTTGCAACTTCCCTGCAAGTCTCCAAGCCAGCAGCATGAGGGCTGTAATGGAGTAACAAGGGTCCTCGCTTCCTCCCTGCCTGTTACCTCCTGCTGGCGATGAGGTTAAGAAGTGGTTTTGATCAATTAAGAAATATTTTTCCCTGATGAAAAGCTGCAGTAATACTTAGGTTGAGATTAAAATCCAAAATTTCACTTACCCCATATCCCTCCATGGTATGGGGTAGCAGTACTTTGGAAATACCTTGCCTTAACAACAACACAAAGTATTTTTGGGGAGTTTTGCAGCAGTTTGGGGAAGAAGTCCAGCAGTGCTGATGTCTATCTGAGTGTCCTCCACTGCTCCCACATCCTGCAGATAAAGAGTGGCTTTAGTGAATGGGAACTTTTTCAGAGAAATACTGCTGTGAAAGCCTTCAAAACCTTTTTTTTCTCATTCCAATTTTTATTTTGGACAGGCCCACAGGCCCAAGGCTTAGGTGAGTTGTTGCTCATGGGGGCTCTGCTGCTCCCCTGATCTTAAATGCCATAGAATCACAGAATGCTGGAATCACAAAATAGAATTCATAGACTCAGAGAATGGCTTGAGTGTGAAATGGGGACAGCATGTATGAGGATGATCAGAAATAAAAGGAACAGCTTTTGTTCAAAAAGAGAATTTGAGTAGGTGAGGAAAAGCAGTGGACTGTTGCTGTTCAGCAGAATCATGTGCAAAATATGCTTTCCTGGACTCTTCCTGGAAGTGACAGTGCTATGGATACAACTGGTAAAGCTGGTTTTATGCAGTTGCTGTGAGGCTGGTCTGGTGGCTTGCTAATTAATAATCTAATTTAGCAACACTTTATCTCTTGGAGCACTGGGAAAGAATGGAGCAGCATGGCAAGTCACTTCATTTATTGTCATGATCTTCAAAAAAAAAGAAATTCGTAATAGATCCAGACATTGATCTCTTGACCCCAAAATTTTTTTTATGTACAAATTAGACTTTGTTTCTCTATGAAAATGTGAATGGAAGCCTTCACTAATCTCTGAAAAAAATCTTGTTTCTCAATGCTTGCTTTTCCTTGAAATGCTCCAGGCTGTTTGCATTGATAGCATGCTGTCTGTGTGAGATCTTAAGACTACATACACCTTTGAACAAAAAATAGTGTATAAATCAAGAGTCTGTGCAATTATGACAAGGAGTAGTTTTATTTCCTTTAATATGCAAAAACATGTAAACAGTAGTATGAAAATGGGTTTGTTTTTTTTCTGAGTCCAGTGATCCCTTCTAAGCAGACTTTTTATTTGTAAGTGAAAGGCTGAAGTCCTGCTGTAGGCAAAAGAAAGAACAACATGCACACAACCTTTGAGAAACAGGGGTTCAGAGAGAGGGTCTATGGAGAGAGAATGATAGAACAGTTTGGGCTGGAAGGGACCTTAAAGGTCATCTTGTTCCAGCCCCCCAACTAGATCATCTAGTCAAACCTCCTGCCCACATCTCAAAGCATCAGCCTTGAATTTGTCAGGACAGAACTGACTGCATCAACAGGTCTGTTACTTGTTACAGCAAGTACAAACTAGATGAAGAGTGACACTGATTTCTTCCCAAATTCAGTGACCTGAACATAAGATGATTTAAATTTGGTGTGAGGACCATTGGTGTGGATGTGGCTGCATTTTGGGCAGTGTGTGGTTCTCCAATTCAGCATTCCTGCACCTCTAGCCTGAGTACATTGAGACAGTTGTGCTCTTTCTCTAGCAACATTGAGCTCTAACCCCCTGTAACCTGAGCAGCTTGTGATGCCCCTTGGGAGAAAATGCTGTGCCATCGAGAAAGTGACTATGATTTAGGGAAAAATGTATCAGTCAAGTCCCTACAAAGTAAAGAAAACTTCAGTTTTGTGGTGTCAGAGCAGTGGCTCTAGGCAAGGTAATTATAGCAGGGTTGTTATTTTTTTCCTACCTTTGCAGCAGCAGAATTGATGAGGAGTCTGGGGTATTGCTTTGACAATTGTGAATAGTAGAACCTTATTCCTTTTAGGTCTTTACACAGAGCCAATCAATCAATCTGAGAAAAGGCATATTTAGATAGCATGCCAAAAAGCGATTATGTCTAATACTGAACTTCTTGTATCCAAAAAAAAAAAAAAAAATCCTTGTTAGGAAAAGACCAGTTCAACTTTATAAAGTTGTCATTTATACCAAGCCAGGCTGGGAAACTGCTATGGGTAGGGTCAAGTTAAACAGGACAAAAAATAAAGGAGAAATGTAATTAGTGCACTTGTTCTGATCCCCTTTGTACTGGGGAATCCAACCCAGTTTGAGGATGAGCCTTCCTTTAAAGCCTTTGTCCTCATGACTGCTGCCAGGTCTTTGTGGACCAGCATTTACAAATCTGATGCAGACCTTTTAAAAAGCTCATTTGGTCAGTCTGTAGGTTTATTCCGTTCAGGTTCCAACTGTGCAAATCTCGCCATGGAAAAAGCCCTCCCTGTGAGAAGTGACATTCACCACCGTGAGAGTCCTCCTGTTACGAAATCCCCTTCAGCTGACTGGCAGAAACGACCCCCTTTCCTCCAAAACACAGAAAACTGAGGCACATAGCCCAAACCCTTTCCCTCAGGCAGGACTGTAAACCTTACAGTGGAGATTTAACAAACGGCTCTAAGAACTTCATGACAGCTGAATTATGCTAAAACTATCATTCCTGTTCACATGCTGTGGGTATAAATCAAGAGCAGCTTGTGCTGGAACCATCTCACAGACCTGGTGTGCTGGCCAAGGAGAAATACACTTATGTGAAATATTTAAAATGCAAAAAATACTTTGGAAATGCTGTGTATTTCTCCCATCACCCTGCGGCTTTGCTAGCTGAAAGCTGTGAAACAGGCAAAGTTTTCAAGGAGTGGCTGCATCTCTTTTTCTCTAAACTGATGTGGTTGAGGCAAGAAAAAAAAAAAAAGAAAATTCGCAAATTGTCCTGAACAGCTCATAAGGACTGGGGTTTGAGGAGAGCTGGTCCCAGAGCCAGATCCAGCAAGCCTTGACAGAGGTGTGTGGCGATCGGAAGGGACAGCTGTGTGTCTCCGTGCTCTGCTGTCCCCCACGGCTGCAGCTGTTGGAGGAGGAAATGATCCGGGGGTCAGCAGAGTGGGATAAAATAAACCCCCTTTGCCCAGTGTAAGGGCTGGGAGGCTCCCACCCCTGCTTCTGCTTGCTTGGTAAAAAATAGCTGTGGCCATTTGTTATCCCCCTGTTGTGTGCTTCCCTGTCAGCCGTTGAAATGCTGCCCAGAAAGGCAAATGCACCCTGGGCTGCATCAAAAGAAGTGCAACCAGCAGGTCGAGGGAGGTGATTCTCCCCATCTTTGTCTTGTGAGGCCCCACCTGGAGTACAGGAGTCCCCAGAATAAGAAGGATATGGACCTGCTGGAGGAAGTCCAGAGGAGGCCATGAAGATGCTGAGAGGGCTGGAGCACCTCCCCTATGCAGACAGGCTGAGAGAGCTGGGGGTGTTCAGTCTGGAGAAGAGAAGGCTCAATGAGACCTCACTGAGACCTTTCAGTACTTAAAGGGGGCTCATAAAAAGAAGGAGAATGACATTTTTACATGGGCAGATAGTAAAAGACAAGTGGCAATGGTATTAAACAGAATGAGGAGAGATCTAGATTAGATGTTGGGACCAAATTTTTCACAGTGAGGGTGGTGAGGCACTGGAAGAAGTTGCCCAGAGAAGTTGGAGATGCCCCAGCCTCAGAAGTTTTCAAAGACAGATTAGATGGAGCTTGGAGCAACCTGGTCCAGTGGAAGGCGTCCTTGTCCACGACAGGGGGTTGAAACTAGATGACCTTTAAAGTCCCTCCCAACACAAACTTTTCTGTGATTCCATGATAGTTGGGGCTGTCTATCATTTTTCCAGCTCTCTTCACAAAAGGCATTGCTTGATTACATTGTGATCCAGAGGATGGTGACAATATGGCCGGGATCTGTCTGTCCACATGAGAATGGGAACATTTTGTCTATTGAACCTCTTTGTACCACCTCTCCAGTTTTCTGGAAGATCTTGGCATTTGCAGACTCAGAAATGTTCAGTGCAGTTTCAAAAGTCTCCTGTGCCCGGGTAGTATTTTGCTGGAGTAATCACTAGGCTTAGGTTATGATTTTAAAACTGGTGTGAATGAAGTGCCTGGGAAAGATGAAAGACCAGTTACTATAAAAGGCATAAGGGAGACCCTTCACCATCAGCTTTCCCATCCTCCCCTACGCTGACCGGAGAGAAATGCAAAGTTGTGAACTGGACTAAAATTAAACCATGTTGGTCTGTTCACTCCTTGTAACAATGCCAGTGCTAATATTTAGCAAATTTTTTGTGTTATTTTTTTAGCAAGGGAAAATGGGGCCTTGAGTAAAAGTAAATATTCAGTGGAAGACACAATTGATTCTACCTTTCCCCAAAAAACCAAATTGCTGGAAAGAAACTATATGGACTTTGAGGCTTGGTGACTTAATAGAGCAAGGTGATTGGGAAAGACTCCTTTTCAATTGACAGAGTTGGTAAAACTAATTTTGTGGTTCTGGTGATGAGTCTTCCAGGTGCTGGACTGAAGCTGTCATGCTCTGTTCCTCAAACCCAAATCACAGCTAGACCTTCACACTCTTGGGATCTGGCCTCTCCCTGAGTCTAGGTCAAGACAGCAAAAACCTCATCTCTTCCTTAACAACCCTTCAGCCTTTCCTTCAGGAGAGTGTTCCTCATGAAGAGCTTCTGGTGGATTCTTTCTTCCTTTCCCTGTCCATTCTGCTGATCTTTCTCTCTACATGGGCACAATGCAGCCCATGGTCAGATGGGTCTTCCCTACTCTTGTTGGAATATTCCCCTCCACGCTGAGCCAAACCATCCCCTCAAACCATCCTCTGCCACTGGAGCTGGTGGGTTTGGTGTGGGTGAGACCATGACCTTGACTTGGGCCATAGCTTTTCCCTTCTCCACCATGAGCTGAGACCTCCTCAGTGACCTGATGTGACCTCATCATGTCACCTTTGCAATTTCACCTGGATCCTGATTATGCTCCAGTCAGTGAGGTACAGGCTGGCATAACTCTCTTCTCAGAGGGGGTTGTTGTCATCATCCTGCAAAATCCTGGCTGGGCTGGCAAGGGATGGAGTGTAGTGCATGTGCCAGAACTGTGTTTTTGTAGAAACCAGGCTGTGGAAATTGGCTCAGAAATTCTCTTTTCCAGATTGCCCCTGGTCATGTCTTTCATCTGGGTGAAGCCTTCCTTCTCTTTTTGCCTCATCCTCCCACTTGGTTCTTCTTCTTCTTGCTTCAGAGGTTGTTTGTGTGCAGATGAAGGGAGTACCTTTAGCTTTGCAGGTCTGAAGCCAGGGAGAGCAATGCTGGTAAGCTGGGAATCACTCTGGTGAAGCCAAGCCCAGGATTTGGCCATGTGTCATTTATATTGGTCTGGCTTCGTTCACCTCTTGGCCACTTTCTGAGCACATTTGTCACAGTGGATGTTAGAAATAATTCCCCCTAAAATGTCACTAGTGTAGGACCCTGTAAAACTGATGTCACAATAACATTGCATTTATGTTCCTTCAGTGTAACCTATAACCTTTGCTGTTTTTCCCTGTGATATTGTAGGAATATTGGATTTGGTCTCTGCTACAGCACAGGACTAGCAGATTTTCTGTGGGATCTAAACCTACATATGGTCTTCACCTTGTCTGCTGCTGGCAGCTCCTCTGAAGATTTGACTGGCTTCAAGCAGTTTGCTGATGGTTTCCTGTGGGAGAAAAACGTGAGGTTTTAGCAAATTAATTCCAAGGCCATGAATCCATAGGAACCCAGAGTCAGACACAGACTTTCTTTTTGAGATCTGTAGAAAATAGAAATATGCTTTTTTTCCAACTCTTAGCATGCTTCTGGGTTTTCAGGGTATCAATATGCCAGCATCACCCTAAGGAAAATGTGGGAAGTTTTGAAATCAATAGACAAGCAGCTTTGGGAAGAGGATGAAATGATGGGTTAAGGCTTTATGAGTCTCAAAACTTTTCAGGATATCTTATCCCATTTCTGGGGAATTTTCATGGCAGTCCTACAGTTTTAATCACATCATCAGGTTCCTACTGGAATACAGCTGTTTCCCAGTTTATGTTCTGCAGATAAATCCCCTCCAGTAAGGAAAACCCAGAGGTCTGATCAACAATGAGATTTTATCTGAACCACTCCCCGTGCTATAGGTGACAATTCTGATAGGCATATTTCCTTTTCATGATGTAATCAAGCAGCCATAGGTTACAAAAATCACACCAGCATCTCTTTTCTCTCTGCAAAAAAAAAAAAAAAAGTCACATGATTGCATGGGCTCTATCAGACCTCTGGATCAACAATCAGTGCTTTCTTGTTCTCCTCCTTTCCTGCTGTACTTTCTCAGCCCTTCAGGTCAGCAGGTGAGTGGATGGTTCCCAGGACTCAGGCTCCTCCAGGAAGCTTCATTAGAGCCTTTCTGCCTTCAGGCTTGTCTGAAAGATGAGCACATCCACATCCCTGAGTACACAGACCTGTGTGCCTACAGTTTGGGATGGGTTTGTTTTGGTTTTCTTCCTTTTTTCAGCCCCTGGGGACATCTGGTAAAGAGTTCAGTGTTTGGCCATGGCTGACAAATGGATTACTGGTATGGAAGAGAGCAATTCCAACTGAGCTAATAAAATATACCTGTTATTTGTGAGGAAATATCCCAGGGAAAGGTATTGACTTCCAGATATTTATGCCATATTTTACATGGATTCTCAGGGTAAAATCAAGAAATGAGAGGGGTGTTAAATTAACAGCTGCAGTGTATTTTCCTCTGAAGTGTCATGTGAAATGGATGAAGGGCCCTGGAAGTGGAGTGAGCAAGAAAGATTTCTCCTCCTCGTGCCTGTGGTTGCTCCATGGCTCTCCTTGCTCTTTGTATCCACATAGAGATACAGATTGAAGATGGGGAGGTGAAATGCAGCTGTTGTTGCACTGTTTCCCCCATCCTGATGTGGGAACCAAACCCAAATCTTGCACTGCACAAGCGAACACTCCAGCTGCAGGACCCTTGCTCTAGTGGTGGGTGTCTTCTCTCAACATTTCTTCCTTGGAAGGAGACCTGAGACTCTCAGCTTGGGAGGAAACAGCTGCAGTGATAATTTAGCACCTAAACTGGAGAAAGGACTGGGACTGCAGCTGTGTCCCTGTGCCTGGTGTTATCCTGAGCCCAGAAACAGCAGATTCCTACTAGCAACAAATGGTTTGTTTTTCTCCTCTGAATTCAGGGAGGACACCCCACTTCCAGCCTCTGAGTGAGCTGGTTGAGGCAAATGCTTACATTATAGCTGGAATGTCTAAAGGTTTGAATTTCACCTGATGTCCATCCAAAGTGAAATGTCAATTGCATCATTTCCCAGACCACTGAAATCAAATCTCCACAGGTTTCTGCCCAGAAGTTCCTCAGTCTGGAAATGCCTTCGCTGGGAGGAGTGAGAGGTGGGACTGGGTCTGTGTAAAACATGCTGGGTACAGTGGGGAGCTCATTTCATGGCTTGGAGCCTGAACTTGGAGCTTAGCAGAGGCTGTAATTCTGAAACTGCTGCTCCACAAGCACAATCCTTACCAGTCTGGGCTTGTGGCACAAGAATCAGTGACGTTGATTCCCTTAGCAGAGGGCAGCGAGGGAAGGGCATGCAGGTACACGTAGCTGCACACATGCATCCACACTCGTGCTCTTTACAGCCTGAAAATGAGTGAAAGGCAAGTGCCATCCCACCTGGAGGGATTGCTGCCAGCACACTCCGTGCTCTGCAAGTCCCACCGTAGCACTGCTGGTGGCAGCCAACACGTTAAAGCCATTGCAGTGCTCCTAAAACCTGCTCTGCTCCCCTTGCTCCGTGCTCCAAGACACTCACGGCGGGCTCGGCATCAGGACGGCTGAAGGATGGCAGAGGAGGTGAAGGTCAGCAGCCCAGAGGAGTGAAACAGGAGGCTGGGGTCGGGGTGGGGGGGAGGGAGTAAACTTCTAAATTAAGGGACATTTGGAAACAATTTCCTTAGCACTTTGCAATGTGGCAGATGGGAGGGGGTTCCCTGTCTCTGTAATTCCCCCACCAAACACCTGCTGAGCTCTTCAGAGGTCCCGAGGACTGGAACTCACTTTATCAGACTGAAGGAGCTGCTGGGCTTGGGCAGCTTACAATGAAGGTAGTGTCACCAATCCCAGTAAACTTGCCAGATTCAGCAGAAAAGCTTCCTAGAGCCTTATCTTAAACAAAGCTGCAGTTTGGTGATCTGAAATCATTAATCAAGCTAATTGCAGCTCATATTTATTGGCCTGTAGCTGCTGTGTAGCCACAAACAGCTGAACACACTGAACTTATCAGCTAAGTAATTGTCTCTGATAAATGAATTGCCTTCAAAAGAAAACAAGTGATGTCAGCAATCCATCATCAAAATGTCTGCGGGAAACCCCTGGATGTGTTGGTTTCATACAGGCACAATCCTACTCGGTGTTAAATAAAGAGCAAGGGCACATTCCTACAAGACCCTAAATCTTGCACTTACACCCTGAGGTCATGGGCCATTTGGTGCTTATGATGGATTCCTTCAAAGAAAGAACATATATATATATTTATGTATGTATATTTGTGTATGTGTGTGTATCTGACAGTGCCCTTGCCATCTGCTTTCTTTCTTCAATGCTTTTTCTCACCACATCTTCAATCCTGTAGACCCAATGAACCGTAAGCTTCTTGAATAATAAACCATGATACTGCAGGCAAATTTTAGGGAAAGATAGAAATAGGACATGGAGAAATGGAAGAAAAAAGTGATGCTGTTGCCTCCTAAACTAGGGGAGTCCAAACCTAAGCAAACCTCCATCCCTGTCCCATAAAATTGCAGCAGGGCCTGTAGCAACACTGTTAGTAGGACAGAGTGCAGAGGCTGGGTGTTTTTCTTCTCAAATGGCCCCATGAATCACGTGTGTGAGAAGAGAAATAACTGGAAATAGAAGGCACACATACCTGCTTGCAAAGAAAAGCCTGTTTGTGCTGTGAGCACACTGGAGGAAATTGTTGAAGAACAGTTCATCCATGTAAAAATACGACCGGCACGAGGCTGCCAAGGGTAGTCAGAGCTGAGCGGATTGGTCGTCTGAATGCAGGTCAGACAAATTATTGGTGTCTAGGGGCAGCTTTCAGTTACACACAGCATTTTTTCTCCCATAATTTATAAAACTTATGGACAGCAGGATACAAGCAAATGGCTCATTGGGGTCCCAGTTACTCCTTCCTCTTCCAAATTCTTTGGCCTCCTTGTGGAAATGCCCTTGCTATCGCTGTGTTTATCTTTAGACTTGGAGCAGTTCCTCTGGCTGGGCTGAGCTGGTGGAAGAGGAGTCCTTTTTTGCAGGAGAATTCACCTTTATGTTCCCTTCTTTGCCCATTAGTAATAGGGAGAACAAACAGTAACTTGTTCTGGTGGATTTTATGGCTTTAGTTAGCAGGAATATGTCATAAATTTGTCAGACTGCTTTGAAGTGATGTTTCAACGATCTGCTCTCACTTCCCAGATAACACAGAACTCATTCCTGCAACAAGGCCATAACTCCTGCTATCACAAGAGCTTCTTCAAACATGACCATGATGTGAGAACTTTGCAAGTGCCCCAAAATGTCCACGCAGTCCGTTTGAAAGAAATGTTCCAAGTTTCAAGATTAGGAATCCATATTTTTATTGCTGTCCTAATTGTAAGGCAGATTGAATAAAAGGAAAAGCTGTGCTGCCACCCTTCTCCTTGCCTAATTTCTGTTTTATAGAGAAAAATGGTTTACAGCCATGGGTTAAGAGTCAGGACTCCTGGGTTTTTTTCCCAGCTTAGCTACTGACTCATATTACGTTTGGCAAGTCATTTAACATCTTTGCTTGGCTTTCTCCTCCGTAAGAGAGATGTAATAATACTTCAGTGGCTTAATTAACTAAACCTTGTAAAGCACTTTGAGATCTTTGGATGAAATTGTTCTAAAAGGTGTTAGAATGTTGAAATGGCAGAAACAACAAGATAGCAAAGCACAGGATTTACCAGCTGGTGTGGCAAGAGAATCTGGTGAAGGTACTGAGGATGCTTGGGAAGAAGGAGCCTGAAATGTTGCCCTGTGCTGCCAAGGAATTCTTGCCTTGGTGGGTAGTGAATGTCGTGGTTTTGGAGGTAGGGAGAAGATGTTTTTTGGATAGAGGGCAGATTAGTAGGGCTGAACCTCAAGCCCTTCAATTCGGGCTTAAAGCAAGAAGAATTAGTTCAGTAGTGCAAGAGTAGGACAAATCTGTGTGTCTTGGTTGCTCATTTTGCAAGGATATATTTTTAAAAGTTGCTGTTCTTTTCCATTTTTGCAACTCAGTGAAGTGGATGGAGCAGTTTATGCAAAACTAACAGGTGCCTGTTCCCACAGGGAGTCCAAAAGGTTCCACTGCATCCTCCAAACAAAGGTTCTGGATGCAAACAAGGGTGCTGGAGCTCCTGTGCCATTCAGTGCCAGCCCATAAACCATTCTTGCTGTGTTTCATTAGTCAGAGGACAGCAAAGTTAAAAAATGGGCTCTATAGCCTCAGCTCCTCAGCCAGGTCTGTGGGTGATGGATTGCAGAGGTAGGAGCTCTTCCCAAGACACACCCTGTGTGCAGCAAGAGGCACTCCAAACTTAACACCATTTCAAAGAAGTGTCCCATTCTGTGCAGCTCCCCAGTATCCATGTTGCCTTGGACTTGGAAGAAAAGAAGAGGCCATGGGGTCTTTTAGCAGTGATTATGTGCTGATGAGAGGTCCCACCATCCCCAGGCAGGACCAGACCCTACCAGGTGGGCATAGGGGAGAGCCAAGTGCATGCCTCCTGTGCTTTAAGTTTTAATTTTGACAAGGAATCTGGCTTGCAGCAAGGAGGGAATGAAACAGCCAGGAGGGAATAGCAGGGAGAGGGTAGGAACCATAAGGCATGTGGTTTCACAGGCTTGCTGGGTGCACAGCCATGGGGTGTTGAAATGTTTAAAGGGATTCAAGATAAATAAATCTCTCTCAGCCCCCATCTCAGCAATGCCTGCTAGCGTAACTCAGTGCTGGAGCAGAAAGCAACCCGCTCTTCATAAAGAGTGTGACTCAAAACGGGTTAATCCATCACTCACTCTCCCCCCCTGCCCTCACCCTGCTCCGTCTGGGAGAACTTCTCATCAGTGCCTGGGCCCAGACATCGTCTCAGCAGCTGGCTGTGACTCCACGGCACAGCAACCCCTCCAGCCCCTGCCAAAAGCAAACTCCATCCACGCTTTAGTGGCTCCAGGAGCCAGCCCCAGCCTCTGCACCCAAGCCCTGAGCCCAGAACGGGCTGTGCTTGGCTGCTGCTCAGCTCTGGAACCTGCCCCTCTGGATTTTCCTGATGCCCACCAGCAGTGAGAGAGCTGCAGCCTGACCCAGTATTCCATAGCTGCTGGGGTCTCTCCTGTGTAGCAGTTGGACACGCTTGGTGCTGGCAGCAAGCCGAGGGGTGGGGGGTGGTTTATTTTCCCACTCCAATCTCTTTTGGCAGTGTCAGGTATCCCATAAGCACAGCCATGTATTCTATGTTAGTTTCAAGGCAAAACTTCCTCTTTAGGAATAATTTCTCCAGAACTTGCCCATTTTTCTGTAAAATTGACATGGCACTTCGTGGCGCCCAAGTTGTCATTGCCTCCTGTAAGATGCCCAGCCTGGGTTGGAGGAGGATGGTATGAAAGCAAGGAGGGACTTTAATGGACAAAAATATGTGAGAAAGCAGAGGGATGGGGATGTAACAAGGAGCCACTGGTTTTATAACAGTTTCCATATTCCCTTGCTTGACTCTCTCCTTTGAACAGTGGATGTGGAAGGAGTAACCAGTTTTTTTACATGTGATTCGTAAAAGCAGCAAGAAATGCAAAAGATGGGTCACTTGGGCTCTGTAAATGGGGGGAGGTAGGGGGGGATGTTATGGGTAAAGTAATGGATGTAAAGCAAATGTTTCTGGAAGCAAAGGGGATGCATTCCCCCACTGTGCAGCCTGCTTTCAAGGGCTCATGGAGTGAATCTCCCAGAAATACCATTGGAACACATCTGGTTCTCTCCAACACAGATATTGCATGGGTCACAGTGGAGCCAACGTGACGTGGGTCTAATGAATTTTCCACCTCTGACTGAGGAAAGCCCATCTTGGCTCATTTCTTGCATGTTCCCACTGAGTCTTTCCTGTAATTTAGGAAGACATTCAGCTGAAATTTCCAGTTCCCACTTCAAGTTGCCACCAGTTTATTTTCCAATGTTCTGGTTCAGCTTTGAACTATCCATACCCTCTGGATATCCTGGTTCATGGTGGACCAGATGTGTATCACTTGCCTCTTCATGGCCATGCTGTCTCTGCCCTTGGAGAAGGATGCATTTCTCCACCACCCACTGCTCTGCTCCACCACCCTGATGGGCTGCAAGGCATTTTCCTGCATCGTGTGTGGGACTGACCTGTCCTCCCATGGAATTCAACCTCTGTGCTTTTGAAGCATTTGTCACCTCTGGGTCCTTCCCTCCCCTCACTCTGAATGCCACCACATGACTCATTCCTCAGTTTTCTTGGCAGACAGACCCCTGAGGAGCAACAATTCAGTCCACATTACTGCCGAGTGTGATGTGTGATTGAAACTGTGCTGAGAGATTCTCTGCCAGGCGAAAAAGGACAAACAGTCTTTCCCAGAGGATGCTCTGCTTCATTTGTGCCCTCCCTTCGTGGATGGTGTGATTGTGAAACTGGACTTCTTCCAGCATGCATACAAGTTGGACATGGGCTTTAGTGGACACTCAAGTCCCATTTCACCTCTGCCCTGCTGGGAAACAGTGTCCCAGGAGAAGATCTTCTCCTCTCTCTGCAAAATACTTGGCAAAGCAACAGAATTTTCTTGGTCTGAGCTCATTGATGGACTTGGCTCCTGTGGGATTGACTGGACTCTCATTCCACTGGGCACATCCAAAGCCCTTTGTTTATCATATGGAGGTGTCAGTTTGTCAACTGGCAGTGCTACATGGATAATAATATTTTCATGATATCTTTAACTTCCTTTTTTTTTTTTTTAGGTTATGTTAACTAAAAGAGCAAGTGCCACATACTGGGAGTCATCCTTCTTGCCTCAGTGGAGTTGGTGAATTCAGTCCAGTGCAGAGATTTCAACCAAAGATCTCTACCCTTACGTGCTGGGAGGAGCCCTGTTGCTTTTAAAGGGAAGTTCACAGACAATGAGAACCACTCGGTGTTTGATGTCCAGCCAAGGTATCTCCCAACAGGATCGTTGCCTATGTTTGCAAATTAAACGTGCAAGACGTAGAAGGCTGAGGGCTCTGTTCTCCATCTGACCTCTCATGGGCATCATGTCAGTGCTAACTGCAATTAACTTTTGTTCTGTGAGCAGAGTTTACATTTTGTTGGGTCCTATGGTAATATTATTTTAAGAAATATCTCAGCTTTCTTGCTCTTTCTCTTGTTGTTCACACAGATCAGATCCAGGTTGGCTTTAGGAAGCTGAAATTTTTTTTAAGATAAGGAGGTTGATTTTGGCTTATTCTCTATCCCTACTTATCACTTGGTCTGAGTGCAGAGAGTTGTTTCTGAAATGAGACAAACATTTCAGGGACGACATGACCATTGTGTCTTCAGTCGCCTTGTCTTTTCACACTTGGGTGTTTTTGTTTCTCCACCAAGGCAAAGTAACCACTTCTCATATAAATCAATAGATGTAATGCACCCAGGGGAGCTAAAAAATGCCAGGGCTGTGTCCTCTAGCCCTGGATCAGCCAAAACGCTCTCTGCTGCCAGTGGGAATTGGACAACATGAAAGGATCTAGTTGAGATCCTAGATTCTCACATCTAGTGAGAAAAACATTTCCAGAAAAAATCAAGTCAGTGAACCTCCAGGTCAAAGACGTCTGAAGACTGGCAGCAAACAAATACAGCACCTGCCTTTAAGAAGACCATGAAATCAGGTCTTGGCATCTTCTGCGTAATCAGCTTGTTTGTTCTGGGGAAGTGTCCAGACTTCACAGGCTGTTAAAGGAGTTTGTGCAACAACAGGCAGGAAAGTATCTGATGGCCAGCAGACAACATGGGCACTTCAAAACCAAACCATGCCAAAAATAAGGTACTGCTGCCTTGCTGATTTGGTAGAGGCAGTGAATCTAGTGCACCCATGATGTAGTTGGGATTCGTCAGGGTATTTGACATTGCACTGTGCTAGAAGCTGGGTAAAAATACCCTTGCTCAGACTATGTATTTTCCAGAGCAGAGAGCTGTTGCTGTTGGTGAGCTCCCCTGGGCACAGCAGGGTGCCAAGGAGGTCAGCAGTCGAGTAACTCTTATTTCAGGTCTTCAAGACCAGGCCAGTGCCTGGTCATATGGGGATTTGCTCATTCTCTTGGTCCCAGAGAGTATCAGGGAGATCCATGGGCTGTGGGCACCATCTGCAGTGCTTGGGACCAGGGAATGGGGACTCACCAGGGATGTCCAATGAGGATCTGGTGGCATGAACTCTGCCATGGTGGAATGCTGGAATGCTGCAGGTGGTAAGCAGGAAAAGGGCAAAGAGATGGATGGGTCAAAAATTCCAGCTGCAATCAGAGCAGCGAATGGAGATGGGATGAAATAGGATAGTCCTTTAGGAAGGGGGAGTGAGGCCATGGGACCCTGTAAAGTGCACAGTCCTGAGGACCTGGCAGAAAACCTTAACTGTCAGCTTGTGATGCCAAAAGTGTAGGAGGACAGAGCCAAACTGGAGTGCAGAGGAGGAAAACTGTTGCAGCAATGAATGAACATCAACCAATAAGTAGATTCGGGGGAAAAAAAAAGCAACAGTTCAAAGGAAGTTTGAAAGTTGCAGTAAAAACCAAAATAATTACATGTTTAGATTGCTAATTACAGAAGCCCACAGCCTTAAAAGACCCTATATGGAATATTTGAGTCAGTCTTAGCCTATACAATTAAAGAAATGTAGGCATAGAAATGATCAAAAGGAAAATGCTGTGAGGTTTGAAAGCTGGTGCATAAGGAGGACTGATATTTGGTACACTTGCAGGAAGAAAAAGCACTTCATATTTTACTACCAATGTGTTCAAGCAATG
The DNA here is from genome assembly GCA_013399225.1 of Rhipidura dahli. Taxonomy (NCBI): domain Eukaryota; kingdom Metazoa; phylum Chordata; class Aves; order Passeriformes; family Rhipiduridae; genus Rhipidura; species Rhipidura dahli. The sequence goes on along the minus strand of VXAC01000650.1, from coordinate 895,844 downwards.
ATGCAACAGTAGGGAGGGACTTATTCTTGGGAGATGACTGGATAACAGCAGTGGTCAGACACTAGCAAAGCTCATGCCTTGCTGGGAGATGGTTATGTGCTCCATTTCTCATTTCTACCCACCAGGCATCCAACTTCAGACCCCAAATCCTTCTTCTGCTGTTGGTGGTGTGGATGTAAGTGTGAGCTCAGCCTCAGAAAGCATTTTCCTGCTCCCCATGCAATGCACAGAGACCTCACGCAGGGCCGGGCTGCAGCACGCTGCAATCCAAGCTCCCCGTTGCTCATGTGCCAAATCACTGAGGGCACAGACCGACCAAATTGCTTCAAAATCTGGACAAGTTCCCATATCTCCTCCTGATGACAGACTTGTGCAAGGAGATACTCGGCATGTTAGGAAGTGTAGGCAGATTATAAGTGGGCAGGCCAGGCTGAAGTCATGTAAATCTTGTAAAAATCTGTCTGCTTCTCCTGCTTCAGTTAAGCTGAGAGCAAAACAGTACCTTGACACTGGCTGATATCTGTGTGTAACATCATCAGACTGCTTTCATAACGATCCTGATTTACTTCAAATTTCAGAACACTATAAAAAGACATTTTGAGACTAAACACATTTGCAGAGCTCGTTACAGCCAAATAATTAAATATTACAAGGATGGCAAATGCTTGCAGGCACAGGTCTGTCAGGTCCCATGCTCTGCAGTGTCTGAAATGTAGTGGCTATTTCCCTTTCTTGGAACAGGAGGTGATTTCATTCTTTCATACTGTTTCCTGTAGCAACATCATTATGTGCCAGCTTTTTGCTGGGGACTGCTGTGCACCTAATTCGTCCAGCTCACAGTAGTACTGCTGATGGCAATCCCTAGCACAGATCTTCCCTGGAGCTGTGTTTGCTTAACCAGTATTTAGTGAAGTCTTTGTTTCTAATTTGTCTGTCTACTATGTGCTTAATTAGCTCCTTTTGAACTCATCATCCTGCACACCTACTTCTGCAAAATGATCCTGGTAGGTGGAGAAATGCTGCTGTTGAAATCAAGTGAGCTGTATTGGTGCAAGTGAGGTCAGAGTTGGGTGTGATGTGGCAGTGCTGGAAATTACTCCTCTTTCAGGAGCCATGTTTTAAAACTTACCTTATAAACTGTGCTGCTGAAAAAACAAGAGGATTTGTCAGTTAAATCTTTGGAATCAAGTCTAGGCTTGCACATTCAGACCAGTTATTTCTCCACAAAGAGCTCTCTTTCCAAGATCATATATCCCTCTGCAGTTTCGTATCTCCATTTTTCTGCAGCAAAGGGTGGGTTGGGAACATCCAGTTCCCCATAATCATGATCCACATGAGTAATTGGCAGCAGCTCTGAGCATGTGTCCTCATGCATTTATGGATATTTATGATCTTCCTTACTAGAGAGATGAACATGTTTTGTCTCTGAGGACCCTGCTGACTCTAGTTTCTTTTTCACTTTCCTGTGGATTTGCTCATCACTGACAGGTGGTTCATAAGTGCACAGCCAGCCAAATGGGTATAAGGGTATCTCAATGTCTCACTGAAAAGATATGCTCAAATGTTATTTCTCCTGGAGGCAAGAACATCAGGCTTGGCAGACCAGGGCTGTGTTTGGCAGCTCCCACATCCCCGTGATCCTCACAAACTGCTTTGGGCTTGTGGTTCCTTTCTGCAGGTGATGCTGTTACACCACAGCAGCCAAGTTGCCCTGACATCTCCTGATCTCACTTCTTGAAGGCATAAGAAAAATCTTTCTTTGTGTGCTGGAGTGAAGCAGGACTCCTGGACAGGGAGTCCTCAGCCTTTAACCAGAAGATGGCACAATGTAACTGCTGTATGAACCTGGACCATCAGCAAGCTCTCCCTAAATAACAGTGGAGAGCTGCTAAGAGGAGAGCTAAATGGCCAGACATTTTCCAAGGGGTGTATGGCTGCTCTCAGGTGATGGCTTCTGTGTTGCTGGTCACTCATCTCTCTTCCTGGGGTCTTCTTGTGCTTCTGCAAATGCATCCAAGCCAGCTCTACAGTCACCTCTTCCCTCTCCCCCTGTGTCCATGTGCCTGCATGGGTGAGGATGCTGCACGTTCATCCACATGCCTGCACGAGTTCCCTGGGGATACACCCCCTCCAGCTTGCCTGAGTCTGGCAGACACGCTGGACAGCCAGCAGCCCACCTGCTTAATGATCCCCAGAGCACATCTCAAACCCTCCAGCAGATGCATGTGAGACCCCAGGAGCTGATGTTCTGGGGACCCTGGGCTGTCAGCGCCAGCTCACAGCCCGTGGTCCCCTGGCTGGTGTGGTGCACACCTGGCCTTGCTGGCAGCGTGGGGTCCCAGGTGCTCTGGGGCCACATTCCCATCCTCTCCTTCCTCTGAGCTTCGGGGACTTTCTGCCTGTGGTCGCATGGCTCCTGTGGACTCCCGGCCTGGCTGTGGCCTCTACACCTTGGAGCAAAACTGTCTGCTTTATTTCTGTACTGAAAGGGCTGGCAATGAACTCCAGGAGCCAGGGAATGGCTTGGGAAGGGCAACCTTGCTGAAAGGTGGTGAAGGAGACCCAGGCAATTCCATAGCTGTAGATAACTCCCTTGCTCTTGAGTGGTCCCATGGCTGTGTCAGACTGCCCTTGGAAAGGCTGAAAGACTGAAGTTCCTTTTACAAATGGAAAACTGTGTCTCATAACAAAACATGGGGCTGGGCATGAAGAAAAGGAGCTCAGCCAGGAGCTGGAGTCCTCCTTCTGTTCTGGCTGTGACCACAGGCAAGCGTGTCACTGCGCTGTGGCAAACACAGCTCCCGTCTCGTGCCTCTGACCAAATTCTTGGGCACATTGTACTGCTTGAGCAGTCGGGACATGTAAAGCCCTCTGAGAGCCTTGAATGAACAGGCCCGTAGGAGTGCGAAGTGCTGTGGCGCTGAGGATGGATTATTTTAAAGGCAGGGCCCAGTTAGTGTGGCTGATGATGATGGTCTGACAGGCAGTAGCTTAACAAGAGATCCTAGAGACAGCTACGCCGGGGTGAATGAGTGAGCAAAGGCAAGCTATGCCCATAACTTTCTTCAGCTCCTTGTCTTTTTGCTCAGGACTGACACCAAGGTCGCTCCTCGGTATTGCCATAAGAGACGTGCGCCAGAGTTTTTTGTCTGTCTTCAAGGACAGAACTAATTCCCAAGGTTTCTGATTGCCACTGATGCTTTTAATTTCACTTTTGCACCATACTCAAACACAAACCCTTTGCCTATCTAGTGAGTTTCAAGTCCAAGTAAACTGTGGTGGCAAGAAAAGCTTAAAAAAAAAATTAAAAATTACTTGCTTGCATTTTTTCTTGTGTTGGTGAAATTTACTCTTTGGTGTGCTTGATAATATTTGCATTAAATTATCCTCCTCTGAGCAGAAATTGTTGGGACTAATTTAGATTTCAGGGCATAAATCCAAACTTAGAAGACTATAATAATGTGGCAGCTCTTTGCCATTGAATTACATGTTAAGTATCTTACAGTGGAACTGTAATTACATGCTCACTCCAAGCATTGACAAGTAAACAGGATTACAACAGTCTCTGGAACCAATGTTTGCATGAATACTTCAAGAGAAAAGAGATACTTGAGGACACATATGGGGTTTATTTTCTGGCTGAAAGCATATCATTGTTATTTATTATTCACACACTACTGCTGTACATGGCAGAACAGAGGCTGTGCAGCACTTACTAGCTGAGAGGGAGAGATGGATAAGAAAAGAATAAACAAAAGTAAATCCTGGCACTTTCAGTGTTTCCTTTAGCTATGAAGGGAAGGGAAGGGAAGGATAATCAGACATTGACAGGAATTGAGGTGGCTCTGGAATGCACTGGAAGCACAATGGAGACGTGCCTGCACAGAGTCTGCACTGAGCCACAGCAGCCTCCCAGTGATCATCAATACCCCTCTTAGCAGGCCTGGAAAGCTCTCTGCAGAGCTTCTTACCTGCTTTTCCTTTTGCTCCCTAGCACTTCTGGGTCTCAGAGGACTTATTCCCATGTGGGATCTTGCCAATAGCCTTTGATGTGGCCTTGGAAATCCCATAACTCAGTTCCCATGGTGTCAGATGTGAGGAGCAAAGTGGTGGCATGCTGCCTCTGATGGAGCTCAGATGGATGTCCCTGCACCACAAGGAGAGGTCAGCAGCAGAGGAATAAACCACCCTTCTGTTGCTGACCTGTAACTGAGACTTGGAGGCATTAATTTCTGCCTTTCTCTTTTGTCCTAATGCCATGGTGAGGAAGGGGAATATTGAGCCAAGGGTAGGTCCTTGTAACCTTGAGTAACTTGTCATTTCCTAGGCCACCTTCAGGACAAACTGGGAGGAGGAAATAAATTCCTGGCAGAGCTGAGAAATGTTTGCAAAGCTTCTCTAAACATGATACAAACTGAAATGAGTTGATGAGGACGTGTCAGGACAATGGGAGGGGAAGAGGAAGATGCTGGGAGTGCCCTGTGCTCATGCAGGTATTTGGATCAGGCACCAGAAACCAAAGTGTCCCAGTGTCTCTGTGAGACTGTCTGTCTCCAACAGGCTGAATGACAGCTCCAGGCCCAAAAGCTCCTGAGCTTTGGAAAAGATTTGGACACAGAGATGAATTCTGTGGCTGCAGCTCTTCTCTGACCAACAGTCTGTCAGTCTCAGCCTCCTGTGCTCAGTCTGCTCTTTGTGCAAACTGTGCTTGTTAGGGGACGATGGTGTCAGCCACTTGCCCTACACCTACACCTTTCACACCATGTGTCCTGCACTCTGGGGTGGCATCCGGGGCTTCATGGAGGCATTCTCACTTCCAGCTCACAAGAGTGATGGTATGAATTGCTATAAATCAGGAGCCTGCATGTGACTGACATCTGAAGAGGCAGTGAGAGGAAAAGGGCTGGCATCTGGCTTAGCCATGCTCTGTGTGCAGCTTGGGTATATCCAGGGTGGTAAACCCTCCTCCAGTGAAAACCCATGTTGTCCAACTTACCCATGCACATGGTTCACTGTTCTGGTGCACAGGACTCAATTACTAAATGGCAGAAGAATGAAATATACATTTCCAGTCCTGTGGAGAACCACTCTACCAAAGTTACTTAATATAATTAACTGCAACTCTGCCTTCAAAGGGACGGGTCAGAAATGGCACTAGTCTAATACTTTGAGTTTTGTGTCACATCTGAGTGACCCACAAGGCTTTATTCAGATCTAATAAACACGTTTTAGCTATTAAGTCCCACCACACCTCTGAGAGCTGAGCAAAAAGTAGCTACTAATAGTGAAGATATTCTTGCACACGCTGTACTAAATTTCTTGGTTTGTCTCTTTGGAAGAGAATGGACCAATGTTTAAGAAAAGTAATTGTAAGAGGATACAAGTGCTAGAATTAATGTTTCTCTACTCAAATAGAAGGGTCTTCTTATTTTCTTATTACAGACACCATCCCAAATGCTCTCCTGTTCCACATTCTCTTGACAAGCCATTTTTCCCAGACAAAGGTTTGTGTTCATGCTGAAGGATACTGCTCTCTTCTGGACTCCTGAGTTTCAAGTCATGCAGCCCTACTTCCTGCACCCAAATTTCCTCCAGCCCATCTTGAAGCACCTGCCATGTGGGCTTCTCACGAGGCACAGTTTGTTGCTTGGAGATGGTGTCACCATGAGTGTGCCCTGCAGCTTTGTTGGGAAAACACACTTTGAGAGTAAATCTTGGCCAGGTGAAAGCAAAGCGTCCCTCTAGGACTGGTTGTAAGGAACTTTTAGGTGGTGAAAGCAGCAGCTCTGGTGGGCCACTCCTTGCACTAATGCCCATTTGTCCTGTGCACAGGGGCTCACAGAGCTGAGTGTCTTCCTGCCAGGGCACACCACTGGCATGGCTCTTCCCCCAGGAGTCACAATCAGGGATTTGGAAATGCTGACCTGTGGTTTTAATTATCTCTTTGCTTTTGAACCTATTCTGAAGTGATGCCCTGAGGACCCTTTCATGCAGATGACTTCGGTGTTCATAACCCAAGTCCCTCCCTCACCTTGGTGCTGGATCACACAACAAAGTCATACTTACTCCACTTTGTTGGAAAATATGGCTGAGTTTAGGCACTTTGGATTATTCAGATTGATCATCCTGCTAATTCTGCCTGGCCTTAAAATGTATTCACTTTTTCCCTAATGTATTCACTTTTCCCCTAATGCCTGGCCTGGATTTTCTTGTCTAAGGCTCAGGATGTCATATTCCTTGAAGAATTCTTTTGCACTGTGTAACTTTACAATATGTGGAATTCCTTCTCTCCATTTATTCACTTTAAGTGCTGTGCTCAAGTAGGGGTGGTTGTGTCTGTAATCTGGGTGTCTCAATTTATGGCCACATCAGGACTCCAAAATGTTCAAACGTTCTTACCCTTTTCATAATAGCAAATGATTTATGAAGAAGACATTTAGGTTAGAAAAATGCCTGCATAAAATTGTGTACTTTTAGTTTTCCTGCACTTGTATGTCTTCCAGATGAAATGATGATCCCTATTCCCTTGTTAGCAGGGAAGAGGCAGTGCATCCATAAAGCTGAGCCAATATATAACAATGTTGTATACTGTCAAAACTCTCCGTTAAAGCTCTGTCACTAAAGTCACTGTAGAAATGAGGAAGAGAACTTCATTTTTGGCTCCCAGATTCACTGTCCCATTTTCCCATGGGAAGGACCCCCACACCTTTAAAGTGCTGAGAATTTCCTCTGCAGCTGATGGGAAACAAATTTCCCCAAGTCATATACAATGTGTTTCTTCTGATGCCACTACATGAAAATGTGGATGTCAGCTCTGAAATGTGGCTCCACATATTTTTACCCCACTTGGATATTTAATGCTCATATGAGCAGAATGAGAGTTGATTTTGAAATGTTTTCCCCTGCTCTCTGCAGGCCAACCCAGGGCTGGAGACAGACCAGGATCCACCATGGATTATACAGGAGTGAAGACAGCCAGAATCAGCCACTGGCTTGCAAGCAAATGTCTTTTCTTATTTTGGTCCTGGAGATGTGAGTGCCCTGTTTCTCTTGCAGTGCTCCTGGAGTACAAATTCCTAGTGATTGGGGGGAATGCAGTGAGCTTTGTATCAGCAGCTTCTCAACTTTTTGCTGGGGGTAAAACTGCCTGTGGAGGAAGACAAATCAATTGACTTTACAGATGAGCTGATTGATGATGCCAGCTCACCATTCCCAAAGCTGGAATCTTCATGCTCAGGCTGCCAGGGAGTATTGAATATTCCCAGCCCTCTCTCCTGCCTCAGGACAGTGCTGCTGGCTTGGATAGAAGCTGCTGGCCACTCTTGTAGGATTCCCTGTGCTGGGAAAATCCCCTTACTGCCTTCAAACATCAAACATACTTCTGGCTTTGCTAGAGAAGTGTGAAAGAAAAAGGGGAGGTGAAGTTGAGAACTCAAGCTGCCACTCCAGGTTGAGCTGCAGGGCTGGCAGTGAGGAAAAAAAAAATTCTGCTGCTAAACAAATTTGATCTAGAATCAGTGAGCAACTACCTGGAGCTAACCCGGCTTTCTATACACTCATCTTAGGAAACTTGTGCAGATCATTCAGAAATTGGGTTTCTTCCCCAGGACAAGCTTGGCTGCTACAGGGAGCTTGCCTCTTTGCCTCTTTTTTTTTTTTTTTTTAGACTTCCTTGTTTTGGGTACTGTTTCTAGTGTGGATTTGTGGATACCCCTAGAGCATCCTCTACTCCCCTCTGGGTTTTGTTGGCTCTCTTTCTCGCAGAGACAAACACCCATGAGCAGATTTTAGAAAGGGCATGATTTTCTCTTTGATTTAGCACGACCAGGAGTTATTCCATTATACCCAGACTTGTCTATTTACTCTTTAGAGCGTGTTCCTTTTATTTACTCCTCCAGAGCTGCCTGTTTAATCCAATCTCTTTTCCACTGAATTACACTAGCACAATAACACAGGCCAAACAGGTTCAGCCTGGGTCATGGCGTGGCAGAGTAAGGGACTATATTCTTGCCAGACAACAACTCTAGTATTATAAAAAAATTGTATTTCCTGGGACTGGTGAAATTTATAGCTAAAAAGGCAGTTTCTATTCCCAGTATTTGTAATGGTTTTGCAGCACCTATCCCTCTAAAAACTAAGCAAATAACCTGAAAAAGAGAGTGGAGTCCGACTTGTTTTTGCAGGAAGCCTGAGATTTGACAAAAGCTTTGGCAAATTGGTAATGCCTGGTCAGTCAGATGTAGGACCTCATGGAGAAGGCAGGCCCCAGAGCCCCACCAAAGCTCCACACCCAAACCCTGGGATGACATTAATCTGTTTGAACTAACAGTTGTGTAGACCATGGATAAAAGCAGCCTGGTGAGCAGACCTTGGAGTTCAGAGCCAGCACTGCAGTGGGTGCTGTGCCTTGTGTCCCAACATGTTTCTTCCCTCTGGCCTTGGGTTACAAACCGTGTGACAGCTGAGGACACCCTTTTATGTATTTATGCCACCTTTTGCTCTCTTGCTATTGCATTACATCTGCCCTGCCATGCAGGTTTTTTATGTTCTTCATTATTCTTTTTGAGCAGCAGACTTTTTTGTTCTCCATTATTAACTCTATATCTTAATAGCTCTCTTAAGTAAACAGACACCTGCACTTTACAGAAACATGAGAAGATAAGTCCACTGGCCGTGGAGGTTAAGTTCTTATTTATTTCTATCATATGTGATTTACTCTCCAGCCATTTTTCTCATGAGATACGTTGTCACCTTCTCCCTGCCCTGTGTATATCTGCTGCTCACCAGGACACCGGCCAGCCCCACTCTGCTCCTGTTATTTTGGAAACCCAGAGCTGTGAGTTTCATAAAGGCTGGGTTAAGTAAGCAACAGATTTATCTTTGTCGAAAGATAAAAGTGTTTGGCAGCAAATGTTGGCAGCTCCTTGCATATTTCCAAGGCTCCTTAGCTCTCTGCTCTTCCCTTTGCTGGGGATGGCTGAGGGGGCTGCTGCCCAGCCCGAGGGGCAGCCTTGCATCATCCAGGCCTGAGCAGATTTGGTGTGGTTAATATTTAAGCCTCCCTGTGCCTGGGGAGGGTGGGCCAGATGCTCCCTATGAAGTGTCTGGTGCATCATGCCATGGTGGATTTTGTATCCATCCTCTTTGGGCTATGGGCAAGAGGGCAGCGCTCCTCAGGTCCATCAAGGTTTGTCCTGGTGTGAGAGTGCTCCCCCCAGCCCTGCCCTGCACACCCAGCCACCCCAAAGGTGCTGCTGGATGAGGCCATGGGCACAACACCAGGACAAGGGGAGTCTGGTGAGCGTTTGAGCAGCTGGAGGGCCAAGAAGAGCCCACTGAGTTCAGGGTTTCCCCCATGGGAAGCCCATCTCCCATCAGGAATAAAGCCATGGCTGCGCTGTTGTGGTGGTATGGCTGCATGGGCTGAGGGCCATCCACAAGCCTCAGAAAAATTGCAACTCCAAGAGGAATGTCCTAGACTGAAAGCATTGAGGTGATGGATGCATCTTCCCTGCAAATTCTATTGCTGCGCCAGAGCAGCCCTGGTGGGATCTCTGTCTGGGGGAATCAAGGAGAGTTTCTCAGGCAAACCCTGGGCAAAACGAAGCTCCTGCCAGTCCAGGCAGGCTGGAACAAGATGCTCACTGGGGAGAAGGCAGCACAGCTCTTCCACCCCATTTCTCAGCAAGCATCCCATTCCAGTCCCTCCTATTGTTTCTATTTGCATACAGATAGAAATTTCCTATGAGGATCTTTTCCGTATGGTTTTTACACATGAGAGTAAACAAGACATAGCTGTCGACTCTATAGTTAACATATTTTTGGTGGTGTTCCCATCCAGAAAATGCAGCTGCATTATACTCCTGATAGAGTGGAACTAAAGTTTGGCTTCAGCAAGAATGTTCATAAATGAAAGACATTTCAAACAACTCTGATTGAGGCAAAGTGTCAGTCCCTCTTCCCACCACCTACCCCCCCACCAAGGCTTTATTTTTTTTGCAGAGTTGCAAAAACTCTGACGTGTGACCTGGAAATCAGCAAATTTCTGCTCCTGGTTACACTTGTATGAATCTGAAATGGCTTTATTGGTTTCAGGGGGTCTGTCCGGGCCAGCACCCTGGTCACTGAGAGGAGGGGCTGTGCTTCTGCTTTACTGCAGGTTTGTCCTTCAGATAATTTGGTTTCTCTTTGTTATCAAGACCCAGCCAGAAAGGGGGGAGGTTGTGCTCGTACCACCTAAACTTAGTCAGTGCCCCTGACATGATGCATGTGGCTCTTGCCTAATCTCCCACTGCTGACAATTAAAACACAAACATATAGTCATATTTTTGGATGAAACTGTACAAACATTTCAAAACAGTTTATGCATGCAGATTTGTATGTTATCAGAGAGCACCACACATGCACATGGAATTTATGGAAAACGCTGAGAGATTTGAAAGGAAATAGTTTGGGCAGTTGTCTTATTTTTTTGAACATAAATCCCCAAACAGTTTCCCTTAACATTCCTCACGTCTGTTCAGCAATTAATACTTGGCATTTCTGTTTTTCATTCTGCCTGATGATATTGGCCTTTTTTTGTTGTTGTTGTTATTTTTTACAACTTTTCTTTCATGTTTCCTACATTTGTTGGCTAAACCTAGTGCTAATCAATGTGTACAAATTTCCTTCTACAGGAGGATGTTGTGAAGGAGCAGTTAGAGGAGATTTAGGCCTTCAGAACTGTGGTCTCCTCCCAAGATGAGATATTTAGATTGAAAGGTGCATAATCAGAGTCTTCAGCTCAGCCTACCTGGACTGAATTGTAGCTGCTCATATGAGTCTGTTGGTTCGATCAGGGTTTTTTTCTCACTTAGAATGATTCCAGTGGCTCCAGTGGGATTGTTCTTGTTTTAGCCAGATGTAGAAGGAAAGCAAAATCAAATCCTTCATACATCAGTGTCAGACTGACTCCAAGAAACCAGTGTTGAGTGATATAAAGGATAAGGGGCCTGAGGAAGGATGTGTTTATGGAGAACATTTGGAAACTTTAACTACTTGTAGTTTGAACAACCACAGAGTTAGGGAACTGCCTGCAAATATTTAAGAGTGGAAAGAAGTACAGAATGATGCAAAGGGATATGAAAAAGAGGAACGAGATATAATTAACAAAAGGAGGAGTGTAACACTTTTGAACAAATGGCAATATTGTCTGCCATAAGCTTTTTGTACCATATTCTTCATCTGAACAGGTAAGCACCTTCCAGGAGTGTGGAAATGGTGCTAACGTGGTTTATTCCTATGATCATGGTGTAGTTGTTGGATAGAAGGGGAGCAGATTTTGTAGTATCTTTTCTTAGATCTACTGAGAGAAGTCAGACAAAAAGCAAATGAGGTCTGGGCTCGGTGTGTCTAAAACCTTCTGTGTGTTCTTCTGTCTAGATTGCTTGATCTAAACCCCTTCCTTGTTCTTACCTTTCCTGCAAGGAAGCAGAATTTTGTCATGAATTGTAGTGTTTAGTTGTACTAGGACCTTCTTATACACGCTTTTGGAATAGGGAAGGCTGTTTGAAGCTGTCACCCAGGGAATATTGGTCTGTACTTTGCGGTGCTGCTTTGGGATGCTCTGTTTCTCCTGCACAAGTGAGCTTTGCCTTTGGGAGGAGAATTCAGCTCAGCCTGGAGACAGGAGTTTTCTTCTGCTGTCACCCATCTTGGAGACATGAGCTAAGCAGCTGAGGAGCGTGTCCTAGACACCGAGACCTTGAAATTCATTTGGCAGCCACTGGGAAGGCAGCGTGAGGGACTCACACTGCCAGCGAGATGCATCCTTCTGGGCTGGGCTGGGCTGGGCTGGCATTCCCTGAGCAGCTCTTGGACTCTGCTCAGGGCTGTCACGTTTCCCTGGTGCCAGGGAGCGCTGACACGGCGTGCCTAACCTGGCCAAGAGAGATAGGGCCTCTGGGCCAACTGGGAACGGTGGGAATGATTTCCTGCAGATGCCATCATGTGCAAATTTAGCACCAGTGAGAAATCCAAGCACAGTCTCCAGGCACAGCGAGGCTGGGCAGTGTGTGAGACCAGTCTTTGGTGAAAGGGCTGAGAACTCTCTCCTGGTGGTGCTTCAGACCAACACAGAGACCACAAGGTAGCAGAGGGTTCATTTGTGCCTGTGAAAAGCCATGAAAGCCCTGGTACAGTTGCCATGGGGAAGTGTGACCTCCCAGCATCGTGAACATGGTTTGGATGATAGGACACCTAACTCTGTTACTATCTTTTCTTCTCTGTCAGACATTGGCATTCGTGCTTCATGTATAAAAGGGAACTGTATGCATGTGATGAACGATTTGTTTCTTTGCAACACCACTTAGAGCAAAGCTACTCTAAGGGAGTAAATGCATATTTACCATGAAGAGAGAAGATGTGACATATTTTATAAAGAAAAAAATATAGATTTCAGTACTGTATGACCCTGTTTGATCTTTCCATCTGCCCATTCATCCCCTCTGAGTATTACCTAGGTTATAACTAGGCCTCAGTTACCACACACAGGGAAGACAGTGATTCTGCTCTCATAAAACACTGCTTTTCTCTGAAAGACACCATTTCAGCCTCAGCTATAGACCCAAATGGAGCAACACAGCGACTCTGGTGTTGTGCAAATGGAAAAGTGCATTTTATGCTCCCCATCTTCTCAGCTGTGACATCTTCTGTGCTGCCCTGTCACACACCAAATGCTTCACCAGAACTGATCCACCCAGGGAAACCCGTCCTCTGCCCCATCAACCACGTTACTTACCTCTCCCTGCACCCAGAGCGAGCCCCTTTCCCAGGCATCCGGGAGGGATGCTCAGGTTGTCCCCACGCGGAGTAACCAGAGGAGGGCTGCATGGACGGGGGCGGCAGGTGTAGGGGATGTGCCAATCCTGCTCATGCCCTTCCAGCATCTCCACGTGCTCCGTCAGCTGCGCGGAGCCGCCCAGCCCCGCACGGCCTCCGCCCCGGCGGCGCGTCCCTCCCGGGGGAGCCGAGCCACGGGATCCCCGCTCCTGGCACCGCTGCCAGCCCAAGCCCCTTGGATCACCGCAGCCAGCCCCACCGAGTGTCACGGGGAATCCGGCTGCGTGCCTGCCACCTGCAGATGGGAAAAAAAACCAAATAAAAATGACGGGAAGCGGGTTAGGAATGACAGTCCGGAGGTGCTGTGTCTCCCAGGTCATCTGCAGGGGAAAAGAAAAGGCCAAGCCGTCAGGATGGGAGGGAGAAAATGCGGGGAAATGGAGTTCTGTGATAGTGGAGGTGAGCAGCTCTTGTGAGGAAAGAGGTAAAAAATCTGGAAGAAGTCCAATTTGTGGTTTTGGAGACATAAGGAAAGTCGTTCTGAGGATGGATGTTCACTAGACCATCACAGCTATGCAAAATTTGAAAAGCCACAGTCCGGAAACAGGGCTTTGGGGACAACTGGGATACAAATGGACTGTTAGGCTGCTTCTCAGGCCATGTGGAGACACGAATTTTGTTGCTCAGCATTCGTTTTTATTTGTCTGCCCCAGAAAGCTGTTTTCCCACAGCCTTGTCTCAGGACCGTGGGGTGCAGGAGCAAACTGGGGTTGTTGACTTTCAGACTACTCAATCATCCTGCAAATTACAGCCAGCCCAGAAAAAAAAACCCACAGCTCTGCATGTTTCCTTTTTTAGGTAGAAGTGTTGGGAAAACAACATGAGATTTTGTTTCTGATAAACTAGGAGCTGCTTCAGGACTATTAATTATTTTTCTTGTATCAATATTTTACATTTACTCCTCTGCTATGGTATTGGGATTGAGATGGATAAAGTCTACAGCATGGTTCCAGAATTTCTTTTAGGCACTCACAAGCCCCTGAAAAAAAAATATAGTGCTGACATTTTGAAGTCAGAAAGATTTATTTTCTTGTTACTTTTGCCTGGGATATGGAAGTTGTGGGCTCCATTCCCTGCCCCATGTAATCCCTTTGCAACATCACTTGGAACCAGATTCTTAAAAAGCTTCTGGATGCCTAAGGAAGAGGCTTAAAGGACATCTGGAGGTGTTGAGACACCTGAATAATTTTTAACTTCTTGTGTATCGCCTCTGTAATCCTCCACCTCCCAGAACTTCACACTGGTGAAAGGCTGCAGGAGAGATTTTGCTGCTTTATAGCTGTACTGGGAAAAGAAATGCTCAGTCTGAGAGATGTTGGAGCCTCCAAAGGCACACAGGTGATTTTCAATAAGGAAGTGAGGATGGAAGGAGTGGATCCATCAGGGCATTTTTATCCTCTGTGTCCAACCTGAGCTGGGTGGTCAGTGCTGGGCTTGGGCACAGCCTGGGTTGGAAGAAGGTCTTTTCTTTCAGGGCTGATTGAAGCCCAGAGAGAGATCACACTAGTCTAGACAGTGTGATACAAAATAATCATGGTGTATCTGGGATTTAAACCTCAGTCTTGGTGCATGACTCGGAAAACAAGACGAGGAGTCTTGGACATCAGTCAGGTCCCTCTAACCCGGTAGGAAACCTGCCCATGAACCAATGTCCCACATCTGCACCAGAACTGGGGCTGCTTTGGACTCCAGTCTGCACACAAACAGAGGTTGTGTAGATAGTTTTAGGGCAGGATCACCTTTGTGATGATGTCCTTGGGACGAAGACCTTGACTCCTTTGGGGTGAAATGACGGGAAAATGTTACAAAGAGGTCTTTTACACATCATCCTGAGAGGCAGCTTTAAGTTGTGTTCTTATCTGGTGCAAGTTAGAGTGATTTTATCAGAAGACATGGCATGAACATGACCACATAGGTTAAGTCCTGAAGGTTTCCCTCAGTCAACACTGTCTTTGAAATCAATGAGGCTGAAGTTATTGCCTGATAGGAGGAGGAGACCATCTGTGATTTCTCAGCTGAATTAACTTTAATGATAAAAATGATGATATAAATATGTATAATATAAAAACAGCATTGTCAGCTGCTTTGTTTGTTTCTGGCTCAAGGGGTTTATATGTTTAGTCTTGGATGTTTTTCACACTGATTTTGTGTATCAAGATTTAATGTTGTCAGGAACCACTGAGTAAAAATATTTAGTAATAACAATAATAATAGAGGGTGTGATTTCCTAATCCTAACAAAATAGATAAGATGGATGTTCAAATTACTTCTTGGCTTGGGTTTAGGAGTTCTCCTGGTGCCTATCACATTGAACTAGTATTGAGACAACTTTGTTTTCAAGGAGGTCTTCATGCTGGAGCATATCAAGTAAGAGATCTAAGAAACTATAACATCAACAGTAATGATGGCTCTTTCGAGATACAAAAAGTTTAGCTATTGAGGCAGTATATTTTCTTGTCGTTTGTTTAGTCTGTTTGGTGAATTCTGCCAGGTTGGTTTTTCATCCTGTGTGAAGAGTGCTTTGCTGTAAGAGCGAATGCATCAGCCGTGTCATGTTTGAAAGTAAATAATAAATAATTGTAACAGTTAATATAAGGAACTGACATCTCCACAGTTTATTTTCCACTTGGTTTACTTTAGTTCAGGCCAGCTTCTTTCTGGCATCATTTGCATCCAAGCCGACAGATCAGAACGGGGCAGCCGCCCCCCATCTCTGCCCCGCTGCCTGCGCGGTGGGTTCCCACGGCCGGGGGTCTCTCCTGGCGTGGGGAGAGAGGTGCCACGGCCGGGACGGGTTGTGGGGTGCAGGGGGGCTGCGAGGTCGGAGGTCTCTACCGCCGCTGGGCTTACGGGGGTGCGGGGAGGGGAACGCTCTCGGCCACGGCGAAGTCGGCGCCGGGGGTGCGGGGCTCGGGAGCGGCGGCTGCAGCGGGTCCGGAGCGCGGCGGGGGCTNTCCTCCCCTCGCTCCTTAAACGGGATTCCGGCTGGGCGAGCCGCCGGACGGCATCACTGGGCATCCTGCGGCGCGGAGCCCCGGAGGCTCTGGCAGGTCCCCGCTGTCCCTCCCCGCACACACACGCTCAGCCCGGCCCGGAAAGCAGGAAAAAAAATAATTTACAAGGTTTCCCCCTTTCCCTGACCTCCTCGCCCGTGACTCTCGAGTGGAAAAAAATCTCCCGCGGGAGCGAAGGGGGGGAGGATTGTTAAAAAACCGCTGAAAGGGCAGAGCCGCTCCGTGGGGAGGGCACCCCCAGGCAAGCCCCCGC
>VXAC01000650.1:650275-879263 GCA_013399225.1 Rhipidura dahli | reverse complement strand
CGCGAACGGCGGAGCGAACGGCGGAGCGGCCGGGTTTGCTCTGTTGGACGCTGTACGCGGGTTGTTGTGTGTCCTGGGGGCACGGGGTGTTTAAACCGGGGAGTTTACAAGGGCGAGGAATCCAGACAGTGTTTAGAGAGTGAGAGTTTTAGGAGGAGAACAGGGTGTAATTAATGTAAACCTGATCTTCCCCGGGTGTGCGTATCACAGCGAAGGCATCTTCAAGAATCTGGGTAATTAAGTGCGGTTGTGCTTTGGGACGCACCTCTGGAGCCCACGGAAACAAGTGAGGTTGTTGGTGGGGGGAGCGTGGAGGGGGGGGAAAGAAGAGGAAAGGAGGAATCAGCGCTGTGCAGAGAAGTCTCGGAGTGGAGGAAGGCGCGTACCCAGAGCGGAGCCCGGCTGAGGGGCACTGGAGCAGCAACACAAAGTTTTCTGAGCTGCTGATGGGAGAGGTAACATTCCTCCTCCCCCTTCCACCGAGTTCCTCCGCAAATTGTTAACCTGAAATCTTGTTTTATGGCCACTTGCTAGCGTTTTGTTTGCCTTCCAGACTGGTTCTGTACAGGATACCAAAGAATTATGCATTAACTGTAAACTTAGAGGAGCTTACTGGCCTCAGTAGGTTCTTGATTTATATCAGGCTAAAGCAGAGAGGAGGGCAAAGTTTTACTCACTGAACACCAAGGAATGAATTACAAGTACGTTGCTCTTTCATTTGCTGTTTCTTCCTGTCAGTCTTTGCAATTGGATTTAAAACTCTGCAAAGTTGAGTGTTGTTCGGGGTTTTTTTTCCCCTCCAGTAACTATTTTGCTCTCCTTTTTCCTGCCTCCAGGTCTGAGAGGACAGTAGCCTGTGCGATACGGCGGGATCTGGTTTTCAAAATGGAATTGCAGCTGGCGCTCCTTTTCGCAGGGATAATTGCGTTTTCGGACTCGGCAAGAGGTAAGGGCAGCGTGCTTGGTGCGAACGCTCTGTGACTCTCACCCTTCCCTCTGCTCCGTGGGCTCGGGCTCCGCAGACACCCGCGGTGCCCCTGGAGGGACTCCCCCGGAGGAGTTGCTGTTGGCAGGGACTCGTCCCCTGCACGTTTTTTGTCTGCACAGCGGTGCAGGCTCGTGCCCACGTGTGGTGCCTCCTCACCTGTGTGGTTCAGGGCCGTAGTTCGGTTTGGGATGGAGCGCGGTCACTCCAGCTTTGCTGAGGTCAGTTAGGCACAGGTGAACTTCCAGGGGCTTTTCTTGTGCCTGTGTGCATTTTAAACAATTTTAAAGAAAAGCAGCTGCATTCCTCTGTGGATCAGAAATACCTCTCCCTTCCTGTAATCCCTCCAGCCTCTGCCCCGTGTATTCCCACTTACAAACTAAACAAACACATCCATTAACTTTCCCGGTGACAGACAAATGACAGTTCCCAACAGTGAGAGCGTATTTTAGCGCTGAGGCTCCAGCAGTTGATCACATTTCAATAAACAGGTTACTCTTCTAGAGGCAAATTGAAATACACTGACCTGGGATAATGAAGTTTCTTTATGGGAAGGTGCTTTTAGCAAAGCTCTGGGATCAGAGTGCAAGGAGCGGTGGCTCTTCTTGTGCTTTCGCCTGTGTTGTACCTTGGTGGGTGCTGTCCTTGGAAAGCCAGGCTTTCAGCTCCCCCACCTCTGGTCACAGTGTAGGGGCTGCATTGTTCCAGGAGAATGGGGGTATGACATTAGGATGCTGATTGCTCCAGCTGCATTTCCCAACAGTCTCAGGGTTTTGTGAACTGTTGTAGGACCTTTAAATCATCCAGAGTGATGGACTCGCGAATTAAAAGATTTAAACTTGTCCTTCACTTGGGCTGTAACTTGCCAAAAATAAATCTTGGGGGGTGAGGATGGGAAAGGAGAGGGGGAGCATTACTCTGAAAACCCAAGTTTGGGTTAGTGCACTGCTTTTTTTTTTTTTTCTTCTTGGCATTGGCTCTCGAGCAAATATTTTATGGAGGCAAAAGCACTATAAAATGATTTGGCTGGAAGCTGAATGAAAAAGAAAACAGTATATAGGCTGTAATTCCTGCAAGTCTGAATTCCAGGCAAGGCTTACAATGGAGACTCAGTTTAAGTTGTGGGCGATGGGCAGCAGTGTATGAATTAAGATGGCTTCATGGATGTATATTATTGCAATGGACCTGAGAAGTTGGTGGAGTTCCGGAAAAGATCTGAAGTGGGCAGGAGAAGACAAAAAGATTCTTGTCTCTGATGTGAGCTGAGTATTGGCTGCTTTACTGGCTGACCCTGTTTAAATTTGGTTTGCAATTGTCTTACTTGTACACTTACTGCCTCTGGAAAGTGAAGTTCTGTTGGCTGTTGTGTGAAGAAGTGACAGAAAATTAACAGCACTAATTTCAGGACATCATTATTTTTCCTATGGAAAGTTCTTTTTAATATAACTTTGATAGGATCATACTGGTAATTGGGTTATTTGAAGACTTTTTAGAGCTGGATGGAAAAACCCATCCTGTAAGCATGTGGAGAGAGGGTTCGGTTATTTAAAATTATCTAGAAAGAGAGGTTAAAAGCCAGGGCCAAACCCATGAAAAGTGTCATTCATTCATGTGCTGATTTAAGAGAGGGGAAGTGAAGAAGTAAAAGGAGTCATTGCTGTGAAAACATAGACAAAATTCTGACATTTAAACTTTGCTTTAGACCTCCTTAAAGCTGAGAGCATTTTTGATAGTGAAGGAGATAGATGGAGGGTCAAACTTGTGAGCAGAGATGAGACTCTCTCCAGAACCTTGAAACTTTATTTTGTGCTGACAAATATCTCCAGTTGTTAGGTGTTTACGTTGGGATAATTTCAGAATCTTGGAAAAATGTGCCAGGCTTTTAATGTGCGTGCAGAGTTTTTCTGAACACTTCATATAAGGGCTTTGGCCGCTGGAGATGTGTGAACATTACCTGTTACAATCACTCAGGTTTTATAGGCAGTCCTTCAGCCAAATCTCAGCCTGAGGTCATGAGGCTCTTCTCTGGAGATAGAAGGGCTCTTTGTTTTGGTCAAACAGCTTTTAATATCTGTATCCTGATTGCATATTAGACGTGCGTGGCCCGAAGTGTGCCAGCGCCTCCTGAATCGGAGGCATCAGAAGTTGAATAGGTGCTTGCTGGCTGGCAATCAAGGGAGGAAGGTGTCTGAGGAGGCTCTCTGGGAAACTGATGGTCCTTCTTTCCCACTCATTTTAGGCAAAACTAGGTTATGCTGGAGTTAGGGTGTTAATTTGGAGCTGGCTGATACTGTGCCCGTGCTTGGGGAAGGGCTGTGCCGTGGTGCATCTGCACAAGGGGGCAGAGTTAAGTTGCCCACGCGCTCGAGCTTTGATATTTCCTGACAGTTGAATGCTCAGCTGCAATCTTGTGTTAAATGTTATGTTGTATTATTTTTACATCTTTATTTAGGTGACACCTTTTAAGGCAAAGGGCCTTGCAGGGATTGGGTTTATGTGGCAGGTTTTTTTTTTTTCCCACTTCCCAGCAAAAAGGGGTGTTTTTCCAGGGTCGGATCTGTGCCTGCTGGCTCTGTCCCACCAATGTATCTCATCACTGATGCAGAAGATGCTGTAAAAAAAAGAAAGGTCTTAGCAAACCAAGATAAACTCTTAAGAAAGAGGCAATACCTTTGAAATATCCAGGCAAAGCCGGGAGCAGGTCTGGTTCTAGAGGTCCAGGTGGTAGAACTGTCTGTGTTTGAAGGGATGAGGGGTGAGATAGCTCTGTTTGTGTTTGAACCAATGCTTTTGGGGCTGAAACTGAAAGACTTTGACAAATGGCTTGTCTACACCTGCAAGTGCACTGGAATAGCCCTTCCAAAAAACTTAGTCTGGAATAAATCTCTCAGTGGCCAATCTTATTCCAGGCTAAGGATCTCCTGGAGGGAGCCTTTACCAAAAAAGTCTTCCTCAGGAGCTATTTTGGTAGATATCCAAGCCCCTTCTTTCCCTTGTGGCTGAAGACTAGAATGCCTGTGTGCTCAAAATGCACTCCTGAAGAACAAAACCCATGTGCTGTGGTTTTCTAAGAGGGATTGTGCCTTCCATCTGACAGCCAAGGCGTGGGGCGGCCGCTTCAGCCCAGTTCCCAGCCGTGACGGATAAGGTCGGCTCTGAGCCTGGGGTAACAGCACAGGTCCAGCAGCTCATCTCTTATGTTATTCTATCCCTGTTCTCTCCAAGCAGCCCCATAGTGGGCATAAAAGTCCCTCCTCTGTGGGGATTAATGCCATCTTGGGTCACTAACCCGTAGTGACTATGTCCTGCAGCAATGTGGCTCCTGCCACGCCACACCTCTGGTTGGACACAGGTAATACAATCTGATATTTTCCTGCCTATGTTATCTCGGTGACAGACAACGCAGTATTTGTTCCAAATCTGTCAAGTTGCCATCATATTCGCCTTGGTGACCGTATATGGTAACGTTGGGTTGTGCCTGGCTTGGTCCTGTGGCTTAAGCCAGGTTTTATATGGTATGTTTAGAAGTTTTTGGTAAGAGCAGTAACCACCCTCCTGTTAGCAAGTAAACTGATATTCTGCTGGAAGCTAATTAGTTTGGATGTTGATTTCATTTTCAGTGCATTGCGTAGGGAGGGCAAGAACGGGACCTTAATTGCTTTCTGTTTCGGCACTTCTCCGTGCGACCTTGGCTTGCAAACCTGCTTGGTGCCTGCTTTACATGGAATTTGCTGATTGGGCTGCCTCAAAATTCAATGGTTTCATGCAGAAATAATGTTACGTGCCATTTTGGTTTCTCTTAATATTGAAGAAAAGGGAGTAGGGTGCTAGCGGTGTTTTTTATTTCGTGGAAGTTGAGTTCTTTGTTCTGGTGAACAGAATTCCCATTCTGTAACTTTGGGGTTTGTAAGAGTGCTTCACTAAGGACAGAAAAGATAACTAATGGTAATGTGAGAGAGATGGTTGTTGGCTTCTGTTTTATGCCTTTATTCTTGCTGAGTGGCTGTTAGCAGATATAACGATTAGGTAATTTCTCGCTTGTGAAAGAGAAGCGTGTTCAGATCTAACAGCCCGATTCAGATTTTATGGAAGTCACAGCACATCTTCTGGTAAAGTTTGGGGCATTTTTTGGATCGTGCTCCTGAGGAACTTGCTGGTGGATAATCTGTCAGCATGACTTGTACCTAGAGTCAACATGACGATCTAAGGAAATCCTGGTTATTTTTTTATAATTCCTCCCTTCTTCTGAGGCTGTCAGCCGCTCTAAATTGTGGCTGAGTTTAAACATAAAATTTAGTGTGCGTCATACTGGAAAATTAGGCTTGATTTTATTTGGTTTTAATTAGGAATATTACAAAACTCAGTAAATTGCTCAAATACATCTAGATCTTTCTTAAAGTTTTTATAACTCTGTTTTCCAAGTCCATATGTTTCTTTGACCTTCATTAAAAGATGCAAGCAGCAAATCAAAATACGTCTTTTCTGGGATGAAATTCCACGCAGCAAAGGCTGGACTCCAAAGCCTGAGTCTTAGCCACAGAAGATACTTCCACATGCCATGAGGTGGTGCTTGAGATATTATAGGAAAGTGGTTTTTTTCAGGAAAATAATATAATTCAAAATTGAAAAAGAAGCAACGCTTGCTAGCAAGTAGAAACCCCCTTTTCAAGATTTGGGACCATTGGTGCTAATTTATCAAGTAAAGCTGAAGTTTTTCATTTGACATGAATTGACTGATAGAGCTGATCTTTTCCAGTATCCCCTCTGATAATTCCTTTTTGAGTGTCTGTGTCACCATGAGCCTGGCTGGTACAGTGTTGGGTGCAGAGCACTTTTTGTGGAGTAATGTGAGTGCAGTAGAGCCTGGCTGTGCATTTTTGGATTAATTACTAGAAGACAGAAAAATCTCCACTGAAAAAGGAAAATAATAATGCAGAGGTCCTCTTGTGCCTAGGTTGAATTAAAAAAGAAACCCAGCAACCGTTAGTCATAGCTTTATTTATTCAGTGAGATTAGAATCGGGGCAGCGGATTTTCTTAAGATGTGAAGCTCCTACTCATGTCTGCAGTGATTTGTAAAACCATGCTGGCCAAAGGATCTGTGCAAATGTATGCCAGCATTACAGGAGTTGGTGAAAATGCTCTTTTCTCACCTTCCTTTCATTAACCTGCTCATTTTGTCTTGTTTCAAGTAATTTGTCTTTTATCTGACCTCTTCCTGTGTTTTCTGGTGGGCTGCTCAAGCTAAAATGCATTTGATCTTGTTTGGAACATTTAATTCGGATTTCTATTTCTTATCTTGCTCTCTGTAATCAGCCTTGACTTTGAGCTTTCTCTAATAGTAATGCCTCCATACCTATTTATCTGTGTTATCCTGTTCTAATCTTCTGCAACAAGGTGAAACATTTTTCATCATATAGGGGGACTTCTTGAGAGTGAAGCCAGTGTGAATGTAGAAGTTGCAAAGACCTCTGTCTGATGCAAGTCTGTTCAGTCTGCTGCTCTTTCATAGCAACTGTGGTACTATGGTAAAAGAAAAATACTTCCAAAAGCCAGCTTGATTAATCTGATCGTGCTGTCTCAATGTTGTATGAGATAGGCAGAAGCAGCCCATGCCGGTTGTAACAGGTTGGGACCTGATTCAGAGCCTGTGAGTGTTGGTGCTGTGCCTCCTACTCACTCCCATAGGCTTTGGATCCATCCCTGAAGGACGACTTACCCCGATTATCTGTGATACCCACCTCATGTGTGACAGCAGAGGACATGTGGGCTAGGTGTGCCACTCGCCTGCTTGACTGGACAGCTTGGATTCACTTTTTTTTATTATAGAAAAGCACATTTTTCTGCTACTGATTGCCAGCTCTGGCTGGTGGGTGGAGTATGCGCTGCCAGGGATGAAAACAATTTGGAAATTCACAGCCTAAGCTTTGGGTTGCCACAGAGGGGTTTGTCCCCGAAGACTGGGAGCCATTCTGCAGTCAGTGTCCTGGGTTTGGAGCGGCTGAAGACTGGCTTGAATGTTATTAAATAAGTTATTGTGTGCTGTTTGTTGCCATTCCCATCTCTGATTTTTATTTTCCCCCCCGCTTCCCAGTCAAATAAACCTGGGCTGTGTGCAGTTTGCTTGGTTGCTCTGATTACTCAGTGTCCCTTTTGTATCATGGCAGAAACACAGCACCCTGCACTGCTGCAAGGAACCTGACGTTGTTATTTCATCCCAACCACTCCAATTTTCATGAAGAAATTTAGCCAATAACTCCAGGCTACTTCTTCCATTAAGTGTTCAAACTTAACTTTGAGCTTCACTAAGGAAAGAAGAAAAATGTAAATTGGGAACAGAGGCTCCTTGGAGCAGGTTAATGTTTCTCAGGGTGGCTGCCCCTCTATGCTCAGCTTCTCTACAAGGGGTTTCCAGCTTGATGGGACACAAAATAATTTCTCCTCATATGTGGTAAATTTCTTCCATGAGAGATTCACACAGTCTTGGGTATCCTGCCAAGTGATTAATGCAAGAGGTATCATACCCCAGGAGCCACTTGGGTGGGTATTTTAGAAGCCACCAGTATTTGTCCCTTTCAGAAAAACACAGGAACAGCTGACAGATAGGGAAATGTGGACTTAACTTGTGCAATAGGCATTTTTAAAAATTCATATTCTCCTTGCTGGGGTTGCTCCACATGCCCCCTGAAATGGTGACCTTAAGAGTTAGGTGCTAGTGTGCAGTGGCACAACACCTCTGTGCTAACTTCGGGATTGTTGGTTCTGACCAGGATACTGGGGGAAGGAAAAAGGTGAAGGGGAACATGGAGGAAAATGGGTTAGCAATCCTCCAGGAGAAAATTCAGTCCAGGTTAGTTACTGTACCCCTGGGAGAGGATCTCAAGCAGGCAGTGAGTGACTCTGAAGAGGATGTTGGGATGCAGCTTTTCCAAGCCTGTGCTGCAGTTCTCTCTTCTCCTGTGTCCTCCCAGGTGCCCCCATGTACAGGTGTGAGAGTTGGTTGGCTTTTGACCAATAGGTGACTCTGTGTAAAAGATAATGTGAAAAGAGTGCTTTAATTGTGCTAGCTACTATTTTACTGTTGCTTTGTATGGATTTTAATATTTTCTTTAGACAGAAGTGAATGGGGCAAGGCCAAATCAACCACAAAGGAGGGAAAAGTGAAAACTGTTCAGACTCACCAGCCTCCCAAAGCTGCACAAGTACTGGAGTTAGGCTGCTGCAGATGCTGGAGCACTGTGAACAGGTTTCTTTCCCTCCTCCTTCCTCTCAAATAGGTTTGTGTGAGCTGGAGTAACAGAGGAAGTTGTTTTTCTCTGTGGTTCCCATATCTGTTAACACAGAGCTGTAACTGCTGGTTGAGCAATGGCAAGTGCCAGGTGAGCTACAGGTGTATGAACTGCGTGTCAAGGATGGAAGGGTTAATGAGTAACAGGATGAACCTCTGAACATTGTGGAATATCTCCCCAGGGACACTCCAGACTCTGTGGAAGGAAGGGAAGGATGCTTGTTTGTCATTGACCAGTCAGTGTTAAACTGGTGGGTGTAACTCCTGCAGGGTGTGGATACTCTTCAGAGGGAGGGTGCTGTGAGCAACCTTGCTCACCTTCTGAGTGAATCTAAATCTTCCCTGTTCTTCTGCAGACTAGCGCATCATTTTGGTGGCAATAACAGTGTCTCTTTATCCACATGAGTAATGCTGGGAAGTGTTTAATGTATTTTTGGGCAGTTTAAAATGGAAAAACTGGGGAGGAGTTGACAGCTCCTCCAGCATATGGAGATCAGGCTCCATGCTCTGAGAAGTCATTTCATATTTTAATGTTCAGGGTTGGATTACAAAGGTGATAGTCCCTTTAGGTTTGGTGAGTTGTGGCTGAGTAGGTGTGAGTAGGATTTAAATATATAATCCTACCTGAGAGCAGAAACTGGAGCCTCGTAAGACCAGGCTGAGTTTCAGTTCTGTGCAGGGTGGCACCGTGCCATGGGAGGCTTCATCATGATCTGCAATAGTTAATATAAAACTAGAATAACAGATCAGAGCTGATGAGTATCTTTCCTCCTTCTGCTGTTCCCAACCAGTCAGAAATGCAGTATTGCCGGGGCTAATTTCATTAAGGGCTAATGAGAGTGAAATTTTCAGCTTTATCGTGGCCAGGACAGTGAACAGGTGTTTAACTTTGCCTTGTTTGATTGACAAGGAATCATAAACCTGGAGATATTTGCATATGCAGGGAACTGGCTTTGGACTGTTGATTGCTAATTGCTGGATTTGTGTTCTGAGGGTGTTTGCCAGTGCTCTGAGCACACAGCTATTGTTTCTGGGAGACAAAGACGTACAAAGTAGTAGAGGTTGGTGAGAGCATTTTGCTCAGGAGCTGCAGAAGCCATAAGGTAGGGATGGGTCAGTATTTTATCTAGACCAGAGCAAAGTCCTGCTTGTATTCCTAAGGCAGAATGCTTTTCCCGATTTCCTGCTCGCTCAAACAGGAGTAGACCAGGGTATTCCTGTTGGGAGGAGGATTGTAGATTCACAGGGTTGGGAATCTGTCCCTTGCTTTACCGTCAATACCAAAGAAGAAAGGTACTGCAAGGTGCTACTTGAAAGTAATCATAGCAATAGACCTGCATATTAATAATAATTATGACTGTTGAGAGTTTTCTGTGCATTAAAATATATACATATATAAAAACGGACCCAAAAAGTGCTGCTCACTGAAGGCAGTGTTCCCCTTCTAGATGCCATCAGGAGAAAAAGCTTGTCTTTCTGAAGGCCACAGACTAAGTGGAGTTCCAGGCTTATTTTTCTTTTATCCTAGAAAATCCAATAAATCCAGTAAATTCTTTCAGTGTGGTCTTCCAAGAGTTTTTCAACTTGGTCTGACTCACAGATTATTTGAGTGCCATTATAGACTAGGGGTCAAGCAAGTTAATTCCCAGAACAGTATGCTGCCCTGTTTTCAAACTGTGCTAATCAGGGTTTTGAGTCAAAGCATGGCAGTTTGCTTAGTGAAATTATTTTCCTGTTAGAAAATTACAAATAGGCTCTGACTATTCGTGTTGGCTTTGGTCACTGGAGCACTCACATCACATGCATGCAGTGCAAAGCCCCCAGGGATGCAGTCACTATGGGTCAGGGCACCGGTGGGGGCTCACTTCCCATTTCACAAGACTGAGCTTGTAAAACAGGCTGAAGCCTTATGAAAGAAAAGAAAGAAATTGTTGCTGTTCCATTTTCACCTCCAGCAGGACAGAGGGAGGGCTGTGTGGATCCCGCCTGAGCTGTAACGTGAATGTCCTTCCCCAGAGGAGACATTCGGTGGAGTTATTTGGTTACCTCTCCCCCTCACCTTTTTGTAATGGACTCTTGTTTACTTTTTTTCCTCCTCCTTTCCCGAAGCTTATTAGCGCTGTTTAGGCAGAGGAAATGAATTAACATAATTTACTGTTGTTTAGAACGAGACACATTCCCCGCATGTGTGCGTACACACGCTGGCATTCGCCCTCCCAGCGCCGTGCAGAAGAGGAGCGTGTTTACAGAGTCTGGCTCCATTTAGGGAGAACAATACCCTGATTATAGAGGGCAGCCTTTTCTTTCCACAGGCCAGAAGGAACCCTTCGCTTCAAGCAGCGACTGCCCCTTGAAGGTGCGGGCGTTGTGAGCCGCTGGGAAGGGGAGGATAAATCTGCTGTGGACGCAGACGGGCGGCTTTGTTCTCCGCGGAAGTTGGTTTAGGGGTGGGGGTGAGGAATGGTGTGGGGATAAACCAAATGCCGAGTGTAAGATCTAGCAGCGTGCAGGGAGGTGTCGTGGCTTCCAGTTTAATTTTCAAATAACAGCTGTGAGACTTCGCGGGGAGTTGTTTGGTGCTGCTCGATCTGGCAAGGGAGCTCGGGGAGGCTGGGTGGGCAGAAAATGGTAACTGAGTCTCAGAGTGGTTTTGGATGGGCTGAGTTGGGTTGAAAGGTGCTGTTATGTGTGAAATGCCGGTCATTTCTAATTGCAGTCGTGCACCTGTGCCTGGTAGATAATGCTGGAGCCGTGTCATACGGAGCATTTGCTTCACATGATGTTGAGAAAGGTCAAGCACTTGGTTTCTTTCCTGCTAAGTTGGGTCATTAGATGCACAAATAGGACCCGCCTTCCTTTGCCTGACTGCAGCCGCTCAGCTCCTGGCAGTAAATCCTTCTCAGGTGTGATTTCATGGCAGCTGAAGATGACTGAACTTGACCCCATTGCTGGCCTGTCCTTGTCCTCCTTTGCTCCCAGCCTGGTAACTCCCTTGTGCCACGGGGAAAGCTCTTCTGACCTTGCTGTGGGTGTTTTGGGGAGGCAACTTGGGCAGGAAGCCAACGTGGAAAAAAATGTGATGGTTTAAATTCTTAGAGGAGCATGGGCTGAGCTTGTGGAATATTGCAGTGTCTCCACAAGCAGCGAGCCCTTTCTTCCATTCCCACTTAAGGCAGGAAGGCTCAGTACTTTGAAGGACTGGATATTTATGGGAACATTTATAAAATGACTCTTTAGGAATCTGAAATGGCATCAAGGTCCACAGGGCAAAATGTAACATGGCCTCGGGGCAGTGAATGTGAACACTGAAAAAATCATGTTTGGCTCTTGGTTCAGCTCAGTCAGGGGTGGTGCATCGCTGGCCCTTTTGCACTGGGAGGTTGCATCTTTCACACTCCACATCACAACAATTTTCTGTTTGTCTCTACTATCCCATGAAATCTGGAGTACTTTACATGAAAATGGGTGACATTTTCTTTCCTCTATCTCTGCCTTTGGCTTCTGAGGCAGAAGGATCATTTTGGGGAGATGGAATAAGGTTAGTTAATTCTGCCAGCATTTGCTGGCCCTCCTATGGCATTGCCTGTTACAAGGAAGGAGCTGCTCCATGAGAAGCACAGCTGGCAGCAAAGGTGGCTGCAGCCAGTGCTGCTGGTGACCAGATGTTCCCTCTGGTCCAGGCAGTGTGTATCCACCCTGGAGCCAAGGTGAATGTGGTAGGTCACCCAGAAGTTTCTCCTCAAGCTTGCCTGTGTCTCTACAGAACTTCTGACCACTGACACCGCTTCAGCAGGTCGCAGAAATAAGGCAGAGAAAACAACTTGGGCAAAATACTCCCTGTGGGTGAAAATACTTTTCCAGGGAGAGTAAGAGAGCCAGCAGGCTAAACAGGTAACGCTGCAGTGCTGCATCAACAGTGCTTTTAGGGGTTTTTTGGAAGGGGCTGTTTATGTTGGCCAGTGAGATGTGGTGCAGGGGTTCTGTCCAGGGATGATTGACACATGTCTAACCTTTTGAAACATGACCCAGCGCGACCCAGGAGAAACTGTGGCTTTTGCTTCTTGAGCCATTTTTTTTATAAAGAGGGGAAGATACTGGTATGTGTACCAGTATCCATATGAAGGCTGCTGGGGTTGCTTTGCCCTGGAACACTAAGCTCTGGTACAGGTGTGCAAATCAGAACCTGGTACTCAATAATGATACCTATTGAAAGAAAAAGATTTTTTTTTCTTTTTTTCCTTAAATATGCTTTAAAATCTGCCAAACCTTCTCATACTTGGGTAGTGCAAGAGGGACAGGCACAGGTTCCCCTGCCGGCTCATGGACTGTAAGAAGGACAACAGGAACAGGGCAGTAAGAACCACTCCAGGGTCCATCCCTGCATCTCTGATGGCTTTAGCTGAGAGTGTGAGGCTCTGTGGCTATCTGGGGAAAATGTGCATCTTGGCAACAGTCCCTGATTCAAAATATCTGGGAGACACTGAGCCAGGAGGCTGAAAATACATCTCTGGGGTTTCTTTCTCCAGAAGGAAAAACAGCATCAAGCTTTCACTAAGATGAGTGTTTGAATGAATAAAAGGGAACAGCTTAGTTATCAGTTAGTTACACTAACTGAAATAATAGCAGCAAGGAATAACCCTGAATGAATTTTAATGACATTTTGATTTGGATCTTTTTGTTTGTGTCCTTACAGGCACTTTTCCTTTTACTTCTGCAAGGGCAAGGCAGATACTATGAAGTGCAAGATAACCTCAAACTGCAAACCCAATAACTCTTGTCTCAAAGAGATGAAAAATGCTTCAAAGTAATTCAGCAGGTTTTCTGCTGTAATTAACCCAGTGTTAAAACTGAGTCAGGGCCTTCTGCCTGTGGCATGTGTTGGAGGGTATTTACAAGATAGATATTAAGGCAGAGCTTGGGGAGGACTGCAACATCTGAAAAACTTGATATTGCTCTTGGAGAGCAGGTCAGCAAATGAAGACTGGTTTTGGTATGATGGACACAGAATAAGGCAAAGTTGTTATTATAGCTGGTGTGATTTTATTATTACTCTTTTTTTTTTTTTTTTAATTGGGGTTAGTGCCTGGAAGTCCTCATTGTACCAAAGCCCTGTCGTTGTGGTAAGGGCTGTCAAACCCAGAAGGAATGACAGACAGCTACAGCGTTAAATGCAAGTTACAAACAGCTCTTTGTATAGAGACTTTGTTTTACTCTGACAAAGGGCCCTTCCAAAACCAGGCCCATTGGTCTGCTGAGTTTTATTTACTGTGTACCCCTCAGAAAAGTGAGATCCCATATTTGCTGGCTGCACCCTGTACAAAGCAGATGTTGCCCTGATAGGGATTTCATGCTGCTGCTACAATGCAGACCCACCAGGCCAACAATTCTGTGCCCAAGCCTTGTGTGAGTGCCCAGGGTGCAACAGAAGGAAGCATTTGTTCCTGCACAGGCTGGAGCCTTGCACTGAACACCCACCGTGGTTCATCTGCGTGAATTGCAAGTTCAGTTGTCCCATCCGTGCTGGGTACAAGGCATCACTGACTTCAGGGAGAGATGGGCATTACACCATGCTTATTTTTTATGGAAAAAAAACATCAAAAGTCCTGGAATGAAAGAAAAAAATTCACAGGTTATTCAAGCATTATTACTATTATTATCACCCTCGTCATCATCAAAGTGTCTTCATCTACCAACAAGGTCTGACTGCTCCCAAGTGTTGCTACACATCCTGCTGGAGCCTACCATGGTTCTCCTCCTTCTAGAGCGGTGGAAAGAACAACCAACCTAAAATCTGGGAAAAGGAAAGAGAGAGAGGCAGATTTTCACAGTCACAGAAAAAGAGATCTTCCAAAAGATTTCGCTTTCCTTGCAAAGGCTTGTGGTGGTTGTTGAAAGGGCATTTCAGTGGAAGAGGGCCAAGCAGCCCTAGGCAGAACCAACACCCTCAATTGAGAAAGATTTTTCAAACAGCAGTACTGTTAAGAAGTAATTAAAGTCAAATAAAACACGAAAAATAGTGTATGACACATCTATTTGAATTCGTCCCAGTTTGGATCCACTGAAACCCATGTAGCACAACACTGGAGGCACACAAGGGGAGGTCCAAAACCAAGGATTTCAATGCACTTTTGCAACTACAGAAGTCTCTGTTCTCAGACACCTTTTTTCCAAGTGTTTAGGCACCTGGAGACTGCTGGTATTCAAAGAAATACTTGCTGAGGACCTTCCACACTTGCAGTTTCCTTTGCTTTGTTGCTCTGCCTCCCCTGCAGTGTTACCTTGGGCAAAACTCAAAAACAAAATAAAGAAAAAGGGTCATTTTGGGGGCCCAGCTGTGTCACTTCAGGTTTTGCTAGCTGTTGAGGAAGATTTGTGAGGACTCTCTGGGGGAGAAAAGGTCAGGTCAGAGGTAGAAAGCCACTCAGCCTCTATCAGAGGGGCTTATAATGCCAGGGCAGCTCCCTAGGGAATGTCTGTCTGTCTGCCCTTCCCTCTGGGGTTGACAAGAGGCTGATGGCCTTCCCCCAGCTGTTCCCTCTGTCACATTACAAATGAGACTCTGAAAAGCAGCCCTTGGCCTTGAAACAGCTCTGCTCTTGCTGACTCGTTCTGCCCATCCATTAATGTCAAGCAAAGGTGTTTTATAACTATTTTATAACTTTTTCAAGAGCAGGACCTTCACGCCTTTGCATAGAAGTCCCACTCCTGTGTGAGGTGGCTGCCAAAATGCACGGTGAGGTACATGTCAGAGCAAACAGAACTTCTGCTTTTCATGAAAGAGACACTCCTTAACATCGAAATTCTTCCATGGAGACTTTATCCAAAAAGTGCATCTTTGTTATAAGTGAAGATGGGGACTGAACATCTTCATCCTTCCGCATCAGGACAGTGGCACTTAAAACCAGCATCAGTCACAATCAGAAGATCTCCATCCATTTCTGATGAGCTTGAAAACCTGGTGCTAAGAGCTGGTGGCTTTGCCTGGATTCTATCCTAACTCCATGCCATTCTCATTCCTGATGTGAGCAAGCAGCATTTCAAGCCATTGTTCACCCTTGTAGCTCTTGGCCTGGGCAGTGGGTGTGAAATGTGAGGAGTGAATTATGAACAAATAATTAAAAATCTCACATGGCAGCGTGTTTCCTGAGAGGGAACAGCAAGACAACAGTGGGGCTTTCGGGGCGTCTCTTACCCACTCACCCTCTCCTCTCGTACCAACTTCCAGCAATTTGGCTGCATGTTTTTTTTAGGAACTGACTTCCACCCAAAGACTGCTGAAGTTTTTCTTAAACGCTGGGTTCTGTCAGAGCTGATAAGGCAGCAGCCAGCCTGCAAAGATAACACAAGGTATCAAGGCTTCTTGGGTTTGTCTTTATTTGGATTTTTTAGCAAGCATTTGACAGATGCTGAGAGCTGTCTGGAGACTTTGGGTTTAGTGCATCCCACCTACTTTTCTCTTTGGTACCAAAATGCTTTTAGGTTGATTTGGAAGGAAAAAAAAAAAAACCAGCAAAAAGGTCTGATGGAGCTGGGGATTTATTGGTGTTTACTGAAGGGAGTGGGAAAGGTGGGCAGTGAGGGCTGGATACCAGGGGTGACTCTGGAATCTGTTGTTTTGGTGTTTCCACTTGGAAAATATTCCCCTCAAAAAGGGTTTAGAGGAGGTGAGGAGCAATACAAAGTCACTCTAAATGCCTGATCACTGTGTTGAGGAATGTGTTGAGGTGTATGAAAACCTGTGATTAATTGTCTTTTCAACTTCCCCCTGACTCCCACTCCCCTTTTCTTGCAGAGCTGTCCCTGTTTGGGCTGCTGGCTTTTGTTAACCTCTGAGGGAGTGTTTATGCTTGGCTTATGTTAACCAGAAGGGAAAATTTTCCAGTCAGAAATTGATCTATCTGCTGATGCTAATTACTTTGTAATAGGGAGTTTCGTAAGCAAAGCAGATGTGGATAGAAAACATAGCCTGTGCCCTTACCCAGAGATGTCTTCTGTCACCCTTAGAGTCAGAGATTAGGGTCCATTTTTAGCCCAGGTGAGCCCTTAGTGAAGTAATGCTCATCTCTTTGTAATGACCCCATGTGTCCCCAGTTTTGTAGAATTATAGAATCCTGGACTGGTTTGGGTTGGAAGACTCCTTAAAAACCATCTTGTTCCAACCCCCTGCCATGGGCAGGGACACCTTCCACTAGGTTGCCCTCTCAGCTTGACCTTGAACACTTCCAGAGATGGGACAACCTGTTCCAGGGCTTCATTACCCTCATAGGAAAGAATTTATTCCTAATATCGTGCCCTCTGTCTGATGCAACTCTGTGAATGGTTGTACTGTGGGCCAGATTAGATACATCTGACTGGAAATCCTATCAAAAAAAGAGGAAAGACTAAAAGTCATGGCATAGCCCCATAGCACTGGATTTTACATATCTGGCTGTTGCTCGTGGCACCCCTCAGGTGGTTTGTACCCAGCAGGCTGTTACTCACTGATATTTAATACTCATTGTTCTGTCAGCGGTGTTTCACCATGGCTGGAATTACAACGCCAAACTAAGTCCCCTTTTCAAATTTCAATGCAGTTTGTGGGCATGCTTTAATTAAACTTCACAGGGATGTGTTTTATGCCTGCAGCATCGTGCAGGCAGCCTCAGGGAGAGGGTTAGGAGCAGTATGGTAACACTGTTATTGTTCCGCGCTTCTGCCCAGCAAATCTTTCTCGCTCTTTAATGTAACCTGTCGCATATGAAATTAATTTCCAACATGCATTTGCTTACAAAATAGCGTTCTTCACACCAGAAATCTGTAGCAGTAGAAGAAACCACTGCCAGATGTCTGTATTTATAGAAAATCGGCGTGTTCTGTCTGGCGATGACAGAATATTTCAGTGTATTTATGAAGTGCTCGTGTTTTTAGAAATATTGAAATCCAGTCAATATCAGTAGAATCTTGCTTTTCTTATTTTAACCAGCTGAACATATTTATTTCATAGATACAGTACTAAAAAAATAGGAAAAAAGCTTCCCCTACCCCTCTGTCGTCACTGGTTTGTTTGTTTTGTATTTTTTTTTTCCCTCAGCTTCACAGACCTCATTTTAAAGGAACATCTCTGGCTTTAAACAAACATCACTGGAATCTCATGCAACTTTGACTATATACTTGTACATCAGGCATTTTTACTTGGGAGATAGATGCTCATGAAGCTGAAAGAACAATTTTCACTCTAACAATAGGTCATGCAGCATTTTTCAGTTTTCGGAGCAAGGTGTCTCTTTTTGCTTAGATGGCCCTCTTTTGGGTTGTTAGCATGCAGAGGGTCTCACATTTGAATTGGAACCCTTTGAATGTTAAATTTGGATCAAGCCAGAGGTGTTGGAGGGTGCAGAAGCCCTGGCAATGGCTGGTGGCTACAGTGAAGCCCATGAGAAATAGTGTCCTCCAGACAGCTCACTTGTTTTCCACGCTGACTGTAAACAGCTCAGTTGAGCCACTCAGTGTCTCAGGGTCAAGGGTTTTGCTTATATTCCTGACATGGACACTGGAGAGCTTTCAGAACTCAAACCTGCAGAGCTCTCCACAGGTCCTGGTCAGAAGGTGCTGTTGGAAGCCAGGTCTGCATACCTGGCAGTGAATAAATGGACTGGATTTAAATAGGTGCCTTTACATCTCAGGGTAACAAATGAGGAGCTGTACAGAAATGTAAGCAAGAGGGGCTCCTTGTGGGATTTACCACTGGAGCACAATCGCTAATCTGTGTGATCTACAAATCAAATTAATTGGGTTTGCTCAGGCTGTTGCTCACACGATTGCTGAGCACAGTAGCTTGGAGGCAATGAGGGTTTGGCCTCCCAATCTCTGCTGTGTATTTGTTTTCTTTGCAGCAAATGCCTTTGATATATGTAAGTTATATTTCCGTACATTACAAATGATAGATTCCTCCCCCATATCCTGTGACAGCCTTCCCTGGAGACAGACAGTCTGTGTTGTTTTAGTGAGATGGAGAAAGATTAACGGGAGAGGTTTTGCTAGTGTTTGCAAAGACTTTTAGCGAAAGGGAAAGGTTTGGGTAGAGGATTTAGGGAGAATGGAAAAGTGTTTCTGAAAACTCCTGCCTGCCCACAGGACTCCCCTCATTGCCTCCCCTCTCATGCTGCCTTCTGCCTGTATGGAGCATCGGGACAGCCCGGAGAAACCAAGGGGTTTGGCTCCATCCCTGTGCTCCTGCTCAGGTAGAGCTAATCCTGTTGCATCTGCAGGTCTGTAGAATATTTTCTGATCCAGCTGTGCTGGTGCATTGAGTCTGTGGGTGGGCAGCGAGCCTCCACACCACTGGAGAGTGTGAGAGGGTGGGTACGAGTGGAGAAGGTGCTCCAGGGGACCCCTTCGTCCTCTCCATGGGGCTCACCCCAGCAGACATGGGAATGCTGTCCTGCAGCCTGAAACCAAGGCACCGTGAGAAGTGTTCAGCTCAGATGAAATCATTGATGCATTGGTGTCTGAGCTGCCCTCAGAGCTGATGGGGGTGTTGGTAAGTGGGGCACTGAGCTGGTATTGACCATCTCTCTGGAGACTGTCATGGGAGTTTGGCACCTCAGTTTAGGTGAGCCTGAGTCCTGGCTGTGTTTAAGTTCCCTGGTGATGCTGCCACAGTCACTGCTCATGTATATCTGCATGCTGTGCCAGCAGTTAAAGCCCACAGGGAAATCGCAGGCGAGTCCCTATGGAGCTTTTTTTTTTTCTCCACTGAGTTTTTAGAGCTGGACAGGCTCTGTTTCACTCCACAGCTACTTAAAATCCTCAGCCACTCTCACTCAGGGTCCCCACTCCTCCCTGCCAGGTGTGCCTGAGGACACATCACAGTTAAACATCCAAGGACGTTCCTATGATATGCTTTGGTCACTATCAGCAAAGTAGCTCAGTCTGGAAGCTTCACACACAGGCTCCTTGGTCCTACATGTGTAATATTAGATGTATTTAAGGGAAGAGGAGGTTTTCCTTCCTCCTAGTGATCCATTTATACCCCAGAGTGGAAAGCATTAATAGCCCTTGGGGCTTTCTCATCACCATGCAGGAATTAGCATCTCAGGCAGGAGGGGCTCGGAGGTCTGGCCTGCAACCTTGTGTGGTGTTTTCATTGTGAAGCACAGACAGGATGTACAGTAAATTAGGTTCAGGCAGTTCTGCTTGCTGAAAACAACATCATTTCACAGTGACCCTGAAAACAACTTTTTTTTTTTTTTTTAGAGTCCTAGCAGAGGGATTGTAGCTGGATCCAGGAGGAGGAGTTGTGGGTGGTGGATCAGGAGCTGGAAGCAAACTTCCCTCTCTGAGTTAGTGCTGCAAATCCTGCCCTTGCTGACAAGGCTGGTGACGCATGCAGAGGACTTGGTGGCCTTCACCATGGCCTGATACAGGGCTGATAGAGAAGCTCCTGCTTCATGGAGACTGGAAAAGATGGACACGATGGCCTGGAGTCCCACTGCCACAAAAGAGAGCATCCAATCATGGCAGCAGTTGGAAAAAGCCACCAATAAAAAATGCTCCGTGGAGAGTCCCAGTGGTCCCTTTGACCCAGCCCCTGCTATGCTGCAGAGCAGGATTTATTTATCCCACTCTTTACCTGTGTGGGATTGAGATGCATCACACCCTAAAAGCACCTTCTCTTTCTGTAGGGGGAGATGAGGGACCTGTGCTCTGTATGTCTGAAGTCAGAGGTGAAGGAGGCCTGATGGGATCTGGTTTTGAGCACGTTCTGGTGTTAAATCAGCAATGGCTTCTTCGAAGTGGAAAAGGAAAGGCTAATTTAAAGCCAATACATGTGAATTTACCCTCAGGCTTCAGTGAGAGTTAGAAGGATTACCATGTGAGCCACCCCATTTCCTTACACAGGCAAAACTTTTCCTTATGGTATGAAATTCAGCTCATTGCAGAAGGCCCAGGTATCACCAAACCCCTCTCTGAAGGGCTTGAAAGGGAGGCATAATGTCTGTAGACACTGTGTTGCCTGTCTGTCTGCACAGGGAGAAGTGCCATGGTAAATGAATCCATTACCCAGGATTGTTGATGTAACACCTTTCTTCTACCTCTGAAAGAAGCTTCCTTTCAGGTCTTTAAATCTGTGTTATCTTCACCTCCCTCGGTGTAATTGGGGGATTTGGGGATTAGAGGATGGAGCCAACGTCACTGCTGCTTTTCTGCATTTTTGGAATGTGAGGGAAGAGGCTGGGGGTGGAATGGTTCTCAAGTGTGCAGTTTATTGGTGTGTCTTTGGTAGAGTTTTATGGCTTCACTAAAAGACGTTGAGCTATATCATTTATTAGCACTGCCAGAGAGTGCATTAATGATTATTTCACATTCCGTGAGATCCTGGTGGGTCCTGCCCATGGGAAGGTCAGAACGAAGGGGCATTCGACACATTACTGCTTTACTTACAATAACAACTGATAACGAGTCTAGAAAATAAGTAAGTTCCTTTGACTTCGGGGTGCGTTATCTTGCAGCAGATATCAACACAGCCTTCCAGAGAGAACTGTTGACCCTTTGCTGCGCGTTGTCAGATCCCTGAGAAGTGCCATGGCACACAGATGCACTTGGGAGTGCTTTTACTTGCTTAGAGACAGGCACTCCAGCGTTAGCAGTCACTCCTGGCAGATGTGCTACTCTCCGCTAACCATGTGGGATCGCAGGGTTTGGTTGGGTGTGAGCAGACCCAGCTGGCATGAAAAAGGGCTTGTTAACATTTGCCTGTCTTTTTCAGGGGTATTCTCTAGTAAAAAGTCAACCGACCTGGCCCATTTGGTGCCTTCCAGAGCTAAAGGGCCAGTCCCCAGTGTAGATCTGATTAGTCTCAACTTCATACGTGATCCATTGACTATTTCTGGTGCGTGTTCAGAGTTCTCTGAAAAACATGGGTGTTCCGTGGCTGCAACTTCTGCATTGCACAGCAGCTGAAGCTTTAACAAAATCAGTGATTATTACAACTCTGTTAGTTAAAAAAAAAAAAGAAATTGGTTAGCAGAGAACTCCATTTTGGGTGATGGACATCCAGCATTGTAGACCAGCTTCGTTGTGGATTTGGTTAGGCTGTCTCTGAGCAACAGCTGTCTGTGGGTCAGCCTTGCCCTTCCAGCATCTGTGCTGGTGGAGATAAGACAGCAGTCACCCTCTCTGCTCTCCCTGCTTCCAAAGCAGATTTTACAATGTTTTTTTAATTTTTCACAGGCTACTGCTGGCCAAGCGGAGACATTCCTTGTCTGTTATTCATGGGCAGAAATGCTTGATTAGGGCTCCTCTTCCTGGAAACAGCAGTGAAGTTGATGCCCTGGATCCTCTTCCACAGATAAGATTAAGAGCATGGAAATCGGCACACTTCTGGCAGTGGTTTTACTGGCTCAGGGTGGTAATTGTAGAGAGGACATTCTGGCAATGAGAAATTTTTCAGAAGTTTCCCTGTATCATTTGTCGAGCACTGTTCCCTGCTGGGTTCTGGGGGCAGGGAAGTCACCTAACTGACAGGGATTTTTCTTTTTTCCACGTTGTTTCTCTGGCTGGCAGTGGCTGTGAGGGTTGCTGCTGCAAATGGAATGAGTCACTCGTTTGTTTGAAGCAGTGAAGAAAGGTTCTGCGTGTTCCCATTGATATTAAACACGGAGCTCTGATGTCGGTGGTTTCCTTTTCTCTTGCTTTCAGTGTATTTGGTTTTCATATCAGGGAGGTCAGGAATTCTTGTTTGCTGCCTTTGAGGAGGGAGGTTTAGGGTTGTGTTTAGCCCTTTCTGGCTGCCTGTCCGAAGCTGCTGTCATTGAAGCACAGCGGAGCCTGTTAGCTGGGGATATTCTCAGCTGCTGTGTTTGTGGGGAACCTGCTTGAGCTTTCAGCCTCATGGATCTATTTTACTTCACTTGTTTTTGTTAAAGTCAGTGACCAGTGCAACCCTGGAAGGCAGCCAGGCTTTATTTCATGGCATTACAATTTGAAGGATGTGAGGATCAGCGTGTGCCATTAGAGTGGCTGGTCTGTCTTGTCTGGCACAGAGCTGGGAGCTTCATCTGCTGGGTCTCTTATGAGGGCACAAACCTGTATTTGATTAAATCCCTTCTAATATGTCTCTATGATTATTTCCCTGCAGGCAAGTGAAGGATAGAGGTGAGACACTCATATCTGGTAGTCTTCTCTCAATAAGCAGGAAACCTAAATTCCCATTTTTTTGGTAACAAATCCTACTGACTTTACCCCAGTGAGTTTTTCCTCTTTAGGGTGTCTTGCTCAGCAAAATGCTGAAGTGATTCCCCTGGTGTAGGAAGACTGGTCCATGAGAAAGCTGCTTTTCCTGCCCCATGGTGATGTACCAGACTTCATCCTCCTCTCACTCCCCACAGGTAAATTTTCTTCAGAGTAGTCACCTGGGGACACATGTGTGCATATTTAAAATAAGATAGAAACCCCAGCCAGTGTCTCGTAAGCGCTTCTGTTGGCTGCTGGTTCTGCTAAAAGCTGGAACAGCAGATTTCACTCTCCAAGTAAAATTGGTCCCTGGAGGGGCACAGCTCCACCTGACATCAGCAGCACCCCATGGTTCCCCCATTGTTTTTACTTTTGCTGTGTCTGTAATTAAAAAAGCAAAACCATCCCGTCCTCACCCCCACAGAGACCATATGTAGAAGTGACTCTCTGTGCTTGATGCAAATGCAGAAAATGTGTCTGAAAATAGATTGCAAGTGATGTAAAAGTCGTGCTCGGCAAAGGAGAACGCCAACCCAGTTTGCCCTCATGGTTCTGGAAGGGATTTTGTCTTGAGCAGAATGTGTTTCCCCCTCGTGCCCCTCCTCTCCCCTGGAGCTGTAAGTCCCCTTTTGTTTGGCCACTGTCGTGGAGCTAAATCCTGGAAACATAATTTATTCAAAGTGTTCCGCACACATGTAAATGGGCAAAACTTATTGACAGCTGAGTTAAAGTATCTCTTTCTTCTGCGTAACAAGGCACTTCTGCTGGATCTTTCAGCCGCTGGCTTTGTTCCTCAGGCGGGTGAAAGGAGCTTGCAGGGGGGAGAAGCAGGCGCCCAGGAAAAATGCCTCGGGTGTGTGTTGTGAGTGTGCACAGTCACAGATTTGTGTGGGGACAGTGTGGCAGCACCTCTCCCCGTGGAAAGTGTAGGGTGGCACACAAAACTCAGCGTATTCTTGGTAGAAGAAGGCACTGTCTGTGTCCCTGGTCCTTTGAAAGGCTCCAAGTGGCCGTATGTCCACCTTTAACTGTGGGAAATGACAGTCCCCTGAAGGATCTTGGTGTTTGTCTATTAAATTCCAGGCACACAGCAAATTCAGCTGAACTTTCTGCTGCTTAAGCACTACTCTTTCCTCCTCCATACAAGGCCTTGAATTAGCTAATTAAAATCTAGGGGAGAGAGGGAACAGCCTGCAATGGAGTGAACTCACAAGATTTCTGAGGTCATTGCTGGTACAGAGTTCCCTCACTCTGTCCCATGAAAAGATTTTTAAGTATTCATTGGAAATCTCCCATGGATTTAACTTCTTCCTTTGTTTTCCTTTGCAGTAAAAGCTTGATTGAAAGTGGCTGTGGCAGCAGTAATGCCTGGCTGAGTTTGGAGAAAACAAGCTCTAGGTCCATTTAGACATTTCATTTGAAAGCAGCTTCCATTATCTCCTGTTAGGGACTGTGGTTAGTAAGGAGCAGGGTGAATGCATATGTGTGTTCATCCATTATGACTTCTTTATCAATTTTTTTAATCACTGTTTTTTGGGAAGAGATGAGTTGGTTTTTTTTTTTTTAATGTAAGTAATTAATGTCTGATAACCCTGAATCCAGTTTTCTTGGGATAAACTTGGATGGAGGATCCTAACAGTATTGAGTCAACCCCAGAGTTAAAATACAATTTATTCTGTTCTATGCATTCGTGTTTTAGGGTATCATCAGTATCCCATGAAAGAAAACTGAAGAAATTTTGGGATACCCTCTCTCCCCTTAAGAATTTTTTTTTTTTTTTGGAGACACAGTTTTTAAAACTAAAATTACATGCTGGAATTTAAACTCTCAATTAGTGTGGCCTTATCAAAGCTGCATCTTTTTTTTTATCAAATGTCTTGTATTCTGAGCCTCAGTTAACAGAGGTGAGGCTTTGAGGAGAGGAGTGGTTCTGCCCAGACCCACAAGTGCAGCCCCTCTGACTTCAGTGAGGCTGGAGGAAGGTTTTGACTTTGCCTTAGCAGAAGTGGAGTAGATCAATGCACATTTACATGGAGAACTTATTTATGTAAGGACACGGCTGGGAATGTTTTGTCTTAACCCCAGCACAGGTAGGGCACGTGGAGGCAGCACTGGCTCCTGCAGCACATCTCGAGCAGGGAATTGCATGGGGGAAATTCTGTCTTAGCAGCTCATGCCTGAAGCATGCTCTTTGTGCTGGGACAAAGAACTGTTTGTCAGCAGAGGCTGTTTCATATAAAA
The DNA here is from genome assembly GCA_013399225.1 of Rhipidura dahli. NCBI lineage: Eukaryota > Metazoa > Chordata > Aves > Passeriformes > Rhipiduridae > Rhipidura > Rhipidura dahli. The sequence continues at coordinate 854,536 of VXAC01000650.1, read as the reverse complement.
ATGGTATTTTCCATGGAGTTTTGTTTTGGAGGCCCTTCTCTCCCCACATCCTTTCCTGCTGCTGGCTGTCTGCTGCCATCCTGCTCTTCTCTGCCTGCACTGGGCCAATCAGACTCGTTGCACTACTGAAAAGTAATGCGACAAAATATTTTCTGGTGGTTTAATGACCTGAATCTTCCTTCTCACCCCATCGGAGTGACCACAGAATGAGAAGAGGAAGGAGTCAGCTTGGTTTTTGCTTTAGTGCTGCTTTGGACTTGGATCTCTCCAAGTTCACGGGGCATCCAAACGCTTTTGTGGTGCTGTTGGGGGTTTCTTGGTTTCATCTTTGCAATCTGAGCCAGAGTGTGGAGGAGCCCAGGCCTTTGAGTTCTTCATGGAAGTGAGAGGTCTGACACTGTAATGCCTTGTGCTTTCTATTTTTGCTGTCCCAGTGATAGGGAAATGCTACTTGCTCCTCAGATTGATAGGCAAAAACAGTTCCTAAAAATACCCTTTTTGTGAGGGCTTTCCTTCTCTGCTGGAGAGATGCTGGGAAGGCTCTCTGCTGGAATAAAATGTGTGCTAGAAGTGAACTGTGTGGAGAAAGGCAGTCAGTCTGCACTCCCAGGGTCTGTCCGGGGCACTAGAAGGACCAGGATGAAACCCATGGCAATTTCAGGCCACCATTGTAGGTTCTCCTCTTGGGTCATCCTTGTTTTGGCCAGATAAGGTGGAGCTGGGACTGTGTTAGGCCTTGTTCACCAGCCACACAAAGTCTCCTTGAGCTGGAGGTTATGTTTGAATTGTGTGAGGGTTTCAGTGTGCCAGGCAAAGCAGGGAGCATTAAGAAGGGACAGCAGGCAGGAAAGACCTCCCAACAGTCCGGGATAGATTTTAGTTCTACCACATGGTGGGCAAGAAGATGGCTGACTATTGTCTTATGAATCTATCTTTTGGACTCTCTCAAGAGTGAGGCTCCTGGGCTGGCCCAGCAACATGCTCTGAGGATTGATTTTAAATTAGCCCAAACCAAATTACTTTGTGAAGCCTCATTCTTGAGAGGGTGTTGATGCTGTCAGGCTTGGACAGGGCCTCCCTGTGGCTGCTCTGGCTTCTGTCAGCTTTATGACTGTAGCCATGAAATTAACCATTTAACCATGTAATGACTTTTTATTCATTTAATCTTCCAAACAACGCTATTTGTGCAAAAGCACTAAGATTGCTGTGGTTTCTAATGTAGCCTTTCTCTGTCTCGTTTCCTGCCCAGCTGCTGTCCTCTCCAGCCCCTGCCTCCTGGCTGTGGAGGTTACACCTGCTCATCTGCAGTGACCACTCAGCCCACTCTGCTCCTTGGGGAGCTGGGGCCAGCCATGGCTGTGACCGTCCTGCTTCTGGCTTCCTTCAGCCGTCATCCCCAGCGCTGCTATCGTGGCCATCAAAGCTTTATCTCTGGTCCTGGTGTCTGATGAGGCCATCATGGGGCAGGAGCACTTACTGGAAAATGATTTATACTAATTAGGCAGCCTGAAGGTTTCTTGTGGAACAGTAGGAGGGAAGACACAGAGGTCAGTTGTCTTTATTCTCCAAAAAGCCATCATCACCTGATAAAGATTCAACTGCCTTAGGTTTTGAAGAGGATGTTTCACGCTGCTTCAGCCAAAGCAGGGAGTGAAGACTTCAATCTAGTGACCTTTGTTCTCTAAAAGAGCGTGTCAAGTTTTGGCTGTGCTGCTGGCCTTGACTTTTAATTGTCGGAGAGGATGTGAGGTCAGCCCCAAGCCTTTGTGCTGCAGCTTACTCGGTGAGAGAAGGGAAGTGCCGTGCTTCTCTGCGCACCGCTGCTGCAGTCTAATGGGAAAAAAACACAGGCAGCCTCCCCTTCCCCCCAAATAATGAGCTACCTCTTATCAGCAAAAATTAAAGCAAGAGAAGAACAAGATGAATGTTAGGCATGGGAAACCTGATTATATCAATAGCTGTGTTTTCGTGCAGATTGTTACACCATGATGCATGAGAGGGGTTTGCCCTGACTTTTACCCTGTCTTTAGCATAAATTGCCTCCTCATATGAAGGGCCAAATCCCTGTTCCCTTCCCCAGTGATGGCATGTGCTTGTGAGGTGTCTGAATTTGGCCTGACAAGGTGGCCTAATCCCCCCTCATGCCTCAGAACCACTTCTCACCCCATTGTGATGTAGGTGAAGGTGATGGACCAGGTGCTGGAAAAGGGGGACACAGCGGGAAGGGTTTTTGAAGGGCCAGCACAATTTGGGGAGTAGGACCTTGTATCAATATTGAGCTCTGAGGCTCATTTCTCTGCCTTGCTTGTGTGTCCATTGTGTGCTACTCTGCTGGAGGAGAGATGCCTGTGGTGGTTTGCAGTCACCTTTAGAAGCATGTCTGTACATGAGGTACCCCATGCACCACGCAGGGCCACCCACTGCTGCTCTGTGCCTCATCAGCATGCTGTCCTCTGGTCACCTGGCATCCTCCCCTTGTTCCTTGGGCTGGTGTTTGCAAGGAGGTCCTTGAAGGGTGCCCTGCGCTCTGCTGTCTTTTCCAGACAGCATGAATGATTTACATCATTTTTATGCCTCTTTGGCCCTTTTCCTTCTCAGAAAAGCACAAGAACATCACTAAAAACTTCTGTTCTTCTCTGCACAAAAGAGGCAGGCCTAGGAGGTGCTTTCTCCTTTATCCCCAGCATGGCAGCCCTCTCACTCGTGATGGTGGGCAGTCATTTCTGGCTGACCTTACCAAGGATGGTCCCTGAAGTGTTGACTAGTTACTATCTTGGTCTCAGGGTTGCTGAGATGTGTCCTGCAGGGAACAGCACTCAGGAACTATTTTTTTTCTGGACAAATGTCTCCTTACAACCTTGCTGCTCACGTGGGTTATGTGATTTCCAAGCTGGCTGGGAGCCTGGAAGTGAACTCATAGGCCTCGAGGAGCAATAAGTGCTGTGGTGTTTTAACCAGCCCAGCCAAACTCAGTGTGCATGTGTGTGTGTGTGTGTGTGTGTGTTTATGTGCATGAGTGAAGGCACTTTCCTGCAGTCCATCTATCTCTAATGATAACCCAGCTCCACTCAGTGGTGGTATCAGCTGCAATTCTGTGGTCCCATCAAAAAACCCAAGCCAAGCAAGGAAATACCCTCCTGAAAACAGCCTGTTTTACACTGCACATGTCACCTGTGGGTCTGTGTGAGTAGAACAAGTCTCTCTCAAACCTGGCTTCTTGTGGCAAACAAAGGGTCTGCTGGCAAAGCTGAGGTCCGAGCTGATACCTCTGCATCAGTGAGGTGTGTCCAGGTAATCAATCCACCTCTGAAATCAGCTCTCATTCCTCTTCCAGGCACTGCCCTCTTTGCAAGGGGATTTGAAGTCAGCTAGTAAGGCTGTGATGGATTTGGAGGTTCTCTAAGCAAAGCCTCTGATATGTGGGTTGGAAACAGAGTCTGTTCTTTTATATTTGCATTGTGCTCTCCTATAATTGGCTCTGTAGAGGCTGGGCTGGCTCCTTTGAGAAACCAAGGAGCTTGCAAAGGTGTTGAATGGTTCTAGTAGGAGCTGAAAGGAGCTGTGAGTGCTTCACAAGCCCATGAGGAGTGAAAAGTCTGTCTTAAGGTACCAAAGCAGTTTTGTAGTTGGCTCAAGCCCAAGAACAAGACAGGAGAGAAAAGCAAAGTAATGCCTTTTCCAAAGGTCTCATAGAGCTTCAAATCCTAGGATTGATGAAGTCTTCGATTTGGGACCAAATTATTTGCCAGTGTGTGCAGTTGTTGCTCTGTTGCTGCCTGAAGAGCCTGTCAAACCGAGTCTGATGAGAATGTGCTGGGCTGTGGGCTGAGACGTGGTGTGGGCATCATCTGCCCTGTCATCAGTGCCTGCACTGTGATGAGAGGAGCAGAGTCTCTCTGTTCTTGTGGTACAGGGAGCTGAAGGGAACTGGCTGGAACGTGGATGGCTGCATTGGGGAAATCTGGGCTTTTCCAACTTGTTTTTCCAAACACAGGTAACTGGTACATAGGGACTTTTACCCCAGGCTCTGTTACCCCACAGGAATATGGGCATTCCCTAGGTTCAGGGTACTGTGTGCCAGCTCCATATGGATGACTTGGTGTGTCTTGTGCTGCACTGGATGTCTAATCCTTGGAGTGACTCAAGGCCCTAAAGCCAGGAGAGCTGTCTCCATTCCTGCCTCTGAGCAGTGCCTCTGCCACTGATTTATCCTGGTATGGTGGCAATTCCCTCTGTAATTATTGTGGGCCTTGAAATAGTCCCTTCTTTTATGACCTTGTGAAAAATCAAAGGAAAGGGAATAGATTGAAATCCTCCATTTCATATTTTTAAGGTTTTTTTTTTTTTTTTTTTAGTTCTGAAGCAAGATGTTTCTCCAGAAAAGTTTTGTAAGCTTGCTAGGTTACATTCAACAACACCAAAGCCTGGAAGACAAGACAGTATTGGGAAATATGATTTGGCTAAAACTGAACTGGTTGATTTTGGACTGATGGAAAGTGACAACACTTGAGCTGTAGCTTCAGTGCTCTGCAGGCAATGCCCTGACCCTGGTTGCCATGGGCAGGCACTGTGGTGAGGCAGGCCCTGTCCACTCCTGGGCACGTCTTGCAGAGCTCCCAGAAGCAGAGGCTGCTTCTGAAACACCATCTCTCCGAGCCTCTGATCTCTACCCACCTCCTCAGTCTGATGCAGTTGAAAAATACAGTGAAAGGGCTGGAAAACACTGTGAAAGAGACCTCCAGAATTTCCCATTTACCAGCGCTGGTCTGCTCTGACAAGCCCTTGAGCTGTCGTAGCTTTTCTCTCTCAGCTTCCTGACAGAGGGTGCGCAGCATTTCCCAAAGAGGCTGCTGCCAGTGCCAGGAAACGAGACAGTGTTGCTTTGCTCAGAGTTGTCCTTGTGCTTTTTCCTCCCTCTTGTTACTGAGATAAGGAGTCCGTGAAAGACTGTGCAAAGCACCATGTCGGTTTAATCAGTGTACGAGGAAGAAACTCGATATGCCCTGTTAGTGTAGTCACAGTCCAAGCATGAAATTAAGTGGAGGTGGGGGTGGATGCGATGGAGAGAAATGCTGTCCATCTCCCAGGCATGAAGCTGAGAGTCCACAGGAAGGGGGGATTGAGGGAATGCCCTTGCAGAAAGCCTCTTGGAGCCTGGCAGACCGGGACTGTGGTGTCTTATAATTATTGCACATAATAACCCAAAGTGGGTCACGCAGCAGTTTTGTGTGACGGTATTAAATGGCACTTTGGGAGAGTGTGCGTGCTGATTACAGCTGGTGAGGAATGCCATCACTTTAAGAGGGGTGAAAAAGAAGTGAGAACGAAAAGATTTTCTTTGTGCCTCGAGGGATGTGAGGATGGTGTTTTCCCCATCACCCCAGGGATCAGTGGAGAGTTACACTCACTCAACCCAGACATCAGAGCCTGAGGCTGCATGTTGACATGGGATTTAGTGCAACCTGTCTGCTTAAACTCTGCTTGGCTGTGTCCTGGTGGGTGCTTTTGAGCCTGATTTACTCTGGAGCAGTGCTGTGCACTACCAGCTGTTATCTGTCCTTTGGCCTGGAGCTGGCAGTGTGTAAAAGTGGTACTTTCAGCCTCCACAGGCTGGTACTGCTGCTGAGAGAAGTGGTCCCACCTGCTTGCTGCTCTGCCCTGCCCTACCCTGCTCTACCCCTCCCTTGGGAGAATGTGGTTCAGGACCTCCGTTGCAATGAGAAAAGGCTTTCTTGGGACATTAATTTTGCCATCACATCTGACCTTTTGCATTTTCTGCATGGATTTCAATGTGAACTTAAGCTTAAAAATTGCAAATGTTGTGAATTAAATTTCTCCTGGCGATACACAACTCTTACTAGATATTATAGAAATGCCAGTTGTTTCTGACATGGTATTTATATGGGGAACCTGCAGACAAGACTGTTGAGATGGCATTCCATGCTGCCCCAATCTCTGCTGTTTAATTATCCCTCCTGTGTTTGCATACTGAAGAAAGCACTTTCCACCTGGTTCAGAATGAACAAATTAGGGAGAATACTTTCATTTGCATCTTATTTATGCCTGAAAACAAAGGATGATTTTAGTAGCCTCACCCTGAGTGCTGCCTTATTCAGGCAACAGTCCTGCTGAAATTAGTGGGTGTTGCACCTTGTAGTAGAAAAGTCTTAAAGTGCTTTACAGAGGTAGTTGGCACCCTTGTTCCTGCTTTACAAATCCAAGACACAGAGGGAAGAGCTTCCACTAAACCAAGTAGCCAGGGAAAGACATTATGACCCACCTGATAGTGACAGCATTGTAGATCAATATTAGATTACCCCAGCTGTGTTAATTACCCCAGCTGTGTATATTTGCAGATATGGAGCCAGTTTTCCAAAACAGGGCCATGGCCAGGTAAAATTTCAGAGATGACTGAAGACAGGAATGTTCAGGTGAAAGAGACTTCCCCTGAGTGCTGGAGAACTTGTCATTCTCACTGCTGCTGCTCACTTGACATTCTCACTGCTGTTTCTATGGGGAAATCATGCCATGTCTCTTTTGTTTCTTATTCTCAGTTATTTTTGTTATTTCTCTGAGTGCTTCAGTCCAGCCATGGCTGGACAGCTTAGTCCTGCTGTGGGAAGGAGCTTTCTGTAGGCTGTATGAAATCCTGGGGCAGCTGCGCTCGTTCTCATCACCCTCCCTGGTGATCTCTGCCGTTCTCCAGCCCGGTATCCCGAATTCCCCACGTGCTGCCCTGCCCAGGCCCTTTGCAGGCAGTGCAGGGGGCAGCTCCAGGGCTGTGCAGAGTGGTGTCCCTGCCAGGCTCTCGGCAGTCCTGCCAGCTGCCCCGCTGCCCCGGGCTCACAAAGGCTGGGGCTGCTGCGGGAGGAAGCGTGTGCGGATCCCGAGGGGAAAAGGAGAGCAAGCACTTTGTATCACTTGACAGGAAGGGCTCTGCTTGACAAAAGAGCGCTGCTGACAGGCTCCAAAAAGCAGCCCGGGGCTTATATTTCCTGAGCCAGCAAGACATCCCCAGCCTTAGTGCGGAAGGGTTAAATAGATGGGGGTGAGAGCGGGGTCTGTGGGTGTTTGCAGACCGTGGCAGGTGTGTTTCTGACCTGTGCACGGCTCTTGCTTCCCGAAAGGTGAACTTGCCACCCATCCCTTCCAGCCTCTGGTTTCTGTGCAGCCTCTGGGGCATGGGGGATGCCGGCAGCCTGGGAAGCGCTTGCCAGGTTTTTCACTCCCCCCTCTGCTCCCCCCGCTCCCAGGCTCGCACAGCAGTGAAGTAATCTGTGACATTCAGACAGCGGGAAGGGGAAGCCGCTGCAAAATAAAATAACAGCATCAGGAAGCGGCACCGTGCTCTTTCCCACTCCCAGCTGGGAAATGACAACACTTCATTCAGTTGCTCCAAGCCCGGCGCCAGTGCAGCCCTTGCCCAGCAGGGCTGGTTCATAGCTCGCCCGGCTGCCCAGCTCAGCACTGCGTGCCCAGTGGGCTCAGGGGCACTGGGAAGAGGAGACAGGCGAGGTGCCAGCAAAGAGTCGCTTCAACAGCAGGCAGTGCGCAGTAACACCTGGCAAAACAGTTGCCTGGGCTTATAGCTTCTGTGAAGACCCGGGAGGGTGTTTCTTTTACATTATAATTCCTGCTAGTTACATTTTGCAGGGTATCCGGACCTTTCCCCCTTCCTTTTCTGGTGGCTGTTCCTTTTACAGATGTATTGCAACCCAAAGTCTCACAGCCCGAATCCAGTGAGCAGTGTGCCAAAGCAAGACAGTCACAGGCAAGCTGGCCACTTGGACAGGTGGTGTGGGAGTTTGGAGAGAAGTTTCTCTCTCCCCCTTCTTGTTACAGCCCATCCCTGCCTCTATACACAGTTGTCTGAGTGCAGGAGGTTGTTCCCTGGGCTCCCTTCCTTTCCAAAACATTAGGTGGGGGGGGGGGGGAAGTCAACCTGGCACATCAGATCCCATGATGGCACCAGCCAAGCACCTTAACATGGACAGCGAGATCCACAGACTTTAAATCTTCAAAAGCAGACTATATTCTTTGTTCATGTATGACTGGAGTGTAAAAATAAGTAAGGCAAAGCCTCTCTATTAGGGCTGGAGTGCGAAACCACGGATCTGCTGTGGATTTAATGTCTGTTTTCCTCATCTGAATCTGAAGGGACACAAAAGAGCCAGCACCTGGTGATGGGCTTGAAGGCCATGGTGATTTTCTGTCCACAGTTTCAGCTCTGCTGGGCCTGGCAGTGGCAGTTTAGCCTAGGATGTGACTTGTCTTGTAGGGATTATAGACCAGATTTTTCACTGGGTTCAGCCACGCAGCTCCTAGGGTTGGAGAACAAACCCTGTTCTTTTTCATTCAGGTGTCTTCCACAGTAGCTGCTTTTTTCTGGTGTGCACCAACAGCTTCAGGAGGGAACAAAGTTGGTGCAGCCCTGCAGGCTGTCCCTCCAGCTTCCAGCCCCTCTCTTTGGGTGCTGTGACCTGATGGCATTGCCTGAGCCACATCTCATTGCTAAACGTCTGTCCATGTTCCTGCACAGTTTTTTGAGTTGCTTCTGAGTTAAATTTTGTGTTTTGTGCCTGGTTTTTATCACCCAGGGTCCACCACTGTCAATCCTCTTGCAATTGTTTAGGTTAATTCTCTTGCTGACCCTTTCTCTTCCTCTACTCAGCACTGGTCTCTCCAGGCTTCCCATCCTGCAGTACAGCTAAATCCTGAGAGCATTGGACTCCTCACCTGCATCCCAAATCAGCATAAAATGCCTGCTGTTCTTCTTGGCCAGGTGCACGAAGAGTGAAAAGGTATTAAATGATGTCACCATCTACTGATGGTGCTCTTTTGGTCCTGGTTTGCCATGGAAAGCAGGAGTTCATCTGTGAGCTATGAAGTGCTCTTGGCACATCTGTTTGGACTCTTTGTGCCCCCAACCCATGTTTCCCTGTGCAATGAGTCTGATTTTAAAGTGCCTGCTTGCTTACAGTTGTGCAAAGCTTGGGGTGACCTCCCCTTGGGGTGATTCCTGGCCCTAGAATCGGTCTCCTGTGGAACTGTGAGCAATTCATTTCATAATTCTGTTCATCCTCCTGTTTTGTTTCTGGTCTGTCCATTTGGACATGCTCTCTTGTTGTGTGTTTGCACTGTACCTCATTCAGTCTGGGGCTCTGATCCTGTCGGGGAGCTTGGGGGAGCTGCCCAGTAGTCATGTTAAACTTGATTGTGTTCATGTAACAGGGCTTTAACCTGTTTTACATCACTGCAAATGACTGCCCTGGCCATCAAAGAATAACAAGTATACACTCTTCTATTTTCTGTGTATGTAATTATATTACTTCTGATAGAGAGAGTAAAATAAATATAAAGAAAAATAACTATTTTCCTTCAGAAATCAGTGTCCTATCCCACTGAAATTTAAGTAAATCCCAGAGTTGTGTGGGCTTTGCTGAACCTGAGACGTAGCCAATCCTCTTGAAAATCACCATAGAATCATAGAATGCCTTGGATTGGTAGGGATCTTAGAGATCCTTTCATTCCAACCCCCCTGCCATGGGCAAGGCTGCCACCCATGAGACCAGGTTGCTCAAAGCCCTGTCCAGCCTGTTCCAGTCCTTCACCACCCTCACAGTAAAGAATTTCTTCCTAACATTTAATCTAAGTCTCTCTTTTTTTTTTTTTTTTTTTTAGTTTAAAGCCGTCCCCCCTTGTCCTATCTACTACCTTTGCAAAATTCTTTTATTTAAGTGTTTTTTATAAATACCCTTTAGTTGCTGGAAGACTTCTAGAAGGTATCCATGGAGCCTTCTCTCCTCCAGGCTGAACATCCCCAGCTGTCTCAGCCTGTCTCTGTAGCAGAGGTGCTCCAGCCCTTTGATCACCTTTGTGGCCTCCTCTGGATTTGCTCCAACAGGTCCATTGTTTCCTAAAGGAAAATAAGATTTTCCTTGTAAGACAATTTCCACACTTCAGGTGTTGCTGCTGCTCCATTTCAGTCTGGATTTCAAACTCTCTGGAATCGTACACGGAACAGAACATCCACCTTGTGCCAGCCTCTGGATGGAGGAAGCTTTCCCCTGTGCTGTGGGCTGGGAGGCTGTGGGCTCTTGAAGGGAGCAGGCTGGGAGCAGGGACCCAGCTCAGGGAGCCAAGTGGTTTCAGTTGTGCTGTTCACCTCGGTGCAGGCTCCACGTTGGGTCAACGAGCCGTGTCTGCAGATAAAGAGCTATTCTGGTAAAGTGTGCCGAGAGGGGATGTGTAAGTGCAATAAACCCTTAAATTTATGCAATGTATCCGACTGAGCCTCCCCTCCCCTGCAGCTGGAGCTTCTCATGTGTTTTAGGGAATGACCCTCCTTAAATTAAACAGCAGGACAAAGCCCCCAGTAAATAAATGGGCTGGTGTGACAGGGAGGAGGCAGGAGCCAGCGTGGGGCACCTGGCACTGTGCAGGGGACAGGGACACTGCACAGGGGACAGGGACACTGTGCAGGGGACAGGGACTGTGCAGGGGACAGGGACACTGCGCAGGGGACAGGGACACTGCGCAGGGGACAGGGACACTGTGCAGGGGACAGGGACAGTGCGCAGGGGACAGGGACACTGCACAGGGGACAGGGACAGTGCGCAGGGGACAGGGACACTGCGCAGGGGACAGGGACTCTGTGCAGGGGACAGGGACACTGCACAGGGGACAGGGACACTGCGCAGGGGACAGGGACTCTGTGCAGGGGACAGGGACACTGCCCGCCCGCTGTGGCTCCAGCTCGTTCATCTGAAACCGCCCCACGCCACTCTTGGGACAGGTTTTAAATAGCAAGTCGAGAGGGAAGCCACGTTTGTCTGGGGCTGAGGAGGGAGCCAAGCTGAGATAGTGCTGCTTGCCGGACTGTCTGGACAGCATGGACAGAAAAGGCCCCCTCTGCCCAGCATCCAGCCCCCAAACGGGTTTTGGCTTCAAAGGTGACTTTTTTCAGATAAATGTCTACTGGTGTGGAGGTTGGGGGAGGAAAAACTGGCAGCTGAGGCGGAGAAGGGCTTGTCCTTCGTTCTGTGTGCTGAGTGAGGGGTCTGGGCTCGCTGCAGTGGGTCCCTGGGGGGCTGGGTTGGGTGGTGGGGCGGGCAGGGTGGGACGTGGCAGATGGGACACGCCAGGCAGGAGGGCTCGTGTGCCCTGTAGGTGTGGGGCAGGCAGTGCTGGTGGACAAGGGTGGGGGTCTGTGTCAGGGCAGGACAGAAGGGAGCGAGGGGAAGGTCCAGGTGACTGGGAGCCAGCTCTGGAGCTGTGAGCAATGAGGACACCAAGGGTTTCAGGGGCAAAAAGGGATGAAAGCGTGGTCAAATAGAAGAAAGATTTCTGAACCACTGCAGATAGAGCCTTTCTTTGTGGTGTTTCTGTCCAGGGTCAGTTCTTGTCCCACCATGTGTGCTACACTTTCATTTAAAGGGTGTTTATGGGATTTGTGCCAGCATAAATTGCAGTAGTGAATTAGGCCTCAGAGGCAAAGCAGCTCCAAGGGGGCCAAAAGAGTGGGATCGGTTCCTGCTCCTGAAAAAAAATGTGGAGTGACTCTAAAGCAGTCTCTTTCCAAAGTGAGAGGAGACTGTGGCAAACCCAGCATCCCATCCTCCTACAGACCTCAAAATTGCTTTTACTTGACCTGCTTAGTGGCCGTTTTCACCATGTGAATGTTCTCTTCCTTTTTCCAGGCATTAGCTGGGACATGCAAGCAAGGCCAAGGTGGGAGCTGCAGCCTGGTGTCTGTCTCAGTCTGCAGGGCTACAGTGGTGGAGTCCCCACCCCTGGAGGTGTTTGGGGAGACTGGAGGTGGCACTCAGTGCCATGGGGATGTTGGGTCTGGGGTTGGACTGGATGATCTCAGAGGTCTTTTCCAGCCTCCCTGCTTCTGTGGTGGGTGTGCTGTGTGGCTGGGGTGCCCTGCTGCTGGCTGCAGCCCCCCAGGGGTGAGCTGTGTCCTTTGGAGTTCAGATCCACTTCCGTGGGCCTGTTGGGACCAAGCAGATCAGAGGAACACCTTCAGCCAAGAGTGCTCTCCTCATTTATTAGAGCCTTGACAAGTTAAATAGAGGTAGAGATTAAATATGAATGGGACTTATGTTGGAAAGCTCAGCCTTAGAGACATTAAAGAAAAGGAGGTTGAGTCAACAGGAAAGTCACCTGACTAATAGGAGGAAAATCTAATTATGGGGGGGGTGCNCAGGGGACAGGGACACTGCGCAGGGGACAGGGACTCTGTGCAGGGGACAGGGACACTGCCCGCCCGCTGTGGCTCCAGCTCGTTCATCTGAAACCGCCCCACGCCACTCTTGGGACAGGTTTTAAATAGCAAGTCGAGAGGGAAGCCACGTTTGTCTGGGGCTGAGGAGGGAGCCAAGCTGAGATAGTGCTGCTTGCCGGACTGTCTGGACAGCATGGACAGAAAAGGCCCCCTCTGCCCAGCATCCAGCCCCCAAACGGGTTTTGGCTTCAAAGGTGACTTTTTTCAGATAAATGTCTACTGGTGTGGAGGTTGGGGGAGGAAAAACTGGCAGCTGAGGCGGAGAAGGGCTTGTCCTTCGTTCTGTGTGCTGAGTGAGGGGTCTGGGCTCGCTGCAGTGGGTCCCTGGGGGGCTGGGTTGGGTGGTGGGGCGGGCAGGGTGGGACGTGGCCGATGGGACACGCCAGNTTCTTGTCCCACCATGTGTGCTACACTTTCATTTAAAGGGTGTTTATGGGATTTGTGCCAGCATAAATTGCAGTAGTGAATTAGGCCTCAGAGGCAAAGCAGCTCCAAGGGGGCCAAAAGAGTGGGATCGGTTCCTGCTCCTGAAAAAAAATGTGGAGTGACTCTAAAGCAGTCTCTTTCCAAAGTGAGAGGAGACTGTGGCAAACCCAGCATCCCATCCTCCTACAGACCTCAAAATTGCTTTTACTTGACCTGCTTAGTGGCCGTTTTCACCATGTGAATGTTCTCTTCCTTTTTCCAGGCATTAGCTGGGACATGCAAGCAAGGCCAAGGTGGGAGCTGCAGCCTGGTGTCTGTCTCAGTCTGCAGGGCTGCAGTGGTGGAGTCCCCACCCCTGGAGGTGTTTGGGGAGACTGGAGGTGGCACTCAGTGCCATGGGGATGTTGGGTCTGGGGTTGGACTGGATGATCTCAGAGGTCTTTTCCAGCCTCCCTGCTTCTGTGGTGGGTGTGCTGTGTGGCTGGGGTGCCCTGCTGCTGGCTGCAGCCCCCCAGGGGTGAGCTGTGTCCTTTGGAGTTCAGATCCACTTCCGTGGGCCTGTTGGGACCAAGCAGATCAGAGGAACACCTTCAGCCAAGAGTGCTCTCCTCATTTATTAGAGCCTTGACAAGTTAAATAGAGGTAGAGATTAAATATGAATGGGACTTATGTTGGAAAGCTCAGCCTTAGAGACATTAAAGAAAAGGAGGTTGAGTCAACAGGAAAGTCACCTGACTAATAGGAGGAAAATCTAATTATGGGGGGGGTGCTGTTGGGGTCCCACTTCCCTTGTGGAACAGAGGGGCTGGGGTAGGACACCTGAAAGGTGCCTGGCAGATGTGGCATCATCCTGTTCAGGGGGCAGCTGCAGCCACAGATTATCATGATCATTTTAAACTCTCTCACAAGTTTGTCTTCCTGAAAAACAAAACAGTAAAAGCTGTCTACTTCTGCAACTCATATGCAATACAGTTGGTGGATCCTTTCCATGTGCTGACAGATTTCATCTGCCAGTGTCTGTCTTTAGTTATTAATTGCTTAGGATGGAAACACAAGTTTCTCATTCTTTGTCTTTATTTATCATCAATACTTGTCTGATGGTATGAATAGCTGTCAAATTAACTAAGCATTACCAAATCATGGCAGATTTGTGTATTATTTGCATGAGAACAGCTTTCTGCTGCCTGTTTAAATTAGAGTGACTGAGCAGTCATTTTAAGGACAAGATCAGGATGAGTCCAACTTTGTGTCAGCATAACAGCAAAACTTGGATTGCAGGCTATTTTTTGCCATTGCATAGGAAGGTGGGTTTTTGGGTTTTTTTTCCTGGTATTTGAGTCTTCTCTGTTTCTTTTTCTAAAGCATTTACTGAAAATGTGAATGCCATTTTAAGGGTGTTTCTTTAGCAAGGAAGTGTGTGATAAATAGAAGGCAAAGTTCTTCATTCCAAGAAAGCACTGCAAACCCCCACCACATCTGCTGACTTCAGCAGAGTCTTACCAGGTTTACACAACACACATTGCAGCTGGACTCCCATTGTGCATGCTTAGGGAAAGCTGAGTTACCACGAGAGGTGATGGAAATATTTTTAGGGAAATGAAGCTTTCCTGAAATCGTTTTGGTACTTTTATTTAGACCAACATACTTTTATTAGAAGAAAATGTAAGTAGGAATATCTCCAAAAAGGCCAGGATGCAGGAAGAGCAGGACAGCGAGGTGCTCCTCCTCTTGGGTCCAGGTTGCTGGCTCAGGATATGGATCTCCATGATCAAATCTCTGATCTGGAATGAAATGCACTTTCTCTTTTAAAAGAGGGAGCATGAGAGACACTTGACCCTGCATCTTGGACAGGTGGTAGACTGTAGCCTCCTTCCTGAGAAAAGGAAGCTGAAATAAGAGTAAAATGAGAAAAACAAGAGACAAAGAGGGCTGCATATTTGTCCCTATCTGGCCAGCGTGTGTTTGTGCATTGCTTGTGGTGCTTGTGGAGACACACAGCCTTCCCTCTGGTGTCCCTGTCCAAATATTTTTCTCTTTCCAGCATGGAAAACATGAAGTTCCCAAATATGATACCCATCTGTTTGCAACAAACACTTAAACAGTGTCATGTTTATGGGGGACTCAGTCCTGCATTCAGGGGCAAGGATGGCTTGTGTCAGTCCCAGGGCTCATGGGGCTTGGTATGTTGCTCTTCCACTGTGCTGATCAGGTTGTTCTTGTGTTTGCTTGGCAAACAGGATCATTGAAATGAATCTTTTTTATTAAAAAAAAAAAGTTAAAAAAAGATGGCAAGAGAGTGATAATTCTTCCTCATCCCTGTTGTTTTTTTCTGTGGAGATTTTTCACTTGGCGAGGCAGGGGCTGTCTCTGGAGCACAGGGAGCTGCTGATTCTGCTGGCATCCTTGAGAAGATGTTATAAACAGGAAGGAAAGAGGGAAGAGCTCAGGTCTTGTTGACAGGGAGCATGTGGCTATTTTTGTGGGTGGGAAACCTTACCAGACCCAAGTTTGGAATCCGGGTGTGCTTCTGAGAGCTAGCCAACCTTTCCAGCACTGCTGGCTGTTGAAATCCCCATTCTGACATCCTAGCCCTGCTGGAGTGCAACCTTTTCATTTCTTGGATGTGCCAGCAAACTTTATTTTCTCTTCTTTTTTTTAACTCTCCCAGTCAGTCCATTCAGTCCCTCCTGGGACAGGCTGTCCTGCTGGGGTGTTGCAGTGCAATTACATGTTAGGTGTCAGGAGCAGATAATGGGCAAACACGTATCAGAGAGGATGGCACTTAGCTAATCACTGGCTCTCTTTATCTTACAGGCTATTTTAGGGAAAAACAACAACAATGCAAAAAAGCTGCCACTGTAGTGTCTGTGGTTGGGGTTGGCTGCTGTTGCTTTGGGGTTGTGATGGCATTTCCCCTCTGGCTTCACGTGGTGCTTTCCCAGTGGCCTTGTTTTCACAGCTGCCCCATGACCGGGCAGGAGCCCAGTGGCAAATGAATTCAGCCACAACTCTGGCCACACCTCGTTGTCAGCACTTCTGTCTCCTGCTGGATCACTTCTGTGTTGTCTTGTTTGTTTCCCCTGGAAAAAGCAAGAACTTAGGTGTGGGAAAGAGAGATGAGCTTTTGGGATAATTAGCATCGTCCATGAAACTTCCACATCTTATATGCCTGTTACATCAGAAGCCCGTAGGGTTGAAGTTGCATCTTTAGGCATTTTATTGTGTTTAACACTTGATTCTCTGAGTCTCCAGCATCTGCCTGGTTTAGGTGTCTTACATCATTTTTCTGGGATCTCTTTCAGCAGCAGGGGAAAACTAAAAGTATTCTGAACAAAACGTAGGATGGCTGACCTTATGTACACAGATTATTTTTCAAACATTCTTTGCCTGAAACTAATTACCTCATACTAATTAGCCCTTTCTAAGTGGTGAATTGCTGGGCAGGCAGCTGTGGATGTTGTCAGTCAGGCTCCAAAGTCTAGCTCCCGGTGAAATGAG
Organism: Rhipidura dahli; assembly: GCA_013399225.1. Lineage (NCBI taxonomy): Eukaryota > Metazoa > Chordata > Aves > Passeriformes > Rhipiduridae > Rhipidura > Rhipidura dahli. The sequence continues at coordinate 838,323 of VXAC01000650.1, read as the reverse complement.
AGCCTAGGTGAGCCTCTTCAGTGTACATGAGGATTATTACTCCAAGGACATGGCCTTGGTACCCCATCTGGTTGAAACAGTGCAGGAAAACCAGGGGAAGCTGTGTATGTGTGACAGTTTTGGGAAAACACCTTTAAAGAGAAATGGAAACTCGGTCTTCCTGCTTGCTGCTGTCCCATGCAAAAAAGAAATCTTGCCATGTAACCCCTGAATTGCAGGAATTCCTGGAGCCCCAGCAAACCCTGTCTAATCTCTCCCAGCCCCTCATGTATCGCCTCTGAATGTTTTCAGTGAGTTCCCAGACCTCGTGCTTTCTTGCTCCTGATAACCAGCCATTGCTGGGATGCCAGAACCACTGCACTGCATAGTTCAGCTATCAACAAAAATACAGTGAGATAAAGGGGATGGTTAATACCAGAGTGTCTCTGGTAGTGCAGATGTCAGAGATACTCAACTGGCTTTCCTGGAGAAGTTCTTTAAATGGGTCAAGTTACTTTGGGAAAATAGTATCTAGCCCTTTTGACAGTGTGAACATCCCTAAGAGCATCATGCAAACATTTCTTCCTGTTGAAGAGTCAGGCAGCCATCAAATAGGCACTTAGTGCTTCAGAGTCTTGGCAAGGTAATGCCCCCTCCCCTGGGACTTCCCAAAGATGGCTCTTGGGTGCTGAGCACATTTGGGAGTATCACAATTACAGCTGAAGATGAAAAGCTGGCCTGAATGATGGGCAGTGAGTTCTTTTGATAATTAAGCCCATTAAAAAAAAAAAAAAGAAACCAGATAGAGGAGCTGAAGGATTTATTGAAATGACTGAGCAATTGTAGGATCACAGATGCCAAAGAGGAAGAATAGGGCTATTGGGTTTTCCTGCCAGGTCAGGACTGCTGCCTGTGGTGTCTAGTCTAGCTGCCTGTTCAGTTGTTTCGAGTGATCATTTCCATTGCTTCCCTTTTGAGACCCTTGTATTTCCTGATAGGAAAACTTTATAACAATGAGACCTAACTGCCAGGCTAAATTTTTCTTCTGTCTGATTGCTGGCTAATATTCTTACTCATTTAATGGGAAATACATACCCAAAACAGAGAGAAGAGATCCCGTGGGGTCCCTCAGAAGACGTGCCATTGTCCACGGTGTTTTCTCCAGTGTGTCACTGGAGAGTCCCCCTTGGCATTTCTGTGTTTGTGTCTGTCCGTGTGACAATTTGGTGGCTGAGACAATTTATACAGCCTGGTGTGAAGAATGATGTTTTGGGTTGAGGTTTGTGGTCTGCGAGGTTAAATAACGCAGGAGTGGTGGTCTTGCTGTTGAAACCCATTTCTGGGAGCCAGTCTCCTGCTGACTTTGCTGCCAACTTGGGCAAGCATCCTTAGGCTGTGGTGGACTCATGAGTAAAATAAGGTTTTGTTCCTCCTGATGCCTGTCAGAGGGACACTGTCTATTGGCAGCCTAAATAACAACGTGTAAAGCACTACTGCATGTGTCTGAACTTTTGGTGTGTGCAAAGTGCAGGGCAGTGTGTCCACTTAGCTTCTAGTAAAAGGCATTTGAGCTGAGACATCTGCATGTGAGCTGTTTGCAGAGCAGTGTTCACCACTGAGCAGTGGTGGCTTATCATAGCTGGGAGCTCATAGCTGCTCTGGGCAAGGCCCAGGGAATGACTGGAGCATCTTGTGCTGAGGAGGTTCTGTGGAAGTGCAAAAGACAATGATTGCACTAGCCCAGGGCTGTATCCATGGATCTCTGGATTGCTGTGGGTCTTGTATGCCTTTGTGCTGAGCAGGGGAGGAAGAAGCAGGAAAGCAAAGACTGCATCCACCTTCTGCATTTGTGGGGATGCTGTGCTTCACCATTTATGGAGGGGGATTGGCCTCAGCTGTGAGGGCAGCTGCCAGTCTGCCCCTCCTGACCCATACTTAATGCTTGTTAAATGAGCACAACCTTTAGTTTAGGTTCAGCATTTCACTTGATAGCTCTCTGTGCAGCCACTGGCGCTGGGAAAAGGGAGGGAAGAGGAATCCCAAGAGCAGAAGCAAGAGAGAGGAGAATAGTAAGGGGAAGGGAAAAAATATAAGGACGTTGTTCCTAACAGCACTTAGTGGCCTAGATTTTCCTTTCCCAGCTATTTCAAAAGTGTGCCCTATTGCAGATCCATTCAGCTTTTATTGGTATGTGGTACACTGTGTAGCAGCAGCCACTGTTGTCTACTCTGCTCTTAACATGATACTCAGCCAGATGGCAAGGAAATAAACCTGCGTTTGTGCTCCGGGAGTGATCAAAGTTTTTTTGCTGTTATCATCCCTGTAACATTGACACAGATGTAAGGCCACTACACCCTGGCTCTCATCCCTGCAACCTTCCTGTGTATAAATTCAGCAGTTTTTCATAGTGCCCTTTTTCATAGCAATATAATGTCCACATTCCTTAAATCCCAAGGATAGCCCAAAGCAAGGGAGGATGAACAGCAAGGTTTTGCTGGGAGTTTTTTGGACAAGGCTTGTGCAGGGGTGAGCTTAGGGAGTGGAGTTGGCTGGGAGGAGGGTGGATCTCTAGGAGATGTAAATCAGCAGTGCAGTTACAGTAGCTGGGCTGATTTACTCCGGTGGAGATCCCAGCTTGGGATCTCAGCAGGAATCCTCCAAAGGAAAGGCATTTGGGAATGATTAAAATAATACTCAAGGCAACGGCTGTTCGGTGGTTTTGGATGAACAAAACCTTGCAGAGGAGAACAGCTGTTATGGAAGGGGATGTGGAGATGCAGGGAGATCACACAGGGGTCCTGCTCTGTGCAGACAGTTTGCTCAAGGCAATTTGATTAATCTTTAATACATCTTTACCTTCCCCTCTGCTTGTTTCCATTCTTCCATGGCTTTCACTCCCTATTCCAACACCCTTTTTTGTGCTGAAGGCTTGTGTGTGTTAACGAGCTTCTGCAAAGAGCCCTGGCAGTTTTGGGTGGCCGTACCATGGACTGGACTCAGCTCCTTCCCTTAAGGCAGGAGAGGCTTGGTGTCCTGATCCACCTGGAGGGACACCACTTACATGACAGCATAAGAATCCAGGGATGTGGTCTGTGCTCAGAGGAAGGATGGTCTTTGCTCCAAGAGAAGGAGGGTGTCCTGTGGCCAGGGGTTGCATGCCCACCCTGAACAGAGGGAAGCAGATAAGAAGAGACAGCACCATGAGCAATTTTCCTCCCCTGCCCTCTAAGGAGAATTGTAATTATGAATAGCAGGGAGAGGGAAAAACATGTTCCGAGGTCTGGAGGGCTGCAGAGAGAGCAGTGGGCACTAGGCTGGAAATGAAAAGGGTCTGGAGAATTCAATCAGATGCCAGTGCCCAGTCTGTGCTGGAAGAGGTTCTGGGAACTGTGCTCCAGCCTGTTACTTTAGATGGTTTTTACAAGACTACACTGTTTTAATCCTGCCTTATGCAGCTGGACCAGAGCCTTGTTGAATGGCAAGGGGAGATGCGCCCCGTTCATGAATTGCCTGTGGGAGGCTCATGCTGATGCATGTTTTTAAAAGGGCAAAAGCTGCCAGTTTTGTCCTTTTGACATTCACAAAACTGGCAACTTTCTCTCTTTTTTTTTTTCTTCTTTTTTTTATTTTTCAAGTTTGGGTTTTTCTCACATTGGTGGGGATGAGGGCAGAAGAAGCCCGGTTTGGGATGATTTATGGCTCCAGGAGTGGCTAATTTTTTGGCAGACTTTGCAGGAAGAGCCCCCTGAGAGTGCCAGCTGTAATCAGCCAAGCTTTCGAGAGACACAGGGAGAGAGATAACATGTTATTTATCCTCACACAAACAGCCTGATGGAAAACGTGCATGTCCCAGACAAGGAAATTCTCCCTCCTCCCTCTGCCCCCTCGCCCCAGTTCAGGCTCCCTGGGAGCAGCTGGGCTCTCTTACTCCTGCAGTCCCCAACAGCTTCAAATTCACTTCCCTCAGCGCCTTCAAAGGAGGTTTTGATAAATGCATTGCATTTTGCAGCCAGCCAGGCTCTAATTGCCAGGAGGATTACGATAAGCTTTTTTCTTGTTGTTTCAAAACAATCTGGAGGACAGCGTGCCCTCCCGGTGCAGACATCCCCCCAGCCCCACTGCAGCCAGGCAGAGAGAAGGCAGCAGGGTGCCAAATTCACCCTGATTATTACATTAAACTGGGGTTTTTTTTGGTCACAGTCCAGCCCAAGTGTTGTGGGCTGACACTTGCTGCAGACCTGTGGGTGACCTGTGCTCGAGGGGAGGCTTGTGCCAAGGCAGCTCCGCCGTCCGTCGCCAAACGTCCTGGCACCTCTGGGGCCTCGGGAGCCCCAGCACCAGCCCTGCCTCGTGGGCCACTGAAGTGGAAACTCAAGAGGTCTGTCAGCCCCTGGGAGTGATTTTCTTTCTCCAGCCGTGTGGTTATTCTGCTTGTGCAGTGGTTTGGATTTTTTTTTTTTAATTTAAAGGGCGCTCTTGCTTCTTTGCTGCTAAGTTTAATAGCCATGGTCTGGTTAGAAAATAATGCAGGGGGAAAAGCAGAACTGCCTTAATTTGTGATCTAAAAATAGGGAAACCTACACCATTAAATTGAGAGGATTTAGAAGCATAACCATAAAGCCAGGAAGAGTTTGCCAGGAGCTATCGAGTGACACAGATTTCAGCTCCCTCCTTCTTCTAGTTTTCTTCTTTTAAAGGTGAACTGAGCAGGCTTAGATTACTATTTTGCTGCTTTTGGCTAGAAATGTAGTTCAGGGAGTTCTCACTGTGACAGTTATCAATAGAGCTTCCTTTGCCATTTTTATTGGTTTTATTTATAATAGATTTCAAATGCTTTGCCTCAGGCAGAGAAGATGGTTTGTAATCCCTATTTAACCCTTAAATATCCCAGTGTAGGATTGGTGTACCTGAGGACTGTTCCAGTAGAGGAGTTCAAGGATGTAACCATGGGGAAAGACTGATGGTGACTGTTCTCATCTGACACTCAAACCATCAGTCACCTTTCTGACTGATCTGAGAGAAATCCCTTTTGTCTTTGCCATCACCAGCACATGGATGAGTTTCCCAGGTGTGAAACAAGGATGATGCTGCTTCATAGAAATATTTCTAGTGGAAAATGGCAGGTTGCCTGTAATCAGCTTTCTCTGGAGAGATGCAGCATGCAGCTCTGCTCGCGGAGTGGTGAATGGGTTGGAGACCCTGAGACAGAATCTTCCAGGCTCTAAACACTGTGTTATGCCCTCCAAAACTGCTAGTGATTCCCTTTAGAGAGATTTAGCCTGTGGATCCTTTTGGAAGAGCCCTACTAGGGGAGGTCCGAGATGTTGACCTTTCTTCTCTGATGCTGGGTTGTTTCCTGCCCAGGGACTGACCAGCTCACCTTACTGGTCCCCATCTCTTCATGCTCACTGGTAATTTCCAGCATGGCACTCAGTGAGGTTCTTTCAGACAAGATGAGTTCCACCCAGTTTCTCTGTGTGTTTGGCCTGAGCCAATGATGCTTTGTTCAAACTCAGCAGCACCTTTTCACGTCTAGAACATCAGTTTTCATATCAAAAGCAGATTCATGGGGCATCTTTAGCTGGCATCTTTGATTAAGAAATGTTGCATTTTACCCAACTTTCTTGGCTTCTTAGCCACCTTGGATTGCTCGGGGCTTCAAGATCTGCTATAAAGCCCAGTATAGTACTGAGGTTGTTTTCTTGGGCTTGTACTCACCTCAGATGACACCCTGCTGGTTTCATAGGGCTGTGTATCAGACAGCTTGCTGTCCAGGAGAGCCTCATTTGCTTTCTTTTTCTTTTCAGTGTCTTAGAGTCAGCTGGAATCTGTTTCTCGGATGCTTTGAGTATGAACAGAGCTGTCCAGAAAGCCAAAGGCAGCCTGACAGACAAACAAGGAAATATTGAGGGAACTTAGAAGGTGATGAAAAGCAAAGTTATTCCAGATAAGCTCTGGAACATACTGCCATGAGGTAATACCAGGACCACATGCTGGTTGGGATTAAAAAATATGTAGATATGTTGATAATGAGAATATCTGCTCTCATATTACCCAGTTTTTCTTTTTTAAGGGACGTTAATCCTGATGCTTTAAAGGCATATGTTGGATATTGAGGATACAGTTATTTAAGGAGCACTTTGCTGGTAAATAAGGGTATGTGCCATGCAGTCAGTGTGAATATACCTGCCACAGCAAAGCCATGCTCTGGCCCACACAGAGGATCAGTGCCTGGATGACAGCCTAGCTGGAGACTCCTTCAGATTGGGAAGGGTGTAGGTGTGAGACAATACCTGCACATCTGATCTGTGCTGAGCAAAGTGCTGAGCACCCTCACACTCGCCAGGAGTGATGAGCTCTGTTTAGTGTGCCCTTGCCAAAAACCTAAGGAAGCACAACCATGGGACAGAACCATGGAATTGTTATGGTTGTAAAAGACCTCCAGGATCATGGAGTCCAGCTGTTAACCCAGCACTGCTGGGTTCACCATTAAACTGTGTCCCCACATCCACACCCCTTTTGGACACTTCCAGGAATGGTGATTCCAGCCCTTCCTTGGGCAGCCTGTTCCAATGATGTTGTGCAGGCTGCTGCACAGACCTAAGGTCCTGAGTGTGACGTAGTCAGACACCCCTTGTATCGGGGAGGAACTGTGATGGCTTGTGAAATGCTGTGATTGGAGGTAGTGAGGGTCTAAGCCATGATGTGTTGGAACGAGCACATCATCAGCTTTGGAATCGCCATTCTATGCTTGCCAGCTGGGTGCTGTTGGGATTATTAACTTGAATTTTGATGGAAAATAGACTCTGCTGTCTTAAATATAAGCTACTGCCCTTCTTACCTTACTGGGATGAGTGAAACCACTACTGCCTGCACGGCTGAAGTACATGGGTATTTCCAGTGTTCTGGAAATGGAGATGAAACACAAGAAAAAGCAGTGTGGCTTGTCTGGGTATTTAGGAGTCTGCTTCAATCTGAACTGGAAACATGAACTTTGGATAGCTATGTTCTGCATGCTTGAAAACTGGGTCAGAGATGTCAGAAGAAGGTTTTCTCTTGATTCAAAGGGATTTGCCTCTGTGTGCTGACCCACAACAATCTCTTTCTAGCTTCTCTCACTACTCTCTCATTTCAGCACAATCCCATTTAACTCCCCCTCCCTGTCCCCATCGCCCCAGCACTCAGCAGTTTATTTAGCAGATGTTGGCCCCGGCTCTCGAAGCAGGGGTAAACAGAGCTAAGGTCAATCTGAGAAACACAGCACCCCAGGAGAGCTGCTCCTTCTCACTGCTGCTGGCGAGCCTGTATCCAACTGGAACTAGAGGGAAAAGATGTGGATAGGATTTGTCCCTGCAAGGATAGCAGGGTTTATGTATTAAAAAAAAAAAATCACACTGAACAAAAGTGTGGAACTTTAACATGAACTGGGTGAAACTATACCCTTCTTAGGTTTCCTCCCTTTGAAGACCTTGCATTGTGTATTCCCAGCCATTACCACATGAATCAATGTTTAAAAAAACCCAAACCCAACATCTTGATAAGAATCCAACTTTGCTTTACCAGTCCATCCTCCGAGGTAACCAGAGCGAGTTCCTTTCACTCCAGCCATTGTTGGCAACACAGATTATGTTCTTCAAAGACTGTCTGTCTCGTTCAAACACAAGGTCCATATCTTGACTGAACATTAACGTCACCTGATAGGCCCCATGTCCAGCTCCACCTTGCCCTTCCCAGCGAACCAGGCTTTATAGCAGAGTCACAACATGAGGAGAGGGAATAAAGAGCCTTTGTGCTCCTCCTGGGTCCATCCCCAGGAGCTGATCAGGCACTAGGATTGATTACCAGGCAGGTAAAGACCTGATAACCTACCAAATCTTTATGAAGACCCCTTTCTGATGACTTCTTCCCCTGATTTGCATTTGAGGCCTCCGTCTCATTTTATGATTTTATCTGGCTTTCACTATAGTCCAGACTGCAGGAAGTTCACATGAGAAGAGGCAGCAGGGAAGCTCGAAGGCTACTCCTCTAGTACTACACAAATGGAAAGTAAGGCCATAATCTGTTACTTAATGTGCAGCGATGATTGATTCAACTCCTCTGCTCCCCAAGTACTAGGAATTAGCATTCACTTACCATCACATTACCAAATTAAATAAATTTACAAATACATAAAAGTAAATTGTACAATTTACTGAGGTTGCAAAACAGACAGTTGGAGATGTCCTTTTCTGCCTTAATTCAGCTCATGTGTGAATATGCCAAATCATAGAATTTCTAATTAAATGTTCTCCTACTATTTGTCTCTCAGAAGAATGGAGTTATATGTCGCAGGCATTGGCAAGTCTTAACCCAAATGGTTCTGTGTGGCAAAATTATGAGCAATTAAACTTTTGTCTTCATCAATTTAAGCAATCTGTTGATTCTCACCACAGCCACTGGGATTTGTGGCAGCTATTATGTGTGGAAGTGCCATATGTAACTCCTCAGTTTCTTTTGTTTGGGATAGCAATAGCCCTTGAAGAAATTTTGTATAGAAAGGGTGGGTTTTTTAAAAAACGCCATTTCTTTCTAAAAACGCCACTTCAGTTTCAAAATGCTGGTTCTTTTTTTTATGGATTTATGGAAATCCTGGCAAATAGCGATGAATTTTGTTCAGTGCCTCTTGTCTCTCTGCAGAGTTGGCGCATGGTGTCTCCCAGAAATGGGTATGGTTTGTGCAAAGGGCTGTGAAAGTGGGACTGTCCTCTGTGCTGTTCGTGTTCCTGTCTGCTGCAGGATCCCTGCCAAAACATGTGAAAGAACTCTAGGAAATTTTCTCCTATTTTCCCTGTTTGGGAAGTGACCCAACAGGCCCCAAAGCTGCGCTACAGGAACTGTAAGGAGAGGTGAAGCCTTTCTCGCCTAAATCCAACAATTATAAACAAGCCACTTAGCCAAAACATAAAGGATGGGGTAAATGGAAGTTATGCCTTCCCTTAGGGTTTTCCATCAGAGGAAAACATCCAGCCCTGGCATGGGTGGATGACATCCAGCCTGCTCTTTTGTGAGGGATTCCTACGGGAGGTCTGAGGAATTTTGAAGCTGTCAGGCTGTAATACCCTGGGTTTAGCTTTTTTGAGAAAGCACACTGTTTTCCAGAGAGCGAAGCCAGATTGCCGGTTTAAAGCTGCTGCATTTCACCAAAAGAATGCTGATTATTTCACAGTCATGTGAGCGCCTGACCAGTAAAACGTGTGGGCAGTCTGTCCACTTTTTTTTTTTTTTCCTGTTTTCTCACCGATTTGGCCTCTTAATACAATGCCTGAAGATCTTTTGAGAGGGCCAGAAAAATCTGCTGACGGCTCACGCAGCTGATTTGACCCAGAGCGCCTGCTTGGCTGAGCAGAAAGATGACACTGCAGCAAAAATGTTACTTTAAGGGAAAAGAAAACAGGCACAATGCTCCTGCCATTGTTCCCAGGCTCTGTTCTGGTGCCAAGCTCTGCACTTAGGAAAACACAGAGGTACCAGGTTTTAACCTTTCGCCTGCTTCCCGCAGGTGTTGTCTTTGCTCTGAATAGGCAGGATGAGGTCCACAAATCACATTCAAGTCTCTAGCAGCCCCGCTGGCTATGAAAAGACTTTTAGTGGGTTTTGTAGGGAGGAACTTAGCAAGATTTTCAGCAAGAAGAGTCTTTTGCTCAGTTTTGTTCTTTCTAGGTTTCAGTGTAATATTGGGTGATACCACTGGTGTCTTCTCTCCCAGCACTGAAAGTTAATGCAAGTAAGCTTAGTGCTGGGATATCCACCCTATGATGAATAGCAGGCAGGTATCTCTCTTCCTGTGATTTAACTCTATTTTGCCATTGATGAAGAAGTCAAAAAAAAAAAAAAGAAAAAAAAAGTGAAATGGCTTTGGTGAGGCTCCCATTTAAATAGTTATTGTTTTGAGTGAAAATGGTTTGTGGAAGGAGAGCAAAGTGCTCTGACTTCAAAGCTTGTCATTGTAAAGAAATCTGATGGTGAGTGGTCACGCATACCTGAACGTCACTCCTACTGCAGCAAAGCCAGAAGTGCTGGCAAGGAGCCTGGTCATGTTCCCATTGCAGGCAGGGTGAGAGATCCTCAGCTGGTGTAAATCACAATAGCTGGATTTGAGTTGGAGGTTTCTTTTTCAAAAACTTAGTGACTGCACCGGGGGCTGGATCAAGCCTCTTACAAGTCCATGGGAGCTTCTTAAAGCTTTCTGATCCTATTATTTGTTCAAATCCTAGAGAAACCCTTTGAGCCCAAGAAAATTTGGTACAAGTAGGAGCAGGACTTGTGTTTTTATTAGCTTTCCAGGCTGCCTTGCCATCCTGTTGCTCTTAACAGGACACTGGTAACTGCCCAGGTGGTGTTTGTGCCCCTCATATCTGTTTCAAGAAACTGAAACTGCTCCTTGAGCCCTGCTGAATAGTTGTTTTTTGGATCTACCATCCACATTCCTGAAACTCCACTTGTGCCATCCTGGCCGTTGGGACAGAGTGATCAGAATTCAGCAGTGTGTTTCCCTGCAATATCTGAGCAGCCTTGGTGTTGAGCTTGATATATGCAGACCACAAAGTGTATTTTTTCCTCCCTGGTGAGATACACACGCTGTGTAAGAGGCATGCACACTCCCACCCTGCAGGTCAGGTAGCTCCATCTTGCAAGGATGATGCATTTTGCAGAGATAATGCAGCAGTGATGACAAATGGGTGCCTTTAAGTAGTCAGAGAGTGCCTGGAAGGCAGACAGGTTATCTCAGAAGCACCTCAAGCTAATCCTGCTCAAGAAAACCAGTTTTTCTTAGCCTCTAATCTACCTGCTGAAACTAGGGTGGATTTGGTGTGCCTTGTTTTGGAAGAAGTGGGGAGTAAGATGACATGCAAACTGTCAGTTCAAGTCTGGAGATTGGATTTCTGGGTATGGAAAAATTGGAAGACATTTAACATTCATCGACCAGCAGTCATTTTAGTGTGAGTATCCTCCTGTGCACTTTTAAGAGATAGATATTGATGGAAATGCAATGCCACAAAGCAGTGCTCAGTGCTTTTGTTAGAGAGGGCACTGTGTGTTATTCTGCACTGGTCATGCTTTATGAGAGGTTTGAAATGGTTCAGATTTTGCTTCTTGGCCTCTGTTTTCAGCACGGTGTCAACAAAAGTGTCAGAGGTGATGTGCACCCAGCTGGGAAGGTGCTGCAGAAGGAGCTACTATTACAGCTGCCCAAAGGATGGCAGATACATCTTCCATTGCTTTTCCGAGACCAAAGAAACCCCTACTGTTCTGCACTGGAACAAACCCAAAATGTTTCACTTTATTTTCCCTCACAAGATGGAATGTCAACAAAATGTCCCTCTTGGCCTGAAAATCCTGACCTTTTCCATTCCTCCTGGGCACTGCTTGAATTCACTGAAGCACACAGTTACTTATCCCCACTTCTTCAGGAACAACTACCCGAGGCCATCCTGGCAGTAGCAAGTTCAGCTGTGCCTGTGCAGCATGTCCTGGATCCCAGTGACCTCTCCTCTGGTAACGGTGATGCCTTCCCACGTGAAGCTGTAGCTCAGTTTTTGCCAGGATCCTCCTTTTTTGTAGAGGAACCCGTTAACTGTCGCTTAAACACCCCCTGGCCCCCATCTGCAATCATAGTTTAAATAAACATCAAGCTATTTCCCATCCACTAAAATAAATCTTCTAGGCACTCTAGCTGGCGCATTCAGGGTTGTTTTTGTCCTTGCTGGTTCTGTTGTCAGGTCATGCTAACCTGACCATAAATGTATATTTTAGTGGAAGGAAGCATGGGGCCGATTCCTCAGCTGACGGTCAAGGCTGAGTTACAATTGATTAGCTGCACGAATTTACTTGAAGCAAGCAGCTGTGACCTTTTAAAGTGACCCAATACGTAAGGAAACAGTTTCAAGAAACAGGACAGGGTTGCACCAACCTGTTGGAGTGGGGGGAGTGGAAAAGATGAGGGGAAAAAAGGCATAACCTGTGCTGTTACAGGGCTCTTTGGTAATGATGTTGCCTAGGATTGTTCTGGTGCTTTTTTCTGGTGCTTTTCCTTAGTGAAAACAAAAGAAAGGAAAGGAAAAGAAAGGAAAAGAAAAGAAAAGAAAAGAAAAGAAAAGAAAAGAAAAGAAAAGAAAAGAAAAGAAAAGAAAAGAAAAGAAAAGAAAAGAAAAGAAAAGAGAAAAGAAAAGAAAAGAGAAAAAGAAAAGAAGAAGAGAAAAGAGAAAATGAAGAGAAAAGAGGATAAATACCACCACCTCCATTATATAGATGGGGAAATGAGGCAGAGAAAGATGAAAAGCCTTTGGCCTATTCATCCCACCAGGAGAACAACAACATCCAGGTCAGCCAAGTCCCTGTCTTTACACTTGGTCCTTAAGCTATGGCTTTCTAACTCCCTTGCACCTGTGTAAATAGGGAGGCAGGTGCAAAGTCCCCGTGCTGTGGTGGCTGTGCCTCGGGAGGGCAGGGACGCGAAGAGACGTCCTCAGAGGGTGGAGGAGCAATGTCATTGTCCTCCCTTGCCTCTGCTGCCTGCCCCAGCCAGCATGGCTTGTGTCCTGCCTGGGCAGGAGGCATTGCTCTGGCAGTGTGAAGGCATGTAGTCAGCACCAGAGATTTCATGCTCTGTCTCTTGAAATCCAATATGAAGCAGTTGCCTTCTCTCCATCCCACAGGCTCATTACACAGCTCCGTGTGTGGCCTCTCCCCATAATTAACCTGAGGGGGTTACTTTCCTTTTCTAATTTGTAGGAAGTGGCTCATGACATCTGTTGCAGCCCCGAGGCTCCTTCCTGCAAACCTTTAGCTGCTTCTCATTGAAAGAAAAGGCAACACAAAGAGGTGTAACAATTAACCGAGCTGAGTCCTGGCTTTGAAAATAGCATCTTTCAATTGCTCAATAAAAATCTGCTGAGAGCAGAGGACGGTGAATATTTCTTTTTAAAGGGAACCATGGGCTTAAACCTCATGACTAAGTATCTTCATTTCTTTCCTTGCTAAAACTTCAGGGAAAAACCGATGAACTAGAAACTGACCAACCTAAGAAGAGTTTTAATGTTTTTGCTTTTTTATTCTCATTGTCTTATGGTACAAAATTATAATAGCTCTCTTCCTCACAGTTCATCCTCTCTCCTTTGCAGATTTGCAGTTACCTGTTGTATCTTACCTTAGCTGGGGCTTGATACTGCAGGGAGCTCCCCTATAAAAGCCACTAGAGAGTTTGATCCTAAAACTTAAGCCTTCTGGAAGTCAGAAACATCTCTTCTGGACTCAAAAAGAAAAAAGGATCATTGGGATTCTTTTCTCACAAGAAAGCTTTCAATTTTTTCCATTGTATTTTGGAGTTAGGTGATGTTTTGGCATCAAAAGAGGCATAAAGGTGTCACCAGTGTATTCTATGGGAGGGAAATCACTGGGGTGGGTGGGGAGCTGGTTCTCACCAGCCAAACTAGTTTGAGGTGATGCTCTTCCAATCTCACTTCTTGGAGCTCTTTATTATTCTTACAAAGTCAGTATTCCTCAGGGCGTGAAGAGAGGAAAGCTGTACAGGTGCATGTGTGTGCATTAGAGCTGTGAGCAAATACATAAGTCTTATTCTCATTGATTTATTACAGGCCTTGAAATGAGATTTTTCTGATCTAGGCTGTGGCTGTTCTGAGAAACATAAATTTCCATCCTAGACCCAAAACATTTTTTACAGTAGATCAATTCTGATATACTTTCATCCCAAATTTGTTCTTCCCTTCAAATTGACATCTTCTGACTGAATGACGCCAGCTGGGAAATGGTTGCGCTGTAATCTCACCCGACCTCTTGCGTAATGTGCTGCAGAAAATCTCTCATGCTCCTTTTTGCAGCGTTTCTGTAGGGCACAGAGCACTGGCTGTGTGTAGATAAAAAACCTTTTAGAAAGCTGTCTACCCTGTGTTTGCAGCAGGCAGTTGTAGTGTGAGTCGGGCAGCGCTGACCTCTGCCAGGGCTGGCGATACCTTAACAGCAGCTGTGTGTGTGTGTGTGTGCTGCCGTAACAGCACTGAATGGAAAAGGCTTTGAAGTTGCTGGCTGGCTGGGGAGCAAAAGGCCCTTAGTCTTTCAGCACCAGTCGTGCTTGCCAGGCCATCCAGCACTACTGAAAACCCCCTCCCTGCTCCTGATTGTGAACGTAATGAAGATGGCTGATAATCAAAGTGCCGCTCGCCTCCTGCTCTCTGGGTGCGGTGGAAGCAGCCTGGTGGGTCCTGCTGAGATTCCTACCTGTGGCTTTTTAGGTTGGTGATTCTTACTGGAGAGTTTCACAGGGAAGGAATCCCTTCCTGCCTGGGCTCAGCTGCTGTCGTGTGAGAGCTTGCAGATGAGTGCTGCCTGAAGTTTTGAGTTCTGTGGAGCACTTCATACCAGCTTGGTTAAATTGTGGCCCTTCCTCCAGAGCGGTTCCAGATCCAAGAGCAGGGACTCTGCAGAGGTGAGTGCAATGTCTCCTGCAAAATCAAGAATCATCCAGTGTGATGAACCCAGGTCTAAATCCCTGTTGTCTCCCAGCTGTTGGCTGATAAGGGTGGACTGTGCCCTGCCACATCCAGGCCATCAAGTTGTCCTCTTGGGAATGGACCTGAGCCCCCACCCTGCCCCCTGTGCCCTGGGATAATAGCAGCAATATCCCTGCGTAGCCCTTGGCTCCCCGTGAGTAAGGCTGGAGCTGTACCTGGGGTACAACGTGTGTCAGGAAAGAAACATTTCTCCTCACAACACTGCACAACTACAAGGGCCCTTTTAGTGTTAACACTGTATTTGAAAAGTCTGATTGGCAAAGAGCTGAATGGCCCCATGAGCTGTGTGAAGGGGAAACATATTTGGCAGGAAATGTATGGCTCTGTTAATGAATAACAAGGATTATGTGAGTGCTGTGTAGGGGGCTACAGCAGGACTGGGGTGTGTGGATGCAGAATTGAAGGTTGTGTGCCAAGAGAAGGGGGGCTTTTGTGTGGGATGGTGATATGAGGGTGTATCCAAATGTAAGGTCCTGGTTAAAAGCTGATGGGCATGAGGGTTGCTGAGCTGACTCTTACAGAGAACAATAGCACAGAGAACACGTCACTTGGAGCCACAGGAGCCTGGGCTCTGCAGATCCGTGGGTGAAAGGGCTCAGGGAGGAAGGGGAATCCCTGCCATATCCCTCAGCATGCTTTGAGAACATCAGAAAATTATTTTGTGAGTTCCTCCCAAAGTGCTGCTTCCTTACATTTTACAAGGAGAGGAGAGGGTGGAGGGTCAGGAGACACTAAAATGTGCAGTTGACATGTTATATTGAAGTGATCTGTAACAGCTTTGGCCACTAAAGCCCTGACCTGCCCACGTGCTGGTTTGTTGATCTCAGATCCACACTGCAGTGGCTGTGTCTGTATAGCTGGACTCTTGCTAGAGGGGCTCTACTTGGGATTGCCTAAGAATTGCTCAGAGTTGCTCTTCTGATATTACCTTGTTATGTCCAAAAACACATCTACAAAATACATCTTCTATTGCTCATCTCATTCAATCTCAGGTCACAGGCCCTAGAATAATTTCATGATGCTATGGTTGAGATAGAGATTTAGATTTAGACCTGACTCATATGGAAGAAATAAGACTAAGAAGTTGGGGTCCAAGCCTTCACACTCAAATGTTTAATAATAGAAGCCTAAATCTAAATGTCTTGCCTTGTCCTGGTCTGTGAAGACTCTTAAGCAGTTAATTCTATTAATTTAATGAGAATTTAATAGGCAGGCATCCTCTGCTACTTGCTGAGGACCATCCCCTCCATAGAGGGAACAGAGGCTCCAAATTATTACAGAAAACCTCTGATTTCATCCTAGCCAAGTCTTGCAGCAGACCATAAAGCTGTAATGTTACCCTTCCCAGAACCATGACTCAGTCTCCAATACTCAAGAGGATATTAAGGTATTTAAAAATTCACATTTAGGCACTGGTTCCTTGTTTTCTGGCTAAGCATTCAGATTCTCAAGCTTTCCATGAGCGTGTCACCACAACAGCTAAAAAATTCCTTAAGGTTCATCCTTTTGTGTTATCCCATGACTCCAGAAACTGGGACTACATGAAAACATACTAAATATCATTAACTCAGGGTGAAAAGAGCACAGTTGGCATCTTGGACGGTTTTACGTAAATCCTATCGTTACAAGCCTGGCTCTGCTCTTGTAAACTAAGGGCTACAAGTGGCACCTCTTGTTCAGTTGACTTTTTTCAGGAATTTTTTTAAAGTCAGCGCAGCTGAGGGAGGGTGAGGTCACTCCTCCTCCACCTTGTGCCCCCATCAACAATAAAAGCATGCATCTGCATCTGCATCTGCGTCGATTGCAGATTTTTCTTTAATTGGGTGAGATGGTTTGGAGAGAATCAGCTGTTGTTCCTCCTCCCCAGAGAAGGTTTTGGGCTGACATAACCCAGAAGCAGGGAAGGTGGACAGACATGGGAGGGAGGTGGGAAGGGAGAGCAGGCATTGGGCTCACACCTCCCCAAGCTGAATTACGCCTCTGTCAGTGCCAGGTCTCGAAGCAGACAGCTCAGGCAGTGGTTGACATGGGTTAAGCACTGCAAGAGCAGGACAGGTGCTGTGGCACTGAATGTCTCAGCTGCTTGCATGAGTCCAGCCCAGTGTCACCGTAGAGGCACCCACATCACACCCCTCAAGGCTCCCACTGGTACTGAATGGACCTTTATTGCCCCAAAATCAAAGCGTGGCTGTGCAGTAACCACAGAGCTCGGTCCTGGCCAAGCCCTTGGTGGTTGGTAGTGAAATTCAGGGAATTCCAGGCATAAGTGCTTCTTCATCTCCCTCTGCTTTTATCTGGATGATGGAAGCAATCTGTGCGGAGGGATGGAAGATCCTGGAGGCCACACAGGTAACTCTGTGTGGGGCAGCCTCCCCGGTGCCCGCAGAAGGGAGGTCACTTTGCAGGGGTTTTGCTTTCCCTGGAAGGGAATTGAGGGATAGAGACTTCCCAGAGGGAAGGGGTGCATTGCTGATGTGTTCCTGCATCAGTGCATGCCACTGAAATGATAAGGTGCATCTGGCACGAGGTCTCTGTGCATTTCTTCTTCTCTGGCTCCTCGTGGGCAGCTGGTGTGCTGCCCTGTGTCACAGCTCGTTGGCTCTGGGCGCGAAACAATTCAATTAATTTCATTTCTCACTGACGTTGCCACGTAGGGGAAGGGGTTATTTTATCTTTCTAAAGCCTGACATGCATGAAATCTTACGTATTCTGTGTTTAAGAAGAGCAGCTAGTGGCTGTTCCAGCACACAGCTGCAGAAGCACCGTGGAATGACATAACACCCATGAATTGCTACGAGACGTGGAGGTTCAGGATGCTCCTATATCACCCTTGGGTCTAGCTGAGAATTTCTGGAGGTAACAGTTCCAGGGTGCAAGGTGCCAGCTCATCATAGCTAGAATTTTGAGGGAATGATTAATTTTGGTCATTCATCAGGTTCATTAAAAAAACCCCCAGCACTCTGCTATTATCATATTTCACAACTGTGCCTGGGGAACTTTATCTTGGATCAGAAAAAGGCTAATTGTTGTACAAATAAAGAATGGTAGGAATAAAATTGTCTCCCGGGGAGGTTGTGATTGCCATTTACTTTCTTCAAATGAAAAGTAAGATTGTCTGATCTGGCATAGTTTGTGTCTGATCTACAGTCTAGGTTACTTTTTACCAAAAAGCTTGAAGAGATTAAAAATAAATAGCAGCTGCCAGGATTGAAATGAAACACTCCCAAACTGCTGGTAGAACATCTGACCAGATAGAAAAATGTTCACAGATTAATGTTTTGAGAAAATGCTGAGGTTCTTACTTTTCATTATTTTTTGTTACCCCTCTTTGGAATAGAATTTTTCATTTGAAATTTCAGAAAAATATCTGGGGACTGTAAAACTGTTTCTCCCTCACTTTCCTCATAGCTGCTGCAACTAAACTATGGAAAGGGCCTTTTGGGGTGTGGGAGTTTCTCCCCGTGTTTTTTCTTACCCCACTCTGAGCAGAATTAGATGATCCAAGACTAAAACAGCTGAGTCCAGTATTTCATTAGAGTACTGCTCTTGCTGCTACTGGCTGAACTGCACTTTTTTTTTTTGAATTATGGGGCCAGTTTTTGCTGTGCAGACAAGGCCATGATTATTCTCTGAACGTGGGGCTGGTGATGTCATGCTGTTGCAGAAGGTAGGCTCTGCATATGCTAAAATATCTGTGTATTTCAGGATACAAGAGAGAGAGCCCTCGTGGCTGTGGAGTAACATCACACATTTCACTGATACAGTGCTATTCCAGTTCTGCTTTCATGAATTGTGTGGCAGTACATGCACATGAATTTTTTGTGTGTAGTGTGATGTCATGTCCTGATCTGCAAAGAGGTGAGATAAAATGCAGCATTTTTACAGGCAGATCATATGTGCTGTTCGTGTATGTGTGCACGTAGATATGCACAGGAACCAAGTGTAAGCTGCTAAGCTTTGCAATGATCTCTTTTTTGTTTATAAAAATAGATTTAAAATAATTATTTTGTATCTTCAGTCTTGTGTTGTTTAAACATCCCTTTTGCCTCTGCCATTTCCACTTTGCCTTCATTTCCAGCAACACACAGGGTATTTTAGCACAGCCTGAACGGCTTTTTGGGCATTTCCAGGGTCAGAGGAGTTTAGTGGGGGGATTATCAGGAGCCCTCAGTTCTGCAGGCAGCAGCAGTGCTGTTGCTGCACGTGTGTATCAGCAAAGGTGCATCAGCACCAGCCAGAGCACAATGTACCTTCCTAAAGGCACTGGGAGGGCGGGAGAGAGAACGTACACTCTCTGCCTGGCTTGGTTTTGTACCTTGAACACGAGCCAGGGGTTCTTCAAGGCACACATTTTGGCTGCTAATCTGTGCAGAAGCCCTGAGCACCACGCGTCCGCGGGCGCCGTGTCCTGCAGGCGCGTGGCTCTGAGCGCAGCCCCGCGCTGCAGTGCAAGCAGAGGCACTGCAAATGTTCCCCATCCACCAGCTCCTGGAGCTGGGTGTGTTCCTGACATCCCGGGCTTGCAGGATGACACAGGCTTACTCACCACGAATGGCATGTTCACGCAGGAACAGAGTCACTTCTGTGTGAAATCCTAAATCCTGTGGGCTGTGTGGGCTGCTTTGCCTTAAGACTGCTGCACAGAGTTTCTTCCAGGTCATACTGCTGCCCTTTAGTCCAACCTGGCTCTTGCTCAAGGGTGAAAATAGAGGGTTTCTTGTTCCAAAACAGCAGCAGAGCTGGTGGCCTCAGTCCAGTTCACCTCCCAAAGGAGAGTTGGCACCTGTTTTCCATACCTGTTTAGCCATGATTTATCCCACAGCCTTTTTCTGCACTGCTGTGTGAGTCTGGGGTTCTGCTGTCATGTGTGTCATGGGATCCTGAGCCAGACAGAGCTGACTTCTCTGGATCCTTCTGTGTCATACCTGAGGACATGTTTTCTGTCATGGCAGGGAAATGAACAATCTCTCTATAAATGCACTTTCCCCTCTGCTGTCAGTGATGTGAGTTCTGTGAGTACTGAAAGCACCTTAAAACAAATATAAATAAGAGAATAGACTTAGCTCTTGGCAGTTTGTAGAGCTGCTGGAAATCTCCTTTACACAGCATGCCACGTCTTTCTTCTTTGCTCATCTCTTAAGTCTGAGTATTTTCCTTTTGCTCTTTCCACTTCCCTTCAGGAAAAAAATAGTGCCTGGAGGTTGTACAGCCATGGAGTCACCCTCTTCCTCCTCACAGTATATGGTTATCTGCCTTACTTATTTCATTGAAACCACAGAAGATTAGGTTTGTGAACAACTGCTGGCTAGAAAAAGAAAGGTTTGTAGTCCAGTCCTAAAGGAAAAAAGAGACAGAAAAGAAAAAAAGAGACAGAAAAGAAAAAAAAAAGAAAAGAAAAGAAAAGAAAAGAAAAGAAAAGAAAAGAAAAGAAAAGAAAAGAAAAGAAAGGAGATCAGCTTCACATTATTTTGAAAGTCACTCCAAAGAAATCCTTTTCACTTGTACAATGATTTCTTCTCCTGGGACATCTCTCTGCAATAGCTGTCCTCTTCCTTTAAGTGGTTACATATTGAGAATGTGATATCCTGCCAGAAGAGTCTTGATTATTCTACTTCAGGCTAAATGAACTGGAAAAAAGAAAGAAGCTTTATAAGATTGGTGCTTTCTGCTAATTGTTCTGCAGAGAGTCTCAGGCTAGTGCATGTCTGTGTGCCAGGTAAAAAACTCTCATGGCATAGTTGTATTTCTTTGACACTTTTGTGCTGGGGGGATGCTTGCAGTAATGCTGTCAGGGTTGCTTCTCTTTACCATACCTGAGTGGACTTAAAGGATGTGCAGATGTGGCATGTAGGACATGGTTGTAATGGTGGACTTGACAGTGCTGGTTTAATGGTTGGACTTGATCGTAAAGGTCTTTCCCAACCTAAATGGCTCTGTGACTCTGTGATTCTTTGCAGATGTGTCACTATAAATACATCCACAGGCTGAACTCCTCTTGCTGAGCTGGTTCCAGTCCGTGCTGTAACCCTTAGAGTTGTGGCTGACATTTGGTGTGTGCCCACATGACTTCATGTCATGTCACCGTGTCCCTGACTTCTTTAAGTGGTGGATTTTCCCTGTTTTACCATGACCTGCCATGCTGCTGCTCCTTAAATCAATGGTTTCCTTTTCTGTCTTTCACAGAAGAAAGTTTTACTGGGAGAAGTTTGGCCACCCATTGACATAGTACACTGAGGCCAGCTGAGCTCCTCATGCAAGGCTGTGGTTTCACAGGAGGGAACTTGTCCTGTGCTGGGGAGGCATCACCTGGTTGTCACAGTAGAGCACTGGGAGTCCAAACTGGGTTCCTGATGCTGCTGCCACAGACTCATAGGGCAGCCTTGGGCAAGTTTCTCTCTCTCCAAGGGCTGCATTACAGTGTAGCTAATGTAAAATGGGGCAGAGATGCCAGCAGGGATCCTGGCAGCAGTCGATGTGTGATGTAGATGGACCTGGTGTTTTCCTGTCTCTGATGTGTGTGAGATTACCAGACAAAGCTTTTTGAAGCTTTTAATTCATAACGTATCCTGTGTCATCCTTATGTGGACAGGCAGCTATGCAAAGTATTACTGGTCCTGGTTCTTGTATTCCTGAAGGGAATAGTGAGCAAGAGCATCTTCTAGAGAATTCCCCATGCACAACTGAAAGTGGAAGGAATTAAATTGTTCACATTCAAGATGGTGTTTCCCCTTCTTCCCTAAATTCTGGCTTTTGGATAGTTTAAACCATTAGTTTTCTGTTGTTTTGCCTTAACGTCTGTATTTGAAACACCAGATCACTATACCTCCTCTGTGCTGGATGTGCTCCAGTCTAAACAATCTCCATTCTGCCTGCTTAAATTCCTTTCTATAGTTTCAGCTGAATGTGAAATTCTTTTCTGCTCCTCTGTCTGAATTGCCATGTGCCATTCCTCAGGGCTGTGGGACAGCCCGTGTGCTCCTCCCTGGAAGTGGCAGCACCTCGGTAGTGTGTGAAGCAGGGTCTGTGTAATCCTTTGGGATCTTTCAGGATAAAAAGCTGCTCTATAAATACTATATAATTTTCATTGTCAGTCTGGATTCAGGACCGAAATGATCCCACTTAGTTAAAGCAGGATGAAGTGTCTATTTTCATATTTGTTTAATTGAACCACTCAGCGTGTCTGATAGTAATGGCTTTATTTGAAGCATGTGGTTCTTATGAGCTGTTAAGATACCAATAGCATTTGGATTAGTCTTTTTGCCAAGGAAGCCAGGTCAATTCTTCAGGAGAATTTAAAAAAAAAAAAAAACAAAACAAAAACCCAAACCCTAAAGCAAACTTTCTTTTAACAGTGTCTTGAATTTCACTTTAGGTTCCATAAATATTTGTCAGTGTTCCTTTTGTAATACCCATGAGAGCCCTTGGCAAGACACGGGGTCTATCTCCAGAGCACAGAATATAAATAAATTCCCCAAACCACGCTGGAGAATTGGAGGTAACTTTAGCCTATGCAAGAGACCTGAAGCCAGGAAAAGGGGTGATCATGGCTCTTGAATTATGATTTGTAGAGAGGAGAGGGAATGGGAGGAAAAAGGGAAAAGCACAGAGGAAAACCTAAACATCAGCAGTTGGTATGTGGGAGCCCACACCACCCTGTGCAGGAAGGTGGAGGTCATTTTCCAAGGCAGTGACAGAAATGTGACTCTGCTTGGATTGCAGCTGCTGTCTGCTCCTAAAGCTTCCAGAAAAGTTAACAATATTCTGTCATGCCCTAAAGGATGAGGGAGGAAATGTTAACATTTTTGATGAGGATTGGTAATGCCATCTATTTCAGAAGATCAGGCCAAGAAAGCACTGGGGAGCCACCACATCAGCCTCCTTCCCCCAGTTTCCTCTGAATACCCTTGATATTCCTGAGAACTTGGTTCAGTTCTGGGGTTTTCAGCACTATATCTAAGAAAAAGAAAAAAGAAGGCTGTGATGATTTCAAAGACTTGCCTGTAGTTAAGTACTTAACCAGAGGTTTAGGGTACAAGGCTTTTGATTTAAGAGCAAGACCTGTTCTGTGCAGCTGAGGGGGGAAATAGCAGAAATTTTATCATATCCCTGACCACAGATTGAGATTACCAAAGTTGTGCAAAAGCAGGGAGTCAGAATGAAGGAGGTGTATTGAAGGAAGCGGGACCTTGGCTTCTAGCAATGTGCTCTGGTTGCTGGATCAATTCCAATAAAAATTTAAATTCAGACAAGCTGAATGCCTTATTTGTCTGGTTAAGGGGGAAGAAGGTGGGGATGGGTGAAGTTTTTCCTTTACCTCTGAATGTTAAAATAATGGTAGTAGGATGTGAAAAGTATATATTCTTTAAGAACCAACTGTTGTAATATCAGATAGTTGACAACTGGTTTTTTTCTTCTTTATGTGCTTAAGATGGAAAATAGCAAGCATGGATAAATGGAGGTGTGAGAGGGGTTTGCTGGAGGAGAACCTATTTCATAGTGAGATGGGAGCCTATCTCTCCACAGATTTAGAATACCCTACAAAATGCTGGACAACTTTGATCTCCCTTAAAATTAATGGGAATTGAGTGTTGCTCACACTTCACAAGACCAGAGTGTCTCTTTGCATGGAGAATTTCCAGCAGTGATCAATGATCTCCATACCAGTCCTCAGTTGTCTGCAAGTACTGACAGAAAAGTATAAAAGAACCATTAACCCCATGTTTTCTGCTTTCACAGACAGCTGTCTGGGGCCATGTAGCAGTTGATATTCTATAGCTTTCTATTCCTGCCACACTGTTCCTACGTTTGGTTTTGGAAATGTGTCTGAGGTTTGCCAGCAGTTCCTTAATCTGGTTACTATGGAAGTTAGGAAAAAAATCAGGTAACAACCTCCATCTGCAAAACTACTTCTGGCTTTGTGACTGGGATTCATACACAGTCAGCATAGTCAGATCATTTTTTACTTAAAAATTCCCTCACCAAAACAGGAAGCATCTTTCCAGGAATGCTTGGGAAAGTGTTTGACTTTTAGGTGATTGAGATAACTGGAAAAAGTATTAAAGCTAGAAAACGTTTAGTCAGACAGAAATACTCACATACTCGATAGATGTATTACCTGTGCTTAATCTGTTGTATTCCTAAATTACTCACATTTTTCTTCCCAGGCTAGTTATTAAAAAAAAAATACAGAGTTTCAGTTATCCTTTGGAGCTTCATAAAACTTTCTTAAAAAAGCTTTGCAGCCCATTTCTTAATCCTATTCCATCATACAGCTCATGCCAACAGTATGGTTTGGCAAGGGGCTGTTTACCTTTCTGCACCATGTCCAAAAAAAGTGCAGGAGGGGCAGAGCCACAGCCAGGGTGTGTGCTGGCTGGGTGCACACAGGCATTTCTCTGCATGCAGCAGGAGCTGCATTACTGAGGGGACTGTGCAGCATTTACAGGAGCTGAGCACCAGCTCCTGGCTAACGAAGAAGGAGGGGAGGGATGCTCGCTTTGTTCCTGTACCCAGGGCTTTTGGTTTACACAGCTTCATTGTATTGCACAGGGCCTTCCTGCCCTGCAGCTTGACTTGCTCCGTGACAAATTATTCCTTAATTGCTGGATGGCAGAAGAAAAGCTTTACAGCCCTGAGGTTATTCCTAACAAATCAGGTTACAGAAGCCTTGAAAATTATATTGAGCAGAAAAGCACCATGAGGTTTCCTTGGGTGCCTGGGCTGTGCTAAGCTTTATTAAGGCAATGTGCTAATGAAGCTTGTTAAAATGCAATTATACGTTAATGCTGTGGATGCAGAAATGAGGATAATCAGCAGAGAGGTGCTAGTGAAGCTGTTGTGATTAGCATGATTTGTGTGTGCTGCTGCTGTGCTCAGGGCCTTCACCCCACTGTGCAAGGTGCTGTGTGAATGCAAGAAGGCTGTGCCTGAAGAGCTGCCTGGGGGTGTGAGGTGAAGGATGATGGCAGGAAGAGGGGTGGGGCAAAGGAGCAGTGAGACTGTAAAAATCTTACAATCACAGAATGATTTGTGTTAGAAGGAACCTCAAAGATCATTTAGTTCCAACCTCCCTACCATGGGCAGGGACATCTTCCATTAGACCAGGCTGCTCCAAGCTCCCTCCAGCCTGGCCTTGGACTTCCAGGGATGCAGCAGCCCCAGCTTTACTGGACAACCTGTTCCAGTCTATTCTGAGTAAAGAACTTCTTCCTCTAATCTGATCTAAATCTCTCCTTCTTTGTGATCTAAATCTCTCCTTCTTTTAAACATGGTGCTGGCCATGATGACCAGCAGGAGCCAATGATGGTGGGTGCAGGTGCAGGAAAGCTTTAGGGGGCATGGGCAGGGAGAGAGCCAATGCCTCAGCCAGTGCTCCCACACAAGGCAAAAAACACCTATGATTTTCTTTGAAAAATGTAAAAAGGCAGGAGAGAGCCTGGACTTCTGGCACAGCTGGAAGAGGGTGGACCTCTGGTACGGAAGAGGTGATGGAACAGTGATTGGGAAGAGGCCAGGAGGAGTCTTGACAAGTGAAGAAAAGTAGCAGCTGTTTGATGTGGCAGGGGAAGGGAGAGGTAGATGTGAGGAGGCGAAGAAGTGGCCAGAGCAGTGCCTAGAAAAAAATTAATATGGATGAGGCAAGAGTGTGCTTTGCCAAGGCTGGAGCAGAGGATGAAATATGATGGGGGTCTGGATGCAAACTACAAGTGAGAGGATGGGCAGCCGGGGCTGGGCTTATCAAGGAGCTGCAGAAAGACTTCAGCTCAGGGTCTGAGCCAGGTTAGGGAGAGCAGAGTAAAAAATAACACCAGGGCTGTGGGCCTGAGCAACAGGCGGGACAGTAGCAGTGTCCACAGCAATTAAGGAAGGAGGTGGGGAGGGGGAGGAAGATTAAGAGCTCTGAGCTTGAGCTGACAGCTCGACATCCAGGAGATGTCAGGGAGACAGGCAAGGTTTTCGTCCGGACACAGAGAGACAGGCCTGGATGATCGGATCAGACAACTGGGGGGACTGATTTATGTGAGAAGATTAAAAGAGCTGCTTGTAAATATATGTATAGCTTGGCTAAGTGACACCTGAGGGGACAATAACTGTCTACAAGTGTATGAAGGCACTGGATAGTGGAGCCAGGAGGAGGGGGAGGGAACAGTTCAGGAGAGTAGATGAGGATTTTGACTAGAGGCAGTGGAATAAGGTGGAGCAAAGCTGTCTGTATTGCCTCGTTAGGGAAAATCTCTCCCTTGGAAAACTGAGAAGGTTCTTTGGGGAGTCTTAAGACCTGCATATCCATCTAGGTTCCCATCTGCCTGTGATCAGGGTGCCTGGCAATCTAGTGTGTGTCCCCAGAGCACCCCGAGAGAGGAGTTGTGCAATTATGGCACTTTGGTACCTTGTGTGACCCTTGCTCTGTGACTATCAAGGACCTAAGAAAGCACCTTATCAATTAGGCTTTCTTTCCTTTTATTTGTCTCTCTTTTAAAGGGTCATTCCTTCAGATAGTACAAAGAGATGGATGGGAATGAGACCTAATGGGGCCCCTCCAGCCTCAGTTTGTGAGGTTTTCTACACATGTTCCTTACAACGTTTTGACTTACGAAGTTTTACTCCTCTGCAAAGCCAAGGCAAAAAGCAGCAGGTATTAATTTGTTTCTGCTGGTCTCACCTATGGGCTGTGCAGTCCAGTGCCTTTTCTCTGCCTTTTTGGGTATTTCAGAGGGAGATGCTGGGAATCTGCGGGAGGCAGCTCCAGAGCGAGCTGTCTGTTGCGAGACTTGGTTTCCTAACACTGGTTACAGACTTTTTCAGGTCCCAAGTTTCTATTTATTTTGAGCAACATTGCTCAGAACACAAGAGGGTTTTCCTAGGAAACTTGAACAGAGCACCAAGAAAAGTAAAAGAAATGAGCACAAAGTGGGTCCGCCCAATGTTTGTGGTTTGATTTTCTGGTGGAGGTTCTGCTGTGATACCAGAAAATCTTTCAGAGAAGAGCTCTACTTCCAAAGTTTAATACCAGCTGTCTCCTTCTGTCTGAGCACCCTTTCCATACCTATGCATGTGTGGCTGGGCTTTACATTGGTGTCCTAAGGAGATGAGATTCATGTGGTGACACATTTGAGGGTCAATCCATCTCCATCCCTTCCGGTAGCTTTTAAGCCTATAAGCCAATTTTACACACATTGTTTGAGAAGGAGTGATGTGAGAGATGCTAAGTTCAAACTTTGTGAAAATGGGAAGTCATGTAGAAGGGATTGTAATAGTGCTGCGTCCCACTGCCACCACGCTTGGGGCAAAGGCTGTTGCAAGTCTTCAGCCTTTTATAAATATATGGATGAATTTTCTAAACAGAGAGACGTTAATGCAGCAGTAACAAACAAGCAGATAAATAAATGAAGATGTCATCAGATTCTTGCCCCCTAATAGACCTGGAAAATCCCTCCACAACATGTAGGGCCATTGGAAACAAAGGTTTGTTAATAAATGGCAAACTGCCCCATCCCCAGTGTGGGGTTGTACAGGTATCAGTGGGAGATGTGAATTGCTGGTGGCTGTTGCACCTCTTTCTGTGCATGAGGTGCTCACGGTGTTATCCCTTACAAGTGCCAAACCAAGTCTCGTTGTGCATTGGCAATAAAAAATCATACGGAACCAAATTATAGAGAAACAAAATTCTTTTCCAGTTCTTCATGCAGACTTTAGCTGCATTTTTATGGTGTAGCACTTCAGCAGAGACCAGAGGTCTCTGACCTGTGCAGGTTTCCTTTTCCCTGCCAGGAGTTTGTGTTTGACCTTGGCAGTCACAGTTACAAGCAGAGCTCCCTGCTCTGACTTTCATTTCTGTTTCAGCAGGACCAAAATCTGTGGGGTCTTCTGAATATTTCCCTCCTCACCCAATATTGCTGAAAATGAGCCTGAAGTGTTGACAGACAGCAGCACTCTCAGTGTGTAGGAATCCAACATAAACAGACTTGCTGGTTGTGTACTTGGACATGTTAAACGAGGTCCCTGCTTTGATCTTCCTTGCACTATCCCAAAGCCCTGCAAGCAAAGGCTAAGTAAACAGACCTTTGATTTCAGGGCTGTTTGGAGCAGAGGTCTTGTAAAAGTTTTATCAATGGCAGAGCTGAGCTACTGAAGTCCCTCTTGGACTGTAGGTGCTGCAAGAGTAGCAGTGTGGTTTTATTGACCCTAACATCTCTCTGCTTCCCATAATGACAAACATCTGGGGGTATGAGCCAGCTTCCTGTTGATTGTAATGTGCCAGTTTCTCTAGGAGAGACACCTGCTTATAATCTCCTGTATGGTGAATGGAGCATAAGCAGTTTCAGATCCTGCAGCTATTGCATCCTGCAGCCAGCGCAGCCTTTTGTTAATGCATGTCATAAGGATGCTCAAATAAATGATGTGGGACACATCCGTGGGAAACACTCACATTACTAATCCTGCGTGTTCAACACTCCTGGGTCAAACCCCACAAAAACCAGCACTCTGGCTCAAACAGCTTGAATGTTACAACAAATTGGATTTTATTCATTTGCTTCCTGTTTTCAGAGCATTTAGTGGTTCCCCACGATCACAAAGGTCACAAGTTTCCTTTCATGTTTAAATAAACAGGAGATTCTCCTTCAGGATTATGCCCTCAGAAAAGAGACAGTAAGAAACAAGCACCTAATATCATTAGATATGAAAAATCAAATTGTGAATTCTAGCAAACTCCCTTCATTGGATGAAACATGGAAGTTGGATTGGCCTCTGCTTTCTTCTAATTCAGTATTTTTCTCCGTCTTCTGGTGAATTGTAAGGAGGAGGCTTTGTTTCCCTTATACTCACTGTAGGAAAGTGACATAGGAGAGTGAGATCCTACCAAGGTATTTTATTTTTTAGAAGTGTGATCAAATTTACATTGTTTTCAACACTGAAAACCATTGTACTTACAATAATGGAGACCAGGCTGTTCCCAGTGGGCCAAAGCTCTGAACCCTACTGGTGGAGCCATTTCAGGCAAAGCTTGACTGAGCTCAGGACCAAAAATTGAAGCATTTTTCTCAGCCCTACCAATGTTTATTGCTTCATATCAAGATAAATGCTGAATGACAAATTCATTGACCAGCTGTTCCATGCCAACAGTGCTCCTGCTGTACCTTCTGGAAGTAAAGCTGAGATTGTTGGCTGAGTAAATTGTGAGTCAGAGTGCATCTAGTCCCTCTTGTCTTCTGCCCTCAGACTTTTACAGCTTGGCCTTAAATGACGACCTTTCTTACATTGCCTGTTCTGCCTCAGTCATGAACTGATCCTTTACTGTCTGTAAAACAATGCAGCTCTGTTCACCCTTCGGAAGTGAATTTTGTCTTTTGTCAAATAGTCACATCCACTATTAGATAAGAAGTGTTTTTAACAACCCTCTATTTGTTGCTATTTGATGGCAGTTCTTTGATCCCTGGAGGGGTTTGCGGCACTGTTTGTGATATACTGAAAATCGATTTTACACATCTCCATCTTTTATCAATGAGTCTTCCAATGGGGTTTCACCGTAATCAGATTGGAGAATACCACAGCACAGACATTGGGAAGGGGTTGGAATTTACATGGAATAAAGAATAAGGGATTAGCGGCTGATTAGGAATGTGCTGATTTCTCCAGCCTCAGGTACAGCAAGGGATCGTGTCTGCTGTTCTCTGACCTTGGGTTTTGACCTCTTGACTCCTTGCTCAGAAATGCCAGTGAGCAGCATGGCCTGATTCCTGATGTGGCTTCCCCCAAGAACAAGTTCAAGTCGCTTCAACAGTAAAACCAATTTCCCTGAGCGGGGAAGCTCAGAAATGTTTATGTGAGTGGACAGGCTGCTCAGATGAGCATCAGCCAGGGCAGGCTGGGCAGGCAGGCTGTGGCAGTGCTTCAGTGTGCAGCCAGGAATTCCTGCTGACAGCTGGTGTGCTGTGCGTGCGCCGGTCCCTGCACGTGCGCGATGGGACGTGGGGCAGCTCCGCGGGCACGCGACGAGACAGCATCTCTCCGTGCACAGCTTTTCCTAGATAGCGGCTGGGCTCTCCAGGTTTCTCCCCCTTCCAATTGCAGGAGGGTAGCTGAGACTGCACATTACCAGACACTGAGGTAATAGGATTGCACATTAATTGATATTCCAGTGGCTCTATCTACCTGCTGGATATGATGTTACATTACAGTGCGCAGCCCGCCAGCGGAATGGCGTCGCTCGAAATCTCAGAGTAGTGGATGTCAGCAAAACTCCCGTGTGTCTCTGTAGCTGCTGAAGTTTGGGCAGCTCAAATAAAAGCAACAGGCTGTGCTAAGAACAGGGAGTTGGTAGTTTGCTTGTGTATCAAATAATAATTAGCACCATCTTGCTGCTGATGCAGATGTACAGGCATAAAAGGCAGGCAGTGTGGGAACTTCAGCAAGGGAGAAGTATTTCCAAATCCTTTGGGTAGTTTGAGGAATCTAAATGGATTAATATTTTAAATATTTGGGTTCTGTGGTTCAGTATTGGCAGAATATACCCCCTGCTGGGTGCTGGTGTGCTAATACCATTCATCCTGACACACACCACACTGGTGTGCAATACAGATATAAGAGGAATACCTTCCTCCAGGTGATGTAAAGCAGCTTTTGAACAGCAAGGGGTGCAGCAAACCTTTGTACATACCAGATTAAATGCAAACCTGGTTTTATCTGATTTTAGAAGCTGAACAGTCCCAGGACTTTACAGCACAGCCTCTGGCAATCATAGGTGGTGCAGTCGGACACAGTAAGTCTGACAGAACCACAAGTCTTCACTCTCTTCTGTTAAAAAAGCTAATTAAGCCAGGTAAGAGTGCACTAATACTGTTGTTATGAGCAAACCAGAGGAGGACCAGAGTAAGTGGGTCTGTTTGAAGCTCAGGCAGGCTGCAGAAAGCTGCACTTGCCTCCTTGTCCAGGTGAGTGTATCGTATTTTTAAATCAGGTAGTGTGTGCTTCAGTGTCTGAAGGGCAGGAACCAGATGGGAATGCTGTAAGAATTCAGTGATAGTTTCCCTGTGCAGGAGACTTGGTTACTCTTGAGTTTAAATGTAAGTTTTCAATAAATCAACCTTGTGAAAACTTTATTTTGAAGTGCATTCAAGTATTTTCCCCTCCTGCAAGAGATGTACAGGTGTGTCTAAGTCTGTAGAATGGCACAACAGGAACAAATCTTGAAAGTGAAACATTTGGTGCTGAGGAGGTGATGTTCACACTAAAGTCATTTTGGGAGTTTATTCTGGATCAGCTCCAGTCTGGCCATAGATTGAGTGCTCATTAATGGAAATGCCAGAGCATAGCTTCTGCTTTTGTTTTACCAGGGACCCAGGTAGCAATTGCTGGGTGTGTCTGCATTAGCAGCTGGTGAGGTTTGGTAGGATTGATCTATAAAGCAAAACATTTGGTGTTGAGGACGTGGCACCCCCATTTTAGAGGAGTGTTTCACTTCAGAATAGCTTTGGTCCTGAGAACTAAATGCCCCTTGCAGCTGAGTTTCATACAAAAGCAACTCAGTCCATGTGCACCAAAACAGCCTCATGATGCAAAGTAGAGTATAATTGGTGGTGAAGATCAAAAAATTCATTTTAAAGCATGTCTCTGGTCCAGGTTAAGACACTGATGTAGGCATATGTAAGGTAGACCTTTATGATGAGAATTTAATTCAGAGAGAAAGAGCCAGCTCCCATCACACCTGCCATGAACTGGAGGTTTTGGTAAGGCAACAGTGAATGGTTTCAGGCAGAATTTTAAAATGCTGCAGTCTTAGAAGGTGTGTTGCATTTTTGTTTTGGAGGAAGATGGGTTTTTGCTTGTAAGTTTTCTTCCAGAGCAAGACAAGTTAAATATATAAATACACACACACACACATATATATAAATACATATATTTTCATTTGTTGCTGTCCAAGATCCAAACTGTTTTCGTATTTTAGAAATACAACAACCAATTTAAAAAATGTTACCATTGCTTAATCAATATGCTTTTGAAATCGCAACTTTTTTTGTTCGCAGATGTGTTTTATATTGATTGGCCAAAATTATTACACAAAATATTTCTTAAGCTGGAAAGGGGAGAAAAACCAGGCAAAACTCTATGAAAGAGAAAACTGGGTAAAGTCTAGGTTCTTGACAAAAATGTAATTTTCTTATAGAAAAACGGTTCTGCCAAAGGCTCCATATCAAGCCTGCTATGCAGCTATTCAGCTGGAAATGCTTTCTGTTCTAGAGAAGCCTCTGAAAATATCTCCAGTTCTTAAATACCACAATGTTTATCTCTTTGTGGTCACCATCAAACAGTTGTTACCACGCTTTTGTGGTGACCAAACATAGAAGCCCCCAGAGACAAGGGCAGAGGAAAGGGAGGGCTGAGAGCAGCCCCGCCATGCAGGGCACTGCCGCTGATTGCCCAACAGCAGAAGGCTTAGGGATATTTTGGCAGGGTCTCATGTCTGAGAGTGAGTGGTCAAGATGTTTTATTTCTCAGTCCTTAGTGCACTAATCACACTTTTTCCATCCTGGGTATTGGGAAAGGCCAGGAACGAGCCTAGGATGAAGGAGTTCAAAGTCTTCTCCACTTTAATCTCTTAGAGGGAGTTCTGGTAAGAAAGATTTTTAAGAATATTTTGAGGAAACCCAAATCCTTGGATACAAATTAAAGGCTTCTGTGTCAGTCTATGGCTGAAAACTTGCTGCTGTGGACTAGCAGGAAGGCAAACCAGCTATTTAAAGGTCTGTGTTCCCATCGTTCCCGGGTATGGCACAGAGTCAACCATCGTGGTTTCTGTTTTCCTGCAGACATAAACAGTGACACTTACAATTTCCTTCTTGCACAGTGCTCACACAAGTGCCTGTCCATAAGGGAAACGTCTAATTACTTATTAAACCCTGCACAGTGCTCAGGCTGGGTTAAATATTGACTACCAAAGTTCAAGGGGAACCCGTGTCACCAAACATGAACTTGGGCATCCTATTTTCTAGGGGCTGTTCTGATAAAATGGAGAGGCAACAAAATGCTGCATGCAGGGAGGGGGGACAAAGAAGGGGACAAAAATCAGAGCAGGTTGGCTCAGAAGTAAACACTTTTCTTTGGAGCCTTAGGGTTTGGAAAGTGATTGCTATTGGTGGCTTGAAGGGGAGTCTTTTTACCAAAAAAAAGTGAATTAAACGGAGGCTTGCAGAGTGTTTGGTTTGTTTTACTGAAAGTCTTAGAGATGTGGGCAATTTGGCTGGAAAATCCACTGGGCTTGTGAAGCAGGATTTTCATGGCTGGGAAACAGCTGGAAGGGCATAGTACAATGATATTTATGTTAAAATTTGGGTAGACCCACCCCAGAAGTTAATTCGGGGCTGCCTGACTACATTGTTTCCCAGACATTATGGGAAGCAAACAAATGCCTTGTGTTGGCAGGAATGGTGCCTCTGTGACCTGTGATGGAGATGGTAGAGGTTTGGGTTGGGTTTAGAGAGAGCAGGTCGAGGCTATGGAATTTCAGTTGGGTTCTAGATCCTCCCTCAAGCCAGAGGGTTTCTAGCTTTCTTCCAGTATTAATCAGTTTGTCCTTTCTGGAAACGGAAGAGTAAAATTAAAAACAAAACAAAAAACAAGCAAAAAGTCTTCTAATTTTAGAACATTGAAATAATGTTTTAAGGCCATTTCTTTTGAAAAAATGCCCAGCAAATTAGGTATGCCATTATTTAGATGGACTTGCTTTCTTGAATGAGAATGAAAGAGGTAGAGTGTGTGTGCCAACACACCTTTGTTGTACTTATCTCTTCCCTAAAAAAGGTTTTGTGGTTATCCATTGAGCTGCATACCTGAACTGCACTGTCAGTATAATTTTAGCATTTGAGTAGAAATATTAGTCCTCTCCTTTGGCCCACACTAAGCTCACTGGCAGCACTTGAGAAACAATAAATAATATCTTTTCTTCCATACTAGAAACTTTCCAGCACATGAAGTCTGTTTCTTCAAAAGTAATTTGAAGTAATCCTAACTCTCCTTTGCGTTTGCTACCTCGAAACCTAAGGGATAAAGTTACTATTTTTTGCTGCTGAAAAAATGTTCGGCAACAACTGAAATTGAATGTCGCCCATGCACATTTAATTTAATAAGATGGTAATTTCATGTTAAATAAATACCAACTGATTATTGAAAACATATGCTCAAAGGCTTTAGAAACCACGTAAGAGATACGTATCTCATCTACTGTTGTTTAACTGCAGTAAATCTAAGCAATAATCAAGTGCCAATTGTTTAACATACAATAACTATTTTATTAAATGTCGGTGAAATGCGTATGCAAGACACTTAATTAAATGGAACATGTTCCCAAATATTCTATTTTTCTTAGGTTTGGAACATCTAGAGTAGGGAATTTACTGGCAGCCTACACCCAAGGGACTAGTTATTACTCATGTAAAAATACGGCAGGCACTTCTTGTGCTATCAATAAATATCCATTTCATCAGGAAAGCAACTCCTGCCACAGAGGTAGGGAAGAAAGAGAAAATATGGCACTTCACTTGCTGTAAAATGGATCTGTGAAGCTGTTTTCTCCATCAGGCTGTTGGGCTGAGCCACGCAGCCCAAGCCTGGAGCTTGCCTCCTGCAAACAGTCCACGATTTCCAAATCTAAGCCTGACCAGCCATCGGGGCTGGTCAGCAAATACTTGTGGTGTTTTTGTGTTCCTCGCTCAGAGTCTTTGTTCTACAGAGATGCTGTTGGTTTTTTCTTTAATCTTTTGATTGTTTTTGATAAGCATTGTTTTTGTCTGTGGGCGCCTATGTTTTCAAGCCAAGAAGGACCCATTAGCTCATCTAATCTGATCTTCTCATGTCACATACCAAAGCATTTGGACCAGTTACCCCCACGCTGACCCCTACTTTACTTGGCTAGCACATACCTTTTGGAAATGCAGACTGTTGTGTTTTGAAAATATGAAAAGATGTTGGATTCACCAGTCCTTTGAACTACTTATTCCATTAGTTAATGGGATACATGGGCAACGCATTCATCCTTTTATCTCTCTCAAAAAGCATTTTTATCAGTTCTGCTCTCCATGTAATGGCTTCCAACTGTGCAGAGAGCCAAGAGTTTTCCTCTCTTTCAGGAACACCTACACGTGTTGGTTGAAACTGTTCTTATCATTGCCTTGTAAAGCCTTCCCTGTGGGATCTGCTCCTTGGTAGAGTTTGTCCTAGCAGAGCAACGCCTCTGTCCACTGATCCACCAGTACAGCCTGAATGCCAATACAAATAATGGTAATAATGGTAATAATGGTATGCAGAGAGTGCGAGGGCATAATCCTCGTGCTGATCTTGCAGAGAGGGTTAAGCTATTGTAGAAAAGGTTAAACTCCTACTGTAAACAGGAGTTGTCCAGCCCAGCTTTGTAGCAGCAGATACCCCAAGTTAGGCAACTCTGGATGCGTGTTTCAAACGTGGCCTTTAGGTGGTCCTTTCCAGCTGCCTGTGTACATTTTGAAGCATGGGAAAGGTAAAGGAAATCCACTTTGCTGTGAACCACCCCTGCAGTGAAGGCTTTGGAAGTTCAGGTTTTACAGTGATGAGTATGGTGAAGGCCAAGTGTTGT
Source organism: Rhipidura dahli (assembly GCA_013399225.1). Taxonomy (NCBI): domain Eukaryota; kingdom Metazoa; phylum Chordata; class Aves; order Passeriformes; family Rhipiduridae; genus Rhipidura; species Rhipidura dahli. The sequence continues at coordinate 803,172 of VXAC01000650.1, read as the reverse complement.
CTCAAGTTTTGGTGTGAGAGATTGTGTTCACACCAAATGAGCAGTTTGGTTGGTGACCTTTGTCCAATTCCTTCATCTCAGTACTGCAATGAAAGATTTCTGTGCTTAGCACTGTTCCCCTCGTAGGACACACACTGTCTGTGGTACCCCAGCCCCTCATGCTAATTCCATGTGTTGATGGGTTGTTTGGGTGCTTCATGGTAAATGACTTTGCTAATTTGTTAACACAGCACTTCAAAAGAAATCTTATCTACATGGAAAGTGAATGTGTTTGGTATTAAATAATAAAATATACATAACCCATGGGGCTCTTAAAACTTATTTAACTTCTTTATAAACTTTACAATACAGTATGTGGATATTATAAATTACTTTCCATTCCAAGAAGCTGTCCGGGCTTGTTGACCTTCCTTGGAATTTCCTCTTTGTAATTATGTTTAATGTGTTAATAAAGTTCACTTTGAACTGTATGATGGCAAATGGTCTCATAGGACGTGGGTCAGTGCTGGTGCGTTCACCATATGTGAAGCTTGATGTCAGTGTGCAGTTTAGGAATAGCAAGGCTAAGTCCAAACAATTGTGGAAGCAGTATCTCCTCCCTGGGTTAGCAGTAAAAAGGGGTTCATGGAAAGTTAGGAATGTGGAGTGGGACATCATTTAGCTTTCACTGCTAGGTGTTACTAAATTATAGTGCTAGGTTTGAGTCACTATCAAAACACTGTATATCTAGAGGGTTTTCACACAGAGCTGTAAATCATGTTTACTACATGTATGAGTTGAACGAGTGCATGAACTTTGCAATGTGGCCCAGGAAAATATAATTACATGTGTGTGTGTGTTTTTGACTGTGAGAAATATGGACAGGAAGCTCCAGGCTATCCCACTGTCGTGTCTTAAATACGCTTCTAGAAATTGTTTTTGCTGCTTCCCGGAAATAGCTATTTGCTAAAGCAGAGAGGCTTTCTTGGGTTTTGCGTAACTCCTTTTGCCGAGAAATGGCAACCACTGTCCCTTCCTGAGGCACTGGGTAGGAGAGCAGGAATGCCAGTAAAGCAGTGTCAGCAGCAGAGCAGCAAGTGGGGCTGTTCTGTGGTGTAGGATAGTGGATATAAATTGAAAATTGCCCAGCTGTTCAGTAAGACAGGTGTAGGGTCTGTCTTTTATATAATGGAACAGAATGGAGATTCCAGTTGCTTGTATTTGTAAATGAGGCAAATAAATCTGCACACTTGTCTGCATGTATATGAGCACAAATATTTAAAACAAATGAGGTGATCATGGCATTTCCTTGTTAATGTTTGACTGGGTTTATATGATCTTGAACAGAAAACCTGGCATCTGGCTGGGCTTATTGGTTTAATTCTGGGTGTGTTTATATGCGTTTGCAAATGGGGTAACTACAAGCAAGAAAATAACTTGGTGGAAAATGTAGGTTCTGGATTGTTTAAATTATATTTTAAGCCTGATTGCACCCTGGCCCTTGGAACTCCAGGCATGATCCCTGCTAGTAACTAAAATGATTTGAATGTTATGGGACATAGTTATATTTAGTTTGTATTTGGAGAAAGAATAACAACGAAGCGCAGGGGGAGGCAGCTGCATTCTCATCACTTCTTCCCAAGTCACATCCGCGGATGTTGAATCCCACCCTTCTTCCTCAGCCACAGTATTAAGAAATGATTCTCTCATACTATTGGGTTGAGGACAAGGGGGCCTGAAGAAAACCTGCCCCCACTAGGCTTGTGTCAAGGTGGGGCTTAACTTTCTGAGAAGAGCTCCTTCTGTTCAGGCAGGCTGTGGAACCAGCTGCGCCCTCTCCACCGTGGTGGGGCTTAAAAGCAGTGCCCCATGGCCGTAGAGAGCTGTCGTTGCCTGGTGGAAAAATGCAGGAGTTCCCCCTCCCTTCCTGACTACAAAAGTGCATAAAAATCTGTGCCAGTAATTTGGATGGAATATCTGCCTAGGGCCTTGTTTTCATCCCCTTCTCCTATATCTGATGAAAAAATGCTGCGGGAAATAATTGCTGTGTTCAGGAGCATCACAGGATGGAGATTCTCAGCACTTTAAAAAGGCTGATGTTTCCAAAAATCACTGCTTAATGGCTAAGGAATTGGGGGGAGCATGCTCTAGGGACTCCCCCAGGGTTTACACTCAGTGCCAGAGGGCACTTGCTCTCTGCTACTCTGCCTTGAAAGAATCCAGTCTGGAGCTTTGGCCCATGAGTGCAGTCACGTGGCAGCTCACAGGATTCCCCTCTAGCTAGAGAGATGGTATATATTGGCATTAATTTTGCACTGGTAAATATATGAAGTCGCTATTTTAGCCGTCTGGTTTTACAATATGTTTTCAGGTTTCAGAACAATCCCTTATGGTGTTGCTCTCCAGTTCTTGGGGTGTTGCCCTGCCCACAAACAAGGCAAGAGCAGCACTATGGGGAGCAGCCGCAGGGTATTGCACTCAGTCAGATCACTCCTGCTCTCACACAGCACAAAGCTGGAGTCCAGGATGGCAGAGATCTTGACACTGGCTGCTCGAGGAGTAATTTCATTTGCCTTTTAATGCTGGGTTAGAGCACGGGACAGACGCCGGCAGCAGCGAGGGATGGGAAGTCAGTCCCAGGGTTCAGCCTGTTTTTACCTCCCTGGCAGCTGTAGGTGAAGCAGCAGGTGCTTTCCTGGGATTTTGCCTCGCTAAGCAGCTGTAGAAATGTATCCAGCCTGCAGGGCCTGTGTCCTGGGCTCTGCTCCCACACTGCCACACTCAGCTGTGAGCTCACATGTGCCCCAGCCCTGCAGGGTCAGGCACCAGGGACACTCCCAGATCAGCTCCTTGGGAGGGCTAACTGGGCACTCTGCTCTCCTGGCCACCCCCTGGCATATTACGGGCCAGTTCTGGAAGGTGGAGGGCTCCCATCAGTGCTGCACATGGGAAATTGGTTGGTTCAGCATGTTTTTACTACATCTTTTTGCTCTGTTCATGTAGCAGGAGATGGAACTGCCATAGAGAAACCCTGGGCATTAATCTCCAGCAGAACCTGAGCAGTGCTGAGCAGTTTGATACCTGGATTCAGAGGGGGAGGATGCTTTTGCCTGGATAGTTTGTGAGGCTGCTTTGTGTCAGTAGCACCCGCTGCCCAGGGGATATTGGAGAAGGGCCTTTTTGCAAAACACACTTACCTCTCTCTGCTGCCTCCCCTGATGCCTCTGATGGTGCAGAGTGGTGAGACGTGCCAAAGTGTGTCTGGACTGGAAAAGCATCCATCCGTCACTCTTGCAGTCCCAAGGCAGTGATCTACAGATATGTAGTGAAATAAGACCCAGTGAATGCCTGTACATGAGAAAGAGAGACTGACATCCACGATGATATCAACATTTTATTCTTGCTGTAGCCCAGCTTCAGGAGGTCCAGCTACCATTGGCTTGCCAGGGCTTTGGAAGCCTCTGGCGTATATGGAGGTGCTGAATTATGTTGTGGTTATTTGTAAACAGAGTAGTAAATTGCAATATTGTAATAATTATCATGGTGCTTGATATTTACATCAAAACACTGATTCCAGAGAGCACTACTTGAGCAGAAAGTAATTAATGCAAAGATAATAGGTAATAAAATGGGAATATTTACAGCACTAAATGAACAGAAACAAGGCCTCATCATCTTTGTCCTAGGGCTGTACACTGCTGAGAAATGCATGCTCTATCTGGCAGAATTCACAGCAGGAAAAAAAGAGTGAGGGGAGACACTTATTCCTGTTCCTGAGAAAGCTGCTGGAGGAGCTAATGAAGAACTGCATTAATGTTTTTAGGCAGAATGGCTCTAAGAAATGCACCCTTTTCTAAATGTCATAAAGGTCTGTGGATAGATCCTGTGACAGGGACTGATCCAACAATTCCTCAGAACGAAAGGTCAGTGAAAGGAAAATGGCATTTAGGAGGACCAAGCTTACCACTGACCCAAACATGTGACAGATCCAGAGGCAACTCTGGTGCCATCAGGAGCACCGCTTGGGCAGCCTGCCCCAGAGAAGCACATGACGTGACTGGGAAACTATCTGATTCCTCCAGGTCTCAAAATTCATCAGGAGTCAACATGAATGTCGGAAGGAAAGGGATTTTGAAGGAGGCTTCCAAGTTGGGAGAAGGGTGCTCTCTCTCCACTGTCCCTGCTTGCCCCACACCAAACATTTTCTCCCCAGCAGTAATTATAGATCTGGTTTTGTCATTTGAATATGCATGAAGTAGTATGTTCACAAGCGGGTTGCAGTGAAGCTACTCTTGAAGTTTGACTTGGTTTGATAGGGCTCTGGGTCAGAGAGGACCTCTCCAAGGGCCAACCCAGAATTTCAGCAAGTCTGTGGACTTGTCAGGGCATTTCAGCTCCTCTGTGCTGAGTGTGAGCACCATGTAGGGAAATGTTGCAGAATTTGGGGCTGGATTCTCACCCAGTGTTTGTGAATTCTGCCTTAACAAAATCAACACACAGAGCCCCTCTTCATGGGTGGATTTTCACTTTAAAAGATTCAGCAATGCCATTTGTATCAGACCAGCATTCAGAAGGTTTTTTGGGTTATCTCTCCATCCACAGAGATGGTTGGAAATCTCACAAGGTGAAGAGCATAAGGGTGATTTGGAATTTTTAGAAATATCTGGACAGGCAGGATTTCTCTTGGTATTTTGCCAGTTCCCTTGGAGTATGGGAGGATACCATCACCTTTGAGATGCTGTCCCACGGGTGACTGCAAAAGATGTGAAGGGGTGGGTGTTATGTTTGCCTTCTTTGTTATCTTTTTTATCCTTGTTATCTCTGACTTTTTCAGAATAAGTGCTCTCAAGGTCCCCACTTTGGGTCATTAGAAGTTCATCGGCCTGTGAGTGTGTCTAAGACCCATTGATTTGACCAGGCTCTTAGTTAAACTCTTTAATAAGTTTCAAGCTAGTTCACCACTCTGCTCTCAGCTTGAGCAGCATTTCTGTTCACCAGCAAAGCTGCAAAATTCATGGGTGAGATTCAACATGAGTAACTGCAGGAGCAGCTCTGGAGTCATTCACGAGTTGGACTGTATGTACTGCCTTAGTCATGCTGGACAAAAGTCAGGCAGACTTTGAAATAATAGGAATTAGTCATGAGGAAGTGCAAATATGAGCTCTGTAGTTTATCCCCTGTGGGTCCAATCCTGCAAAACACTGGGAACAGGAGTAAAATATGAGGGAACAGTTCCAAATCCCACAAACATCTTGCGGGTTTTGGGTGCAACTCAGCATCAGCAATTCTTAGCAAAACATTTTGTCCTTATGCAAGAACAGGGCACTTATTATCACACCCATTAATAGACTATTCTGGGAAGAGCACTGCTATTGCAATCTGTGTGGAGAACTTGTGCAATTAATGAAAAGGCAGAAGAGGTGGATGCAGGAAAAAGACTCTCTCTTTCAACTTTTCAGAGCCTTGGGAAGGAATTCCGGTTGGAATTCAGCTGGGGGACCATTCCCACTGTTGGAATCTTTATCACTTCTTTTCTTCTGATAGTTGACCTGTCCAAGTGCATCCTGTTATCATGTGGCAAACAGTGTGTTCACTCTGGCATTCCAGGGACACTCTGTTTTGTATGAAATTATCACCTTTTACAAAGAGCAAATATTTGTCAGGTGGGTCAAACCGGCAGGGTTGCTAAGGAAATTTATGAAAACATTCTCTTTTGGACTATAAACAATGTTAACATGTCAGGCTAAGCTGTATCTTTCATTGAAGCACTACCCAATGAATGTTCTGTGTTCAACAACTGCAGGCTTATGTGTCTCAGATAAAGCCCATCTGGTGACTATTAAAGGGAATTACTGTACATACAACATGAAAGGATTAAAACGTTTGGGGGAGGGGGGGCAGTGTTTTGTTGTAAGTGCCACTCCTGTTACTAATTTTGCCTTCAGAATAGGTGTTAAGTTTAAAACAACCACAGTTTCTTTACCAAATGCAGCAGAACAGTTCGTGTATTGGGCTCCTTCTGGTGACAGGAAAATGCTGGAAATTTTGGAAAAGCAATAGAGCCTCAGAACCAGGCGTCCCTGGTGGGTTAGCTTGAGCTGCTGCTGATGGCAAGGCTACAGCTTCAGGTCTTGCACAAACAAAAGATCCCTGTTGCTGTATCCCTCTGCAATTGCCTACATTTTCAGCCTTGGTTGTAACTGGTTTTTGGTAAGCACCTTTTATTCTGTACAGCAGTCGGTGTAACGGCCAGATTGATGACTGGGCTGTGAATCAGTGCTGTGTCACTGGCAGCAGTCATAGCAGCTGTTCCTCTGTCTGTCCTTTCCTAGGCCCCCCAAGGATCGCTGACAAAGTGATTCACCGCCAGTCCGTGCGGCTGGGCAGGACCATCAAGCTGCTGTGCCCGGTGGAGGGCGACCCACCGCCCCTCACCATGTGGATGAAGGATGGACGGACCATCCACAGCGGCTGGACGAGGTTCCGAATCCTCCAGCAAGGGCTGAAAATCAAGGAGGTGGAGAGCGAGGACGCGGGGACCTACATCTGCAAGGCCACCAATGGCTTCGGCAGCACCAACGTGAACTACACCCTCATCGTCATCGGTGAGTAGAGCCAGGGGAGAGCCAGGTCTCACCTGCTGTGGGGAGACAGAGAGGGAGCTGATCTCCGTGTAGCCGTCAGACATTGCGGATTTGCCTTGCTAATCATTCACTGACCTGCGCTCTGAGCTGGCCCCTTCCAGCTTTGAGGATTGCCAGAGCTGGCTGTGCTGCTGCTCATCTTCTGCTGCAGCCGGCTGCAGGCAGATAAGATAGCGGGGTGCCAAAGGTTACACACAAACAGAAATGATGCAATAGCCACTGGGGTCCGGATCACAATGAATTCCACACAGGAAAGGCTGGGCGATAAGGAGAGGTCACGCTGATCTTTATGTTTGCTGTTGGAACAGGATAGCTCTCAAAACAAATGTTGAAGCACCCACGTGAAGACTCGCAGCGGGGAGATCCATGTGCTGAGCTGCTGCAAAGCATGATGTCTTCAGGAATAATAATAATATTTGGGTTGAAACAAAGCTCCGAGCTGGCGTGTAAGCCAGGGATGCTCAGCTCCTGAGAAATCCTCTTGAGGGAGGCAGGATTAAAAAAGCTTCAGATGCTGTCGCAGTGACCACTGGCAATGCTTTTGACCATTTTCAGAGGGCTTTCTTGCCCCAGCAATGAGATTTTGGGGTCACTTGCTGGGCTGAGCATTGCCGAGGACTCCTGAAGACGCTTCTGTGGGTAATCAGAGACTCCTCTGTGGCAGCTGCCACAGCAATGTGCTCATTGATGCTTGGCTGTGAGAAGGGATAGAGCTGGGTGAAAATCAGTGTGCTAGAGGATGCTGAGGGAGCCAACGGGAGAGTTACAAAGCATGGGGTCAGACTAGATACCTTGCTCACCCTTTGCCTGATCAGCATCCCAAGCATCTGGTCGACAGAGTTCTGTTTCTCTGAGATGGTGGAAGTGAAGATGGAGTTTAGGGCAGTTTCCAGCTGCCTGCTGGGTGACTCTTGGCCTGGATTTTGTTCTGTTTCTCCTTTTTCCCCTTTGCAGTAGGAGGGCTGCTGTGAACTTGAGGCATGTAACAAACACTTGGTGCTGCTTGGTGGAGGATTATCACCTGATAAGAGGGTAATTCTTGGAGAATACACTTTGCTGCACAGCCAGTACAGAAAAGGGACCAGAATGGAAATACCTTATCTGGAAAGAGACACTTCTGTGAGGGAAGCCCTCAGGTGACTCCTGTAACATCAGTGGGATAGAGCTGCAAAAGTCATCTTGCAGTTTACATAGTTTGGAGATTTGGTTTTCTTCATTCACCTCTTTCTTAACCACATTCATCCATTTCTCTGTGCTACACTGAACAGGCAGAGTGGAGTGGAAATAGTTTTAGAGGGTCATGTCTGTACAGACTCGTTTAGGGTGCACCTTCCAGACTCTTTGCTGTGGAGAAAGGAATGCTATAGGAGTCTGCTTCAGTCCAGTTTGTGCTTTTGCAGCACATGGAGGTTCCTATAGTCTTTGATCTTCTGTGTCATCCTGTATCTTCTATAAAGCTCAAGCCAGATCCCATTAGTCCAGGACAGAGAGGCATCAGGGTATCTGTAAGTCAAAGAAGGCTCTGCCTGTTCCTGGTAGCACAACAGAAGCAGATGAAGGCAAAAAGCCAGGAGGCACAGGGTAAAAGTTGAACTAGAATTCAGGAAAGATTGAGACAAAAACTCCAGTTGCTCAGGGAAAATGGGTTATCAAATATAATTGTGTTAAGAACAATAGTGTCCATTATATTTGGCACTGAAAAACCCTGGGCACAAACACTAGTTATTTATACCCTCATCAAGCATCTATGGAAGGAAATGGCAGGCTCACACTGGCCTCTGTGAGTGTGAGATTGAACCCTATGCAAACAGATATTGATCACCAAGTGCCAAGAAAAGGGTAACTTTAACCTAAACCTGTGTCAGACGTATGGGCTGAGGTATCATTAATTTCCATGGATCCTTGTGGTAAAGAGTGGCTAAACCCAGTACTCCTTAGACTGCTTTGCACCTTCTTTCCTCGTCTCACAGTGTGCCCTTGTGCATTCTTGTTGCTCAGACCACTTTTGATGGATTACTTATGTCCCCTGTCTACAGTGGTACAGTTGTGTTCATGTAGCATTTCAAACCAACTGCTTTTCACTGGAGCAGTTTCCCCTGAAAACAAATGTTCCCCTTGTGTCTTTCTTGTCAAGCTCTGCAAGTAAACACAAGGTATCACTGACTTAGTCTTTCAAAGGACCCAGACATTTAATGCACTGACCAGATGCTCATGTTCGTCTTGGTGAAAATACTTTTGGTTGAGAGAAAATCAATCCCTTGTTGGTTTTTGAGAAGGAGGCAGTGTTTTAAAACCAACTGCATGTCAGTTTTGACGACGAAGATCAAATTGATGGAGCTGTTTTGTTTGTGCTCTGGAAAGCACAAACTTCATTAGGCAGAGTGGCTTTTTGAACCATATGGCCTCTCTATTTTCCCACTTCTTCAAAGGAGAAGAACCCCTCTTATTCCAGCTTTACTGCTAACACCAAACATGTAAAACCACACAGGTGTCAGACATGGGCAAGGTGGTTAAGATATTAGATCTAGAATAGCATTAAATGATTCGTGAAACCCTAGGACTTGAAAGAATGTAATTTGTATTGACATGACAGCATTCTGGAAATTTAATCATCAATATCTGGAAAATATTCAGTAGCTTATTGGAAGGTTTTGGAGTTATGCTGCATAATTCCAACTGAGCTCTGCCACACCACTGGCAAGGGAGGACCTGTCACCCCTGTGTTATTTACATGGAGGCTGCAGCAGAATAAGGTGATGGTTTACCCAAATCCTACAGAGAGTTGTGAATAAATTCAGCAGTCTCCAACCTCTCTGCATGTTTTCAGTACTGTGTAACTCTTTCTAATCTTAACTTTTATTAGCCACTGTATTCCATAATAGTACAGAGAACCAACAAAAATCTGGGATGTTGTACAAAGGAATGAAAAAGTCAGTGGACTCACCAACACTGGTGGCAGAGATGAGCTTCCTGGTTGGACCCTGTGAAATGTAATAATTGAGGTATAAGTCTACTTGAATGTGCCTTTGTGGCTTCCAGGACAGGCCTTGCTTGCAGCCAGCCAGCTCAGTGCACGAGCAGAGCAGACTTAGCTGTGCCTCTGTGTGTCTGGTAGATGGGACTACAGCTTGCCTGGCTGGAGAACCTCTCAGTCTGAAAGTTCAGATGAGATGGATTACAGTGATTTTACAGATGGTAACTGAGATGAAGAGAGACCAGGTGATTAGGCCAAGACCACATAAAATAGGAGTTGTGGCTCAGAGTTGAGTCTAAACCTCTTAAATCTCTTCCTAAAAGACTATTCCTCATTTGTAACACTTACCAAAGTCTTCTCCTCCTAATCTCGCATCTTCCTAGCTGCTCTTTTGGAAGTGAATCTTCTCTTATTCTAGGTTTCTGATCTTGATTCTCAAACAAAGGCTTTGCCAACCCAGATGGTAGCAATTGGTTTCTGCCCTGCTTATTTCCCCATCTTCTCAGACTGCAGGGCCTGGATCCCAGAGATCCAAGGAATCCTACTCTAATACAGCCCTGCATGAAATGTAAGCCAGTAAAAGCAGATTACCAATATAAGTCAAAACTACAATTTCCTCTCTTAGCTATCCTTAATAGTTTTTGTGGCTCACCACAAGATTTGGGATGCCAATTACACTGCAGACGGATTTACAAATGCTGAAAGAGGAACTTTAATCAGTATTTAATTACATTGCAGTTATTAAGTACAATGGTTCCTTATTTTGGAAAATTATGTGTAGCTCATCAAAACAAATGTGCTATACCTTCCCCCAAAATTATATGTACAGCAATGCCCTTGAAATCTTATCTTTTCTTCCTCAGCTGAATTAATTCTAAAGGTGTGAAAAGTAACTTTATTTAGTTTATAGATGCTTGGTTGAAACCTGCGGTTTCTTTACTGCATAATTAAAAAATTCCTTGCCAGTGTGCTCTAAAAGGAAACTTAAGGCCAAAGAGGAAGAAAGAAAGTGCTGAATAGCTACTCCTTATTTGAAAACTGTTCACCTTGTGTGCTGAAGGGAGGCATGTTCTGCAGAAAAAAAAAGCAGGTGGTGGTGTAACTGAAGCCTCTGTCGAGCTGTGGCCAGCTTGGAGAAACTGAGTTTGCACACATGGAGCCACACTCCAGCCATCAGGCCCTCCCTGGGAAATCTTAGCCCAAATGGGTGAGCTTTTCCTGACTTATAAATAACTTAGAAAACAAAGTATTCTAACATGGAACTGCTGGAGGACCTCCATTACTGCTCTCTCTGCAATAATAAACAGTATCCCAAGTTCCAGAAGTCTGGACATTCTCTGAAGGGAAAATTGTTTGTGAACAGCTGTAGGAAGGACTATAGGTAAATATTTATGCTGTAGTATAATGACCTCTTTCAGTAATGCACAACACAGAGGACTTTTCACTTGCAGAAGTGTTGTGGACCAAATCCTGCAAGGTGTGCCAGCATTACAACATATGGGGCTATTGCTACAGGTGCTGCCAGTAAATAATTCTTGCATCAGTTGCTCAACCAGGTGATGAAAGATCAAACTGTCTCTATTTTCACATCTGCATCCGTGTTTCTTACTGCTTTCTGTAGCAAAGAAAAAAAAAAGAGCAGCAACGAGAGCAGGATTTGGGACTGTGACCTTCTTGCTTTGCTTGGTGTTTGTAAATTGCCAAGGACGCGTCTTGCTTGGGTGCATCTCAGCATGAAAAATAATCAACATGTAAGTCCAAGAAACAGCTTCTCCTGAACTTCTTTTTCTTGCCCTATATCTCTGACTGCTGCAGTTGTTTTTTTCTCTTCTTTGGGTTTCTTGGAGGAATGTTTTGGTGAAGAATACATCCTCTATCCAGTTCATATCCCCCTCTGGTGCCTGGCCCTCTGAGGGACCCAGCCACTTGGCCACATTTGGGCTGTAGATTAGTAAAGTCTTGGTGTGGAGAGCAGGAGGAAGAGTGCAGCTTGTTGTCCTAAACTGCTTATGGGCTGTTCAGAATTTGAGCTACATCTCACTTTCAGACAAATCAAATTTGCTGTTAAATGTCTGCTGTCTGTCTGTTGCAATTGATTGCTTCAAGAATCTGCCCTGACATCAGATGATTTATCTTTAAAGTAGCTTTTTCCTGCTGAGCCAGCTGCTATTTTATGCTTTTTTACAGCTTGTCCAAAGACAGCTCTCTTTGATAACAGGCATGTGTGAAAAATTTGCATTAAAATAACCATTTTTTTTAAACAGTCAGCATAAATATCCTGAAAAAAATCATGGCCGTGTCTGAATGGATATTTATTCATGTTCTTTTTTTCTGCTTGTAGTAGTAGAAAATACTGTGTGAAAAAAAACTGAGTACAGTAAAACATGGTTTGCATTACACTTCTCCAATGAAGTCATCAATCTGTGTCTCAGAACTCATTTATAGTGCAAAAGCTGAGAAAACATTTCTAGCTCAGAGTCAGGTGCCACCAGCCATCTTGGAAAAGCATGACAAATTCATTTATGTTTGGGTTTTGGCCTCTTAATAAACTCTGAGAGAGCGATGTGCTCAGCAAGAAGATGTGAATCAACACTGAGTCAGCAATGTGTGCACCAAGGGTCTGCTAATGCTAAGCAAAAACTGAAATGAGTCAAAACTTTTTAAAAAAAGGGAAAAAATATGCAGTTTTTGCATTTGAGAACAAGGGGGTATCGTTTGTGATGGTCATGGTAGGGGGTTAGCAAAATATCTTCAGTGCATTTACTCCAGCATGAAGTGCAAAGGGCAGTCCATCCAGTGTGGGACCATTAACACAATCACAGGGCATATAGCCATGGGTAATGATGATTAGTCAGTTGTTATATGGAAATGAAGAGTTTCTTGTGACAATAAACAGCAACAATGTTCGTGTTTCATTTGTTGAGGTCCCAATCCGGCAGCTGGATCTACGTTGGTGGCCTCTGGTGCACACACAGGGTGATTAACACCAGATGAGGATCTGGCCATAGCCACTGATGCTTAGCAATAGTTATGTTGCTAATTAAAGCTCAGATTGGTTTGGGCCTTTGGGAGCTGAGCTGAAAAGGGGAGCCTACCCAAGGGCCAGCCATTGGAATCATTGCTTCTTGTCAGCACGTGGGGAGGTGCCACTGTGTCACCCTCCGTGGAGGTGGAGGTAGGGGTTTGGTTCTTAGCAGGAGCTGCCTTAGTGGTGTTGCTAGGTGAGGGAGTCCTGCATGCCATCCTGTGGGAAGAGACTGGAAATGGGCATGAACAGATCCCAGTGAGTAGAGGTGTCAGTGAAATGGGAGTGTTTTCATGTCTTGGTGCAAACTCATAGCTAAAAGCTCTTCACTTGGAAGTGAATCTCCTTTTCCACTGGAAGTGACTCATTGTTGACTAATGATGCCCTCACCCAAGCAAGGGCTCTTCCTCCTCAGTGTTTATCAGTGTTGGCATAAAGACACACGCCCTGACCAAGCTGGGTGCTGCTCAGGGACAGCACAAGCATGTGAAAAGAAATCTGAAAGCAATCAGTGTTCCTACCCCCAGAATTTCAGGGGTTCTTCACTTCTTACCCATTTGAGAGATCCAACTCAGAATCCAGCTAACTCCCTGTCCAATATATATGACATGTTGAGTCCTGTAAAATGTCCATTGTCCTGGGAGAGGAAAGGAGGAGAAAGAAAAACACCAAAATGGAAAGGTGTGACTATTGTTGGATTCCTGCAGGGGAACAATTTCACTAGTTTCCATCATTTTGGTGAGTGCTGCACTAGACTGGTGTCACAAGAACCCATAACAATTTGTTATTGAAAAGCTTGCTCCATAAAGAGGTGATGATGTGAGTGCCAGTATTAGCTGTAACTGTCTTAAAAATGACTGATCAAAAATGTAGCACCAAGTGGTTTGACTGATGGTCTTGGTGAATGGGTGTAAAAGGCTGGAAAATATCACAACTGGGCAGCAGTCTTGTTTCTTCCAAGTCCAGATCAATAACATAGCCCAGTGCTAATGCTGTATAATGTCCACAGTTTTTACAAGATCTTTGTTCAGTTTTATTAGTTTCATTTGATTTTATAACAAACTTTACAGTATGCTTATCAATACATCGTGTTCTGGCTAACAAAAGCCCCACTGTTTCGGGTAGATCTCTCTTTTCCCTTCGTGAAGCTGTAACATAGAAGCCAAGTTAAGAAGGTGACAACACCTGTTCACAATTTAAAGGAAATGAAAAGATTTTTTTCCATGGATGTAAGCATGAAATTCATACATATATGTATGGATATATAATTTCCCCCCATACTCCATCCTGTGGCAGACTGTGGCAAACCAGAGCTGCAGCCAGTGTAAATCCAAGGCATGCAGGACATATGGATGCATTTAGCCCACAATCCTTTGCAGATGCTTTGGAGTGTGTAGTGGCTGCTACACCCGTGCAAATAGCAGGCTGCAGCTCTGCTTGCTGCATGAATATTGTTTGGGAATGAAAGCAGCACACAGTACCAGGCAGGCTGACATTAAAACCGTGTTTGATCTGAGCAATTTATGGCTTCCTTCTGTTAAATGATATTAATAGAAAGAGCCTCTGATCCCAGCGAGTTTGTGGTGTTCATGTTGGGTTTTTCTCGTCAGTTTGTCTGAGGCTAAAAACATCTCTTGCCGCTGACTTTATTAATCAGAGCTGTCTTTGTTGCAATCCTCCATACAGGCAGTGGGCAGAATTTCTCTGTTGACAGCACAGTGCTGACGTGCTCAGCCAGGGATTTGTCCACATCTGCATATCCACAATGCTGAGAAATAGCTGTGTTTGTGAGTAAAGCCAAGGCAGTCCCTGCTCCAGGCAGGTGATGTGTGTGTGTGGAAGGAAGGAAGGCTCTCAAAAAGTGGTCTAGATTCCCAGTCAAGGTCTGCTGTGACTGCAGAACAGTAGTTAGGAGTCTTGTAATTACAAGCACCCCCAGTAATGAGAAGCCATCAAGCTAATTGCAGGCCTGGTATCAGCAGCTTTTAGATAATCTACCACCTTGTCAAGCATCCAAGATGACTTATCTTCTCCAAGTAGCAGGATCTTTCTGTCAACTTTCCTACAACTGCTGCTGTCCTCCCCATTCCTGACAGTTTTTCCTTGGAAGTTTTGTTCCTCCCTTTGCTTCCTGCTGAAGGCTGGGAGTGAAGGATTTAGCATGGTCTCACTGGGCTCAGAGGACCCCTGAAGCTGTGTTGAGCTTCATGGGCACAGTGTCTCCAGGAGGTCTGTGCCAGAGCACTGTGCCCCACTCCCTTGTGCCACCACACAGCTCTGCTGTCCTCAGTTTGCCCAGTAAATACCACTGAGAGTGGGGTTTAGCCAAATTCTCCCTTTGGTATCAGTTAACTCAGAAATACCCAAAAGACACACTTGTAAATTAAAGCACAGTGAAGAATATTTATTATAGAGTGAGCAGCGCCAAGTTGGACCATTTTATAACATGTAGCTTGAATGTTGTTTTTGGAGACTGCTTTTTTATGTGTAAGTGCACGTACACAGCACCAATTGCTCACATGCTGCCTCTTGATCCATGCATGTAGGTATGTTGCCTGTTAAAATGTATGGTTGCTGAGGAGGTATATTTTTACATTCCTGTAGGGTCTGGTTCTCTACCTTTCCTGTGCTGTCTTTGGCATCCACATTAAGAAAAAGATGAAAAAAAGGAAAATAAAAATCAACAAAACTGCTGAAAATTAGTGTATGGACCTATTTTAAAATCCAGTTTATTTTTTCTTTGATGAGAGGAGGGACATATTCTGTGTTGTCCTTGATGAATAATATCATTGTGCTAAAATGCTTTGATTCTTCTTTCTTTATAATAATGTGGGTTTCATAGTCAGAAGACCTGAGTGTTTACATTATACACTTCTTGGCAATAAAATTGGAAAAGGAGAGAAAAAAAAAGTACTAATCCCAGGAGTTCTGAAACCTACACTCCTTCTCAAACCTACCCTGTTAAAGACATTAAGTCTCTTGCAAACATCCATCTATCAGCAGTTGAGAGTTTGTAAAAAGCGTACTTTGTTCTGAACTCCCTGCCCTACTGATTATGCACAGTTCTTTTATTTTGAGAATAGGATGACGACCCCTTAGCCTGGTAATGATGACAGATTTATGTATTTTAACACCCAGACGCTGCCGTATTTGTTAAGGGCTGCCAGACTCCAGCAGTGCTGCAACCGTAGTTTATTTTCATTGTCAGTTTGTGCTGCTTTTTAAGGTGTTCTGCAGCCACTGGAAGCAGCGCCACTGCTGCTTTCAGAGGTTGAGATGTCAGGATGTTAAGAGCATAAGCCACCATCCTTGGACTGTTTCCACTCATAAAATGTCAGTTTTACTCTGGGTGCACTGGTGGGATGGAACCTGCTCCTCGCACCGAAGCCAAGGAAAAGAGTGGAGAAATAAGCAGTAAAAGGAATCAGATAACACAGAATTTATTCCTTTGCTTTCTACTCCTGTGATGTATTTTGCAGCTCTTGAGTTGGTGTTTTAAAGAAAACCTTCTTTTAATGTGCAGCAAAAAGCAAAGAACATAACCACACTTTGCAGGCATAGCTGTTAAAGTGCTATGTGGGTCAGCACATCTGTCCTCTGCACAATGCATCTGTCTGTGATTTTTCTGGGTTGTTTTAAATTACTGCAAGTGGCAGAACAATAGGGAGACAAACAGTGAGAACAATGCTGTTGTTTAATATCAAGCTAAATTATTAACAGGCCTGTACAGAAAATATTTCATGTAAATTAAAGGGAAACAAATTATTTTATTTTCCATTGCAATGATCCAGTGCAGCAAAGGCAGTTGATGTCTTTCTTATTTTCTTCTTTTCTTTGATCTTGCTTCAGATATGTTTGTTCCTCTGTGTGTTTATAAATGTCTTACAGACACAGTGAAGGTTGTTGGGTTGTAGAGCAAAAAATGCAGAATATGGATGGTTTTCTGGTCTCTTCATGCCAACCAAGCCACTAAGTCTGAGTTTATCACACAATTGAAATTATACATAGGACTTGCATGGCTTTTTTTTTCTTTCAGTTCATTGTTTCCCTGAAAAATATTGTCATTTGAACTATTGAGTTGAGTCAGTTTTCTGCTTGATCGTCAACAAAAGGCTTTGAAATATTTGGCATTCAAGCCTCCATTGCAAAACTATTTTGATTAGGAAAGAGCATCACCACCAAATTCTTCATGGAGTTTTCTTTAGTCCAATATTGAATGTTTCTCTTCTTAAAGAGAAGCCATGTGATCTGGCACGTTGGTTTTGTGTGGGTTCTCAGACTAGAAAAAATTATGGTGACCTTTGCACTGAAGTAGACAAGGATCTTCATCCCACCTTTGCTGAATGTGCAGCTGGCAGGAGAGAGGAGAGCTGGTGACAGTCCTCCTTGGTCACTGGCAGGGAGTTGGAGCTGGATCCACTTCAGATGCAGGCTGGGATTCCCTGCTGAACAATCCCAGGAATCTCGTGGAGGAGAAAGACGACGCCTCCCCAATCCCCAGCACAGCCCAGTGTTTGTGCTCTGTTTGCAGTGTCTCCTGACAACTGCAAGCCCACTGCAGCTCCTCCTGGTAGCCCTGGTGTGTGCTTTGGCAGGAGAAACTCCAACCCAGGAGAAAGTTGTGGGAACAAATCAAGAGGGTTGTGTCAACTAGGGTCCTTTGTGAGCTGCTTTGTTTTGAGTGTGGTTTTGTTAATCTCTTTCTTTCAGTGAGGTTTGGAAGATGCAGCAGTCTTCATTTCTGGGAAGTGAAAAGCATTGCTGGTGGATTTTGAGAAGCTGGTCTGTGCCTTTGGCTTGAAATGCAAGCAAGGTGCTGAGCATGCTCCTGCCATGGAGCTGTGTCCTGCTCACACTGGCTTCATCTGTAGGGATTCCATCACTGCCTTTCCTCTGGGATGGTTTTCAGAGCCTCTAGGGAGGTGCCTGAGAAACTCTGATCAAGGCCATGTAAAAACATGCCAGTGTGACCTTCAGAAAGATTAGGTTGTTTTCTTGGTGCTCTGTTGTTGGATAATTATGGAGAATCTTGTGGTGGCCCCTTGAGACCTTGCCATGATAAACAGAGAACAGCAACACCTTTCAGGAGTAGATGGGTGGAATTGCATGAGAGAGGAATTTGTCTACTGAACATTCTCAGTATTGTTAGAGCTCGTGTGTATCTCAGATCCCTTCTCAAGGAATGATTTGGACACATTTTACCCTTGTTCTAGACAGAAACTGGGTCATGGACATACTCTCCTGCAAATTAAACTGTTAAATACAAAAGTTATGCCTTGTATATGGTTACTGCTATTCATTTGTTTGACCTGTGTTAGGAATTTTTGGCCCTGCTTGTGTTCAAAGCTCCACACTTAACAGGAAGATGGGCTGCACAATGGGCTGGTCACAAGTGACGTTTTTGCCACCCTTCAGCATCTTCAGCAAGGGAGGGAATACTGCAGATCCTGTGACAGCACCTCTGTTCCTCCAAAGCCATGCCATATCCTTTGCATATCCTGAAGGAGAAACTCTTAAAAAGTTGCACTAGATCCTTCCCACCTCGTATTTGGACAAAGCACTCTTCTGTGTTTTGGGCCAAATCTATTCAGTTTTTCTCATATTCTGTGGACTACAGAAATAGTTACAGATGTGAGGAATGAAAGTCAACAAGTTGCCTGCATGTCATCCCTGTTTATTCTGCTGTAATCTTTTTTTAGAATATTTTGCTACTTTTCTTATTGACAACTATCTCCTTGGAGCTCTGTACCAGCTTTTTTGACACTTGGTACAGGGAGCCTGTTTCCTGTGCAGAAATAACCAGTTTGTTTATTCCCTTATGGAGTTCTGACTTGCTTTTTTACATTGCAGACGTGCTGGTGCCACCCCAGCACTCTGTGGGATGCGCAGTGATAATGATTTAACTTTTGGGGATGGTGTTGCTTTTGGGCCTTACTTGTTTGTGGCCCCATGGACTTGGAGGGTGTTTTCAAGACCGTTTACTACACCCTGCCTGTTTTTGGGGATTTGATATTGTAGTGCAGTGGGATTTCTTCTCCAGCCTCAAATGCTAAACCATAGCTAAGGGGAGATAATAGGACCAGCTCTTTGCTGATACTTTGGTCTCTGCTCTGAGTAGTAGGTGGATTTTTAGCCACTGCTTTTCTCAAGCCTCTCTTCAAATATAGCATGGCTCAGGCCATGTGTGAAACACTTCTCAAGTTCTTACTGAGGGGAGAAGTGGACCCCACTTAGAGGCCTGTAGTGTTAAAGGAGGATGGTAAACTGAACCTTCAGCATTTTATCTCTGGGACTGTCAAAGATAGAAGATAAAGGGGAGTTTTTCAAAAGCAGTCAGCCGAGGCTGAGTCAACCCCTTTTGAAGAATTCCCATGAACTTCCATGGGATGAGTATTGCCATTGCTGAAAGCTTTTGAAACCTTACCTAACCATCCAGTGGCACTTCTTGAAAAATGTGTGTGCTAAGCATGCATTCCTGGGAAAATGTAGGTAGGGTTCACATGTGTTGAATACTGAGGTCCTTTCTCAGAAGCAGGTGTTTTCAAAGGAAATTGAGAAAATGGGTTTCTGAAGCAATTTTAATGAGCTGTAGTGTCTGCCCTAGTCAGGAGGGACACAGTACTTAAAAAGCTTTTTTTTTAGCAGTTTTCTCTCCTGTAAGCAAGGCCTGTCTGGTAAGTTGGCTGTGGCAATAAGCAATCCCCTAACAAGGGTCCAACACATTCAGCTGATGAAGCCACGCTGAGAACAGAACTATTGCAAGTTTTGCTGGTGTCTGACTGGGAGCTCGTATGATGCCTTGGGATTCAGAATAGGAAAGCCATTTCTGCACCACCTCTGGATATGAACTGTAACAGTTAAACACCAGCTAGTAAGAATACGGAAGCTGAGAAATGAGACAGTCCCAAGGTTGCAGTAATCAATTTTTTTTTCCTGCTTTATGAAAACTGGAGGCTCAAATATCAGGAACGCTGTTGTTGGATGTAGTCCATGCATGCAGTTGCCATTGGCTGTGGTGGGAAATCAGTGCAATTACTCAGAAGGAATATATGTGAATGATGAGCAGGGTGCCCCACCCATGTTTCAGGACTGCATCCTGGTACCTGTCCTCCTTAGCTTTAGGACTCATCTGGAAATTCATTGGGCTCATTTGAAGGGAATGGCAGGTTTTGCAGTTCTACAGGGAGGAAATGAAGGACAGAAGGAGCAAAAGGAGAAAAAACATTAGGGGAGAGATTTAAAAAAAAAAAATCTTTCCTCCTTTTTGCATTGCAGACACATTAAGTACTTAACATTTTAAGAGCATCCCCTGACTTAGAAAAGCTGGCAGAGATGGGATTCAGTATGAGCCTGCCAGATTGATTTACAAATCGGCCTTACAAACTCCTGCTGCTTAAATATACCAGAATGCGACAATTAAAGCCAACATCTGGAATTCATTGGTGGAGCTGATCCTAGATAAACATTAAATGAATGTCCATTTCCTTAGCATTGGATTTCCTCTGGCTACCACAGCTTAAGCAGTGTCATCCTATCAGATAGAGCTGATGCTGATAGCAGAGCAAATGTCAAAGTCATGTGCCAGATCAATTTGTTCTGTCTTTTAGCACTGAAACTAGGACTAAAGCTGGGCTGAAGACACCCACTTTTTTTTCCACTAGGCTATGGGAATGGGTCCCTCATCTTGCTAACCTGGGCTAAGCTGGTTGTGTGAGTCCCTGTCTTTCCTGTGCAGAATACTTCAGATTGCTTAGGTTAACCTCACTCGAGGAACTTTGTCTCAATACTTTCTTCTCACTCTGTTTCCCCCAAACCTGTCAAGATTACAGAGGTTTCCCTCCACTCTACAAATCCAAGGAGGGATTTTGTTTTTTCATTTGTCAGAAACAGAGAAAATCAGCTAATGAATTTGAGACTAACTCCCAAGTTAGCTGCAAATTATGTAAGTGGAAGCCAGTCATAACAAATACACATATCTTACTTTGCAACAGATCTCTAGTATTCAACATCTTCCCACTTTTCACCAGTCTGACAGTCAATGAGTCCTCCTTCCCACCTTTTGCCCAATCATTCAGCTTTATGAAAGCATCAGCTCAGCACTTTGGTTTCCTCGGGGAAAAAATTGCGTGAATCTTTCAATTTTTTTCCCTCCTGTGTTTTCACACTCTGCCTCCCCTCACTTTGTGGAGAAGCTGTATCCCCATGGAGATGATCTTGGCTTGGAAGTGAGTTTTCGGGAGGCATTTGGGTTTCCCATCTCTGGTGTCAGGAGCAGCACAGCCGTGAGGGCTGTGCTTGACATACCTCAGGGCGCTCAGTGTCACTGTGATACCTCCAGGGCCGGTGCATTTCAGGAAGGGATCCCAGGCAGGTTCCCTGAATCACCCCACTGAATCAGCAGGAGCCTTCTCTCCTCTGGGCAGCCCCAGCCCGGCTGAGCTGGAGGGAGCCGTGACCCCTCTCGGGACACGGAGCGGGCTCAGCACGGCCGTGCAGAGCCCTGGCACTTTGCATTCTCATCGTATAGAGTTGCCTGCTCGGGGTAGGCTCCAAGAGGCAGAGGTATTTTCCTTGCCTGGTTGGCCCTTTTTCCCTTGTGGCTCCGTGAGCGTTAATCTGCAAGTGGAAACCGAAACGCTAAAGAGCCCCTCAGAGAGGAAGGATTCAGGTGAGTTTACAGTTGTGTTATTCTGCTTTGCTGGTGACTTCTGTCTGGTGGGTTTTCCAAAGCAGCTGGTAAATATTTCTCTCTCTGTTATGGTGCCTGACAGTAGCCTGGAGTCCCAGTTTCTTCCTACAGAAGATAGACCTTTGAGGTCTATAAAATTTATACAGTACACTTTCTGATTTTTATTAGCCTAGTAAAAGAGATCATATTTTGTGTGCTTCTGTATCTCTGGAACGTATGGCTGGGGAATTGTTCTGCAGGGCACCAAGCTGCATGTTGTGGTGGAAAATACTGATTTATCTGAGCTGTAAAAGTGGTAGACCAAGCAGATAATGAAAGTCCTTGAAATGCATCAGACATATGCAGCCATTTTAGAATATCCCACAAGGGGGCTGGGGGTTATATTGTCGTTTAGCTTTTAGTTGTTGTTAATTAGTTCCACCTAAATGCTTATTTCCCCAGTCTTTTCCTTGTCTCTCAGTTATAACATAGAGTGAATTTGCTTTGCTCTCCCTGTGTTTGAAAACAGTTTCATGGCAAGTGGTCTGTTTGTGGACATGCAGTGAATCCAAATACCTTTAAAAATACAATTATTTTTAAAATACACATGCTTCCAGGCCCAACTATACGTAGGGAGAGTAGGGCACAGCAGAAAGCAAGTCTCACACTTTAGAGTCTGAAGAGATAAAGTTGATCAAGGACTGGTGGAGTGAGAGGTACTGAAAGGTAGAGGAAGTTTCTAAACCTTGTGCAGAACACTGGCAGAATAAGTGGGCTCTTTATGCCTCCTATTAGTTTTTTTCTCTGCATTGTTTTTCTTTTCTGGGCAGCTAAAAAAAGGAAACAAAGTGCTGGCCAGTGAAGCACATGTTGTTTAATAGCCTGTTTCTGTTCAAATAAAAATTAGTGCCAAGACTGGGCAAATTGTGGTGCTTTGTGCAGGGCTGGAGAAGAACATGGACTGGAAGGTTCTTGTAACTTGTCCCTACAAGATAAGCCATGGCTTTTACGTTGATAATAAGGAGAATGGCATTCTTCCAGTGAAGGAGAAAAGAAAATGGTAGAAATGCACATGAAGAAGGAATAAGAATTTTTTTTCCAATGCTTGGCCTAGGCTGGAATGTTTCTAGGTGTACTCATTCTGTCCAATTCCTTTGTTTGCTGGTAGGAGGCTTCCAGAATGACCTTATGCCAATACACTGACAGACGTGGGAGTGGAAGGGATCAGTACAGTGTCGCTTGGGTGGGATGGTGAAGGGCCTCCTGCCTTTTCTTCTGGGAGGATGATGGCAGCTGCACAGCCTAGACACAACCTGGAACTCGCCTCTGCTGGTTTGTGCCTCTTGCAGTGAGGAGGAGGCTGAAGTATAGAGGTGAGGAGGCTTTGGGTCTGTGTTACCTCTGCAGAGCCCCGGAGTGCTGTTAGAGGGAGATGCCACATCCTCCTGGCCTCCTCCTTGCATGCAAAATCCCACTAAATATCTGTGTCTTCACCCCAAATGTAGGTGAGTCCCCTTACCACCACATGGAAGAAATAACCAAATTCTTTGGCCTTTTGTTCAGTAAAGGCCAGTGGAAGGTAACTCTGAGGTGACTCTGTTTCCTTCTGCATCATTTTTCTGACCTAAAAATAACACTGTGGCCCTTGTGGTTGCCATTAGGGTTATTTAGTGCTGCAGCCCTTTTTTTTCCCCCCCTTCCCTTTCCAGAACACTAGTGCTGCTGAGCAGAAGAACTGCCCCATTGTGCGAGCCCAAAGGAAACACTGCATAGAAAATGTGAGGAATTTTTAGGCCATGATATGTTTGGACTAGGAAGCAGGGGACTCGAAGGAATGCAGAGCACAGTTCCAAAAATATTCCCTGCAACAGCTCTCTTGGTCAGTAACTGTTATTTTTGTTGGCCCGGCAGCTCCCTGGAGCAGGGCTGATGTCATTCCCCGGCACAGTGGAGGTGGGAATACAGAGAGTGCCCTGTGGTTTTGCAGGGCTCAGAGTGGACAGCTGAACCAAATGCCTGCTTCTGTCTGAAATGCTTTTCCTGCTGTGAAAAGAAAATTTAAAAGCAGCATATTGTAGGGGATGGTGGGGATAGAATACTTAAGAGCAACATAGAAACATTTTCTGTCATCGTAGTCTCTTCCTTCCCTGTGAGTTCCCTTCCTCTTAGATCTTCTGCTTTTCTCCTCTCAGTGATTTATGTGCTTGGAGTGCTTTTTGGGTTGTGTTTATGATGTTATACTGATTTTGTTATTAAAACTGATCAAATCATAACATGTAGTGCTCTGGTGTCCTGAGCATCTCTGACTGAGACACAGGCGTGTGAACATCTTCACAGTGATTAAATAAGCTGATAATATACCCTAGAGCACCTTTGGAGAAGAAAACCAGCTTTTTTTTTTTTTTCTATAAAGAACAGGACAGAGAAGTAAAATATTTGGACCTTTTTCCACACTGGTGACTCTGAAGGTCCATTGTGATCTTGGTGATGCTGATTTGACTTTGATTTACATGTGAGGGAGAGGCCAAGAAATAGAGAAATGTCAATTTTTAGAAAAAGTTTATCTAGGATGATAAGCTGGTAAAAGCTGTGTGCATCCATGAGTGGTATGAACCTAGCAAGATATAACTTCACCTCAGTCCTCCATAACCTGAATTATGGTCAGCACATCACCCCAGATGCAGGGGTGCCACAGCATACTGGACACAAGGCAAGGAGTTAAGAAACTTGGATTTTAATTCTGGTTCTGGTATTTAGGCAGAGCATTTAACCATGTGTGCCACTGGTTATTGCTTTCTACCTGGGTCTTATGTACCACATGTGTGTACCCCTAGAGCTCTCGAGGGGCTCTGTTTTTTGTTTTGGCATCTGGGTTTAATTGCAGCCACGCTTTGCTTCTTCATCAGCCCTGGTGAAAGTTGTGTCTCATGACTTGACATGAAGGGCAACTTATTTGAGCTATGGGAGAGGTCCAAAAGTCCCCTGTTCAGATCTTTATTGCATCCTGTTTTATGGGGAAAGGAGGAACCTGTAAAAAACCCACAGTGCTGCCTTTCCTTAGCCAGGTATCTTGGGGCTGCAGAGGGAAGAAAGCTGTACAAAAACAACCCAAAAGCATATGAATGCAAAGGTTTCCTAACCTTGAAACTTAACTTTTGGGTTGATAGAATCCATGCAACGCTGACAGTTATACAGTGGCAGGAAATTGTTAAAGGTGTCGGGTTTTCCATTTTAATTCTGGTAACACACTGGCTGTAGATTTCCTTGAAAATATTGCTGAAATGGTCCCACTTTCTAAATTGGAAAGATTTACAATTTACCTTTTCTGCTAACCTCTTGTTCCTCAAAAGGTTAAGTAAGGGAAATTCCTCTTTTTAACACTGGTAGCTGTTTGACAGGCTTTCCTTAGCAGTGGGTAACAGTGGATTTCTCAGCAAATGCACAAGTGTAATTGTAAAAGAAACATTAACTTACAAGCTGTCTACAGCAGTCTTAGAAGGCTGCTTCTGTCATATAATTCATACACCCTATTTAATTTTCACGTTGCATAATGTACCAGAATGGAATGGCATAGAATAGAACAGATTATTTCAGTTGCATGGGTCCTGCAATGATCATCTGAGCAATTCAGGAATGACCAAGGTAATGCGTGCTGCCAAGGGCATTGTCCAAATGTCCCAAGAACTGACAGGCCCAGGACATCAGCCACTGCTCTGGAAAGTCTGTTTCAGTGTTTGACCAACCTCTGGGTGAAGAAGTGCTTCCTGATGTTCAATCTAGACATAGCCTGGTGCAGCTTTGATCCATTCCCACATGTCCTGGATGCCAGATAGAAGAGCTCAACTCTTCCCTCTCCACTTCCCCTCCTCAGGAAGCTGTAGAGGGTGACAAGTTGCTCTTCAGCCTTCTTTTCTCCAAACTGGAATCATAGAAGTGTCTAGGTTGGAAAAGACTTTTAATATTATTGAGTCTAAGTAATAGCCCCGTTCCAGTGCTCAACCACTGTCATGGTGAAGAAATTTTTCCTAATATTCAATCTTAGCCTCCCCTAAAACAACTTGAGGCCAGCAGGACAATCAACTTATGCAGGTGAAAACAAATAAATAAAAATAAAAATAAAAATATAAATACATTTGTATATGTATAAAGGAGAGTGGAGTCTGGTAAATTTTGTGCTAGCATGGAGCATCAGGCTCACCTTTAACCAGGACATCTTTTCTCAAGCTTTGCTGGGGAAAAGATGGAGCATTGTTACTGTGAGACAGAGGCAATGGAGGCTGCTAGTTCAGGTGCAGGGTGGTTGCTGAGTGTTGAACTTGGAGTGCAGGAGAAGGAAAGGATGCTTCAGTGTGCTTGAGATGTGAGTGGAATCTTGGGCAGTGGTGGGATATGCTGGGAGCTAATTTGAATTATAACTAGAGCATCTGTGGGGAGGACTGAAAAGCTGATGTCTCTCTAGAAATGAAAAGTTGATGAAGCTTTTGCAGAGTCTAGAAAGGTTTTTTCAGGAATAATCTGTGTTTCTGTATTTCTGTCTATAAGAGCTGAATAACCAGATGTAACTTCCCTGCATGGATTTAGGTGAGACAGGTTAAAAAAATTAGTTGTGTCTGTTGTTTCGTCAGAACTTCTTGGTTTATCCATGAAGCAGCCATGGAAGGCTGTGGGGAGACGATGGGCTGGGGAAAATGTCAGGGTTAATAGACCAGTCAGTCCCTTGATTAGCTCTACCCTGGCAGCTGCCCAGTAGTCAGCTTCCAGTATAAATAATCTGTCAGCTACAGGGTTGATATTTCCAAAGCTTAAAATATGAAGGCCATACTGTGCTCTTTCTCAATATCATGACCTTAATAGGTTTCCAGTAAGGGCTATAAAAGCTGTCCCCACACCCGCTCTGCTTTGTGACTTGAAAACATCTGTGCAGCAGTGCATGGCTCACTGTCCTGGACAGGACTGAATGAAGACCAGTGCCTAATTGGAGAAGGAAGGTCTTTGATGTGCCCCAGATGAAAGACATCAGATGGTCTCTCGAATTAGTCACTGAAGTAGATTTGGAGTTCTGAAGCAGGTTGAATCAGAAGCATTAATGGTCATGGCTAATTATATTTAGAATAGAATAGACTATTTTGATTGGAAGGGACCTACGGCACCAATCTGGTCCAAGTGCCTGACCAGCTCAGGGCTGAGCAAAAGTTAAAACATTGTTCATAGCATCTCTTAGAACATTGGCAGGTTGGGGCATTGACCACCTCTCTGAGAAGCCTGTTCTAGTGTGTGACCATCCTCTTGGTAAAGAAATGCTTCTTGATGCCCAGTTTGAGCCTTCTCTGGTGCATCTTTGAACCATTTTTGTTTCTGTTTTCCAGTCAGACAAAGTGCTGTGACTGGTTGGTTGTACTGGTCTCTTGGGACATGCAGTGAAGGAGGCAAGCAGGACAAAGGAAGCAGCAGCACACTGTCCTGCACTGGGAAAAGCAAGTGGAGAAGAGGCTTTGAAGAGGATGATGGTTAAAAGGTCCCAAGTGCTTCTTTCTAAGGAACTCAGTGGGACAGGTTTTGGACACCTTATGCTGACACCTAAAGCATCAATACACCTAAAGTATCAAAAAGCCTAAAGGTGTTTATTGATAAAAACTTCTGTGGTACCCATAGAAGTTACCAAAACACCATGAAAATTGAAACAAGGCAGTTTTATACTGGCTGGAGCACCAGGGGAAGCTAAGGCACCTTTGGACTTAAGGAGTTCTGGCCCCTATGAAGATGGTGGAATGGGGAATGTGCCAGCAGTTTCCTGGGGAGCAAAGTACTATGTGTCTCCCAGAGCCTTGCCATGCTATTGATACAAAAAAAAAGGTTATTGAAACAGGGTGTTCCCATAGTCACTTCCTCACACTGGCATTGCAGCACCTTCCCCCAGTGAAATTCCTGCCTTTATTTCAGTCATTAGCAGAGTCCCAGTTTTTAGCCAGCTGTTTCCCCAGGGATTGCTCTGCAGGGCAGGTCATTGCTGCCAGGACCCTCTGAAGAAGATTTCTCTGTCTGGATTGCACTGTGAAGCAAAGCCGGCAGTGAACACTGGATTCATTTTCTGTGTTATTGTTAGAGTGAGCTCTTTATAACCATTCAATTTTCTTTTAAATAAATCCCATTTGGAAAAACAAATCCTGCCCATAAAAGCAGCTCTCTGTGCTGGGTTAGTTTTCAGCATACCATACACAGCTGTATATTTGGGTTTATGTCTGCAGGCTAAATTCTCATTCCTGTGTGCAGGCAGCGTGCTCATGTTAAAGCAATGGCAAAGCTGTTTCTTGGGACTCTTGGGCTTTCATTGGCATTAGGGAAGATGGAAGAGAGTAAGTTAGGAAAGTGAATAAGCCAGACAGTTTGTGCCAGGGAGTTTTGTGTGAAAGATTAGAAAGGGACCCAGTTCCTACCCATGGAGTCTGAGGTGATAGAGATCCCTGTGCCAGCTTTTCCCCTCTCTTCTGTGCAGGGAATGATTCCTGCTAGTCTGGCTCCCAGGTCTGAGTCTGTTTGTTCTCATCCCTTCTTCTTCCTTCATGCTGATCCAAGTCCATTGTACATTGTGGAGATGAAGCGTCACCTCTGACCACTGGCAGGGAGAGGAGGGACATCTAACCAGGGTGTCCCCCCTCCAGAGCAGAAGTGTGATTTTTCTCTGGCCATCACTTTTCTGTGCCCACAGAGGATGCTGAGAGGGCTGAACAGGGATAGATGCAGTTGCTCTTTAAGGTCCCCTCCAATCCAGGCCATCCTATGATTCTGTGATTCATGCTTTCCAAAAATGTGCAGCTTGCAGTTTAAGCTTCACTGCTTCACACGGGCTCTCTCTTTAAATTCCTTTTTCTCCTTTTGTTGTTTTCCCTGCAAGAGGGAGATGAGAAGAAGCAATTGTCCCACAATTGTTGCCAATTCCTCGCTGGCTGACTTTTAAATATAAGGAAAAGTCAGCAAAATGTAGAATCTGTGGAGGGGGGAGAGAGATCTCAAAAAAAACCATGGGAATGTTTGAAACAAAAGTGCTATTATTCATTGTGGGCTTGGTTTTAGCATTTCCAGTGTGCAAGGCACTGCAGACCTCCACTGCTGGGACATGGAATGGGAAATTTCAGCTGGAAAGAGCCATCTGAAGATAGAGTTCTGAAGGAGTGTGAGGCACCCTCTTCCTTTCCATCCCCATTACATCTGGAATTATTTCACACAGTTATTTATGCTACAACAATGGAGCTATTAATGCTGCAACAAAAATCATTTGCAGTTCTTTAATGAGGTTTCTAAAAACGTCATTAGTGCAGCGTTGCACTTAAACTACGGAAGGCGATTTTAAAGTATTTTTCTTTTAATTTCTCTGTCTAATTATTGAGACAGAACAGTTTACTTCTGCTTCTTTCTGTCTTGGATGTCACATAATTCAAAGAATTTTTCGTGGATTTTGGCTTTGCAGAGAGGTTGGGGCTTTTTATTTCAGTGAGCTTTGAGTGGTGTAAGGAAGCCTGGTTTAACACTTTAGCCAGAGCACAGGGTGAAATATTTTAAAGCAATTTTTGCTTGCTCTAGAGTCTGTGTGCCATTGTTGAGGAGGTGGAGCAGGATTTGGGACACTGAAAAGAATCTGTATTACTCTGTGTAATGCAGAGCAAATTGTAGTGGGACTTCCTAGTCCTCAACACACAAAGTTGGCCAAAGGCTCCTGTTCCTGCATTGCTTTTGACCTCCTGTCATCCTTCCTTGTATAAAACAATGCCACAGTCATGGGAGAAAACTTCTTCAGTTCCTGTGTATCTTCACAGCTTGCAAAAGGTTCAGCATTTGTGCGGCTTCTGCTAAAACAATTTCCTTGCACAAATAATGTAATAGAAATTGAAAAAGTAGTCCCTTCATTTCAAGTGGCAGATCTCAGGCTCAGGTAAAAGCAGCTGAGCTGAGGTTTTCATTAGAATTCTTCTGTTTTAGGAAATGATTGTAGTGTGGGTTCTGATGGTCTGGAAGGTTAGGGCTGAATCAGAAGATGTAGAGGAAGAGGGAAGTGATATTCAGACTCGTGCTTGCAGTATTGCTGGGAGCCCAGTGTTTGAGCTTGCCTTTGGGCTGGACCCTGAGCAGCATTTCCTCAGCAATTCATGTCACACCAGCAACACTTTGCTTTTCCTCAAGCAGATGTTTTACAAGCTGAGTTCATGCCCTTGGGGAGAAACAACAAGTGCGTGTGATTAGGAAGGTGATTTGATAGGACTGAAAAGGAAAATAGCTGAAGTTTTTAAACGTAGGTAAATATTTAGTGCTTGTGTCAGTTGTACACGGAGTTTGATTTCCTTAGTGCATTAGTTCTCCTCCCTCTCTCTTCCACTCACGTGTCTCTGTCACCTGCAGTTTGGTATGACATGGAAGAACCTGATAGAGGTTTGTGAAGGGGAGGCTTTTTCAGACCTTTAATTTGAAGTGTGGTGATGTGGTGGCCAGAAGTGTGTTGATAAAAAGCTGCCTCGTGCAGTCCCTTGAGCTTCAGTCTAGCCTGAGTTGTCCATTTGCTTGGGAACATGCCAAGGTTGAATTTGATTCTCCAGTTCTGAAATCTGCTTTCTGTCTGCAGGAAAAACCTGGCATGTATTTTTTTCAGGATCCAAGATAACCACATGGAAGAACAGAGTTTGTGGAATTACCTTCTTTGTGCCCTTGCCCACCTCTCCCATGGTGACCAGCAGCAGAGGAAACAGCAGCAGATCATTGTGTCCCCTGGGTGGAGAAGGGGCAGGTGATACCACAGACCCTCAGTGAGGGATTGAGGAAAGAGGATCTGCCAGGATAGCACTGTATGGATCTAGAAAGACTCTTCTGCCCATTCCCAGCTATGAACTCTACCTGTCCTGCCCCAGAACTGGTCTTTTCTTTTTCTTATTACTGTCTTGTCCCCCTCAGCCAAGTTTTTTCTTTTTCTCCCAAGCAGTTTTAAATACATTGGGATTATTCCTTGTTTATGTCAGAGTGCTCAGAGGTGCCAACAGGAAACAAAGCCGTGTTGTGCTGGTCTTTTTTCTAACATGTAGCAAGAAATAGACCTCACCCCTATGATCTTACAGGGTAAGTCAACTACACAGACAAATGATGAGTGACAGGCCTTGTCCCATTTTACTGAGGGAGGGAACTTGCCTGAAGTCCCAAAGGAAGTTTGTGCAGAAATTAGAAACTGAGCCCCTGTGTTACAAATTCAGGTGCCGTAATCAAACGTCTTTCCTTCATTTCCAAAACTTAATAAGAGATATTATTTTTCTCAAGAGAGGGTTTGGGGTTTTTTATTTCCTGACATAGAACCTATATATTTTCTTTTTTCATTTCATTCTGGTAGTTTGATGTAGACACATTGTCAAAAATTCAGCATCCCTTTTTGATTTGGCTTTCCACTACTGGCTGCACACATCCCTGACAGAGAACAGTGGCTGTCAGGTTTGCTCCTGCACACAGCTAGAAGATCTTGTGGTGCCTCAGGAAACTTCTCTGAAACATGTGGAAGACACTGTGTGCTGAAATTTGCCAATCAGACAGGCTTATGAAGTATATTAAATCAAGCTACAATGTCTCAGTGTGAAGAGGAGAATACATGGGATGAGGGTACATCCACAGACATACTTGGACCAAATGTGGAGGATACCATATTCTTACCATTTAGAAAGTTCTGCTACCTAACCTAAACCCTGACTATGATGGAAATTCTCCATTTTAATTTGTATTTTGGTTTGGTGGGATTTTTTTGGTCCAAATTCATTTTACGTGCAATAATACTTTACATTATTTTATGTACATCCATATTTTTGTTGTTAAATTAAGCACCCAGAAGGATCTGTTAGGAGTGTGCCAGTCCAGTGGAGGTGACATAAATCTTGTTGACTCTCTGTAGCAGCAGTTTGGTCTTAGGATTTAACAGCCTTTATAGCTTTATTACAATGAATGAAATATAATTTCTGTTCCCTAGGAAATTTGGTTTTTTGAGGAGTCTTTGAGGTTAGAATCTGTGCTGGACACTGTGCTATGAAATTATCTGTACTATTGCTGATAACCATATTATCACCTTACTCTCACTGAGTTAATGTCCTTGGATAGGGTCTTACATGCTGGCCTCAGGGATGGGATGCCAGGACACAGAGATGCCCAGAACAGTCCCCTGTCTGTAACTGCCCGGACAGTGGACACCCAGGGAAGCACAGTGTGGTATTCCCCTGGCATAAGTGCCCAGACTCCAATAATGAGATCCTTGGGAATTCCCTGGAACAGAAATACTGTCTGGACAGGATGCAAAGCACTGGACCCCAACCTGTGCTGGTTCATTATCAACAACACGGAGGAAATATTGTCATAATTAAAAATGGAGTGAATGTCCCTGTGTAGCGTATGGGGGATGTGGCTGGGTTTGTGCTGAGTGATTCACTGGCTGTGAGAGCAGCAGTGGACTTCACTCTGCTGTCACAGTGGGTTGCAGTGGCTGAATGTTCCTTTCCATAGCTGCCAGCAGCATCAGGGCTGCAGCTGAGGGTCACCATCTCTCTCAGTTCTGGGTGGTTTTTAGCAAAAGTTGCTCCTTCACCTCCCTTTACAAGCCCTTGAAGATTAGAGCACTGGTCATTCTGAGAACAAGCCCTAAATTTTCTTTTCTTAATTTTTCTAGAGTTTGAACCAGAATTTTCCATGAGAGTATGGTTCTGTGCTAAAAAAAGAAAAAATCACTTTTCCTCAAGAAAAATGGCAAGGGAAATACTACCATAGATAATATCATTCTGAACAGTGTGTTTACTGTCTGTGAGACCTATCTGACCAAACCCAGCTCAAAGGAGATGCAGAAAAGCTGATATCCATGAGGGACTAGGATAGGGTGAGATCTCCTGGGAAAGCTGTGCCCCATACTCACCATGGAGGTTTTTAGCTTTGCAGCAAGAAGGAAGTCGTATCAAAGCATGCAAGATGTTTTTCTGTCCTTTTTCCTACACTCCCATGGCTTGCTCCACATATAATGCTCATTTTTCTCCTGCACAGTATCTTGTGTGATGCTTCACCCAGTAGGACTCACACAGAATGTATGTAAAGAGGGTTTTATATCCACTTTGGGTAAATGACTGCACAGCCTTCGAGAAAGTGAGGAATGAAGGTTGTTTCCTCTGATCAGAACCTATTCTAGAGTGACACTTCTGTGATTCAAACCAAGGGGAGTTTTTTTGGTGTGCAGTGTACAGTAATTACACAAATTGGAATTTTGGCTGGAACAAACTCCTTTGCTTTTTTTTTTGAAAAACTGCTATGAGATTTTTAACGATGATGGATGATCAGCACACGGGTTTTATGTTTTGCCCAAGAGGAATGAATCATAGATGTATGAGCTTGAAAAGCCTTACAGAAAGAGGTCATCTAATCATCCCCAAGAAGACAGGATGATATTAATTTGTGATGGTTAAAGACACTCGAAGAACACTTCAGTAGTAGTATCTGAGCTGTTCTGCTCACATACTTCTTTCTTTGGGCTTTCAGGTTTTCTTTCAGTTCCATGGCATTTCTGCAAAAGAGGAAATCTCAGCCCAGGGCTTTCTCATGACAGATGCTAAGCAGTGCTCAAACCACATAAGCCAGATTCTGCCCACAGGTTTTTGGTAACGGCCAACCAACCAAGAATTTCATAGTTTGAGCATTTTTCAAAGATAACAACCCCTGGATCAGTCATTTTCACTGTGCCAGGAAAATACTGTGTTGGTTTTTACTAGTCACAAAGCTGGCATTTTCTCTGCAGGCTTTTTATGATGGTTTAATTTAAGTCTAGGAGGTAGCTCTGTCATCTCTCTCCTTTAAAAAATGTGTACATATGGAAATAGCTAAAAGTAAAGCAAATGAGTAAAAAATTACATCTTTTTGTAGGTAGGACCAAGCAGCCTGACTTAAAGGAAACTCTTTTGACAAGATCTTCTAAATATAGCCTTTCAGCTAGCTCCTCTAGAAAGTGATGGCAGCTCAGGATTTTAAAGTTTAGCCTGAAAATAAAAGTCTACAGAAAGCACCCCACAGGATTTTATGAAATATTCAGAAAGCCATCAACCTAACATCATCCTTTATTTTCAGAGTTTCTCCAACTGTTTCCTTTTATACCATTTGGATTAAGGACACTTAAATTGCACCAGGCTAGGGGCTGTGTTGACAATTTGCCAGACTCTTGAGAGCCACATGTAATTTTAAAAACATGGAGAAAATTGCAGCTGGTGCTTATTTGGAACATGGCACGTCGTTCCACTCGACCATGCAGGGATGTTTCTGTGCCCACAGAGGGACACGTATTTTGACAGAACTGTGGTTGTGCCAGGCTGTCCTGGGTGTCCTAAAAAAAACCACTCTTCCTGTGTCCTGTTTGGTAAGTGGGGATTTCTGAGTAATTTCTGAGCAGGAGACGTTGCATCATGGGATGGTGTTAGGAAAGTTGTCTGAACAGCTGCAGCTGGTGAACTTTGCTCTCAGCAGAGCAGCAGCACCGTGTGCTGGGTGCTCCTCCAGACCTGTGCTGGATTGTCTCTGACTGAGGGTCCTGAAAAATACCTGCAGCAGCCTCAGAATACATGGAGTGGAAAGCAGCAGAGAATTCAACAACCAAATGGTACAAACTCTTTTGGAAAAAGTAGAGGTAGCTGTTTAATTTACAGTTAGAGAGATAAGCTCGTCCTTGACTTTCCAGAAGGCCTGAGCCAAGACACAGATTAAAATGTCAACATTTCACTCACTTGGGGTTCTGTGAAATACCTGAAATCACTTAATGTGTTTTTTAAAGCAATCATCATTGATCAGAAGGACAAATTATGTCATATGTTGTGCTGATAATTATGTTTGCTAACACAAGGTTTTTCTCCTATGTGGGTAGGACTGAAGTATTTTATTCCAGGTAGCCAGAGGAGGGAACTGTGCATATCCCTTACCAAAAGCAAAACTGTGGGCTGTGCTTATCACTCATGTGGCCAGGCAGGTGCCAGGAAGGATGACTGATACCATTGCATTTTATGGTTAATTACCTAACAAGAAGATAATAATAACAACTCAAAACCTGCAAACCAGACATCAGACTTGTTTGCATAACCATGTCACCTTGTGCTTTGTGCTCCTGGTCAGCGTCTCCTCTGGGCAATTGCTACAGAGTAAACAATAAATAGCAAAACCAGCAGTCATTGAAATTACTATGGTCCTACATTGTTAAAATTAACAGGCTACCCCCAAAAAATTCCAGAAATCATAAGGAAAATTGTTACTTCCATGGAATAATTCATATTATCCTATTTTCTAGCCCAATCCAGTAGACCCTAGCAACAAAATGGAGGTCTCTTCTGTTCCTGAGACATTACAATGATTTCAATGTCTGTCTTCTGCAAATCTCTCACACTGCAAGATCTTCTCATTGCCAGAGTTGGAGCCAGGAATATTTTTTCTTTAGGGCTTTTCTCAGGGATCTCTCAAGATACTTTCTATGTGTTTTTGCAGTCAGGGATATTGAAAATACTGGGGCTTACCTCAGGCAATTGACCCTGTTCTTCACCAAGGTTTGGAGTGAGTGGTTGGCCCTTCCTGTTTTGCTTGCTGTGTTTGCCTGGAAATCTGAAACTCTGTTAACTGAGATTTTGCATTTCCAGTGAAGAATACAGGTGATGTGTCACGCCATGTGTCAGGTGGTGGTCAGTGCAGCTGTGCCTGTGATCTCCTCTGACCTTCAGCTACAACATCTAAATGTACAGGTTACGTGAGAAGGACCAGTCTCATCCCACAGACTTCTCTGTGGCTGTCTCAGGAGAGGAGCCTTTCAGCTTCTGTGGGCAAGAATTTGCCTGGCTGTAGAACAGCAAGGTGAGGCCACTGCTGTCCACTGCAAAAGGCAGTAGCTGCCTTTACAGTGTGTAAAGAAACGTGATCAGGAGCAATGTTTGTGGTTTTATAAGGCTGAAGATGAGTTAGAGATTTCACTGAAAGCTGCAAGAGAGGGAGGCTGCCTGCCCACATGATTTCTTTGCTGAAACAGCCTTCTAATAACAGTGATACCAGCCAAGGCTACGGCCAGAGAGCCAAGTGAGTGTTGCTGTTACCTGGGCATCCTTTTTCTTTGTGTGAATCTGTGCTGGGACTTTCTTGCAGAGAAAATGAAACCTTAGACCAGCTGCTCAGCTGGAATAAATCAATTTTACTAGCAATAGCAGGATTTGGTCCATATGATAATTTTCTGTGCCTGTTTGAGCAAGGAAGGGTCTGGCAATAAAGCTACTCAAGTATAATATTATGCTTCTAGTGTAGATGAGGCAACAGTAAAGAGACTGTGCTGAAGACAGGCTGGATTATGTTTGCTAAGTGGATGGAGCCTGTGAGGAAGATCACAGCCCCTTTTAGGACCCTGTCCCTGTGTACATCACTGTCTTGTCTCACAAGTGCTTTTCAGTTGTCTTTCAAACATGGACAACATGTTTTTAAAAGGAAGAAAGGTCAAGCTTTTCTAATAGTGTGTCCGCCCTTGCTATGTGGATCTCAGCGTGAAATTTGATTTTGCTGGGTCAGTGTCCCACACCTGGACTTCGACTCTCTCTGTTTTCTGTCCTGCACTCATTTTGTCCTGCACTGTCCCCTTGAGTTTTCTAATTACTGATTAACAAACAGATGGACAAATGAATCAGAAGGTCTTGTTACCAGTTTGTACTCACTTTAATTAAATGCTCTCATCAGACACTCCTGGAGTCTTAATGAGGCAGAGGAAATCGGTGAGTGTCAGAGTGAAGTGCTAATGCACTGTGCAGTAATTACAGACAGTGGGAATATTGCTGAGATCCTCTGGGCTGCATAGGAAACCCAGAAATGTTGTAGTTCCAGAAATGGAGCTGGGTCTGACATCCTCTGCTGGGGAAAAAGAAGATGCCTGCAGATTAACAATAAATGAAGAAGATTTGTGAAACATTGTCAAACTATGTACTGTGGTTTAGTGCAGAAACAAGCCCTGTCTTGTTTGCTAACTGGGCTTTTTTTTTTTCTCCTTTCTCCTTTTTGAGAAGAATCCCACTGTATGCCAGGACTAAGTCTGATTTCACCAACCTTGTGGTAATATACAATGCATAGTTGAGCCTCTTTGATACAGCACATATGAAAATACAGGACTAGTGCACTGGCTCCCTTCCATGCCACCAGGATTTTTGCAGAGCAGCACAGGCAGAGATCTTGCTGATGGCATGAATAAGCTCCTTGCCATTCAGCACAACTTCTCAGAAGGCAGATTAACCAACCAGCGTCTGAACATGTTTTCAGCACAGGGAGAATGCACCAGAGGGACAGTAAACATTCACATTTGTTCCTCTTCAAAGAGATGGTTCTGCTCTCATTACTTCCCCTGTCTCCTCCACCCGGCCCCAGCCCTACCCTATTTAGACTCATGATTTACTGGGCTTCCTTGAACTCTGACCTGTGTCAATAGGACCATGATGTAAACATCTTCCTGTGGCTACAAAACTGTGACCTGGAGGAGCAGGTGGGGGATGAGGATAGGGGTGAGAGCTGTGTCATCTGTGTGACCCTATTTTTGGCCCTACAGTTCCTTGCTCTCCAGGGCTGCAGGAGCCAAAGCCTACAGGAGTCGAGAGGAGCCTTTCTGTTGACTTGAATGATCTTTGGACCAGGACATATGTTTGCTGTGCAAACTGGAAGACAGCCCTCATAAACCCCAGCAAGTGGAAGAGGGAGATTCCCCCCCAGGCACCCGGAGGTCCTGCTCAGTGGGTGATCTTTCTTTGGGAATGAAAGCAGATATGCAGCTCCTTGTGTCGGACGTGCTGCACAACAAAAGAGGAGCTGGCATTGTGAAAGCCAGGCAGGAAACTCTCTGGCTCCAGACACGTAGGCACAGCTCGGTGCCTGGCCCAGGAGAGGAGAGTTCTTTGTTTTGTTGCTCTCATCAGTGTGGCTGCCAGGATCAAACTTGAGTCCACATGGGAGGATGCAAGGCTCTTCTCCAGGGAGGGGGCGTGGAAGAAGAGTGGGTGCAGAGAGATGTTGTTTTTGTGCAGTTCGTGGAGGTTGTTGGGAAGGAGTCAAGTGTCAGGCAGTGGTTATGGTGTTCCTTCCAACCTGTGTTGTGGACATGCCAGCAGTGCTGCTCACTTTTCCGTAGTGTTTAGTTTGAAATCAGATTTCAGCCTGGCTGCAGCACCACCATGACTGTCATTCATATTTTATATTATTTATTTATGAAGATGAATATTGCAATTATTTTGGGTGCTCTAGGTGCTTACTCTTCCACCTTGAAAATGGTTTCCTCAGGACTGTATCTGTTCCTGATATATTTGTATTTGTAACATGATTTTCTCCAAGAGCCATTCATGAAGCCAGTATTGCAAACATGAAATGAGATCTCAGACTGAAAAGCTTGGATAACATGGTTGCTATGGGACACTCAGATACTGTTATTTTTCCCTAAGAAGTCTCTGGTGAAAGAAAGAAAGTGGAAAATTGAATTTAGTTCTTTCTACTGACCTCAACTTCTGCTGAGCTGCTCTACAGAAAAAAAGTTAGAACGGCATATGTAAATAGGTTCTCTTAGATTTCACTGGAACTTGAAATAATTTACATTAATTTCTTGTCCTTACCAACTTCAGCCAGTTGGGAGAGTGCTTCAGACAGTGGGGACCTGGCCGAGGGATTTTTGAAGCGCTATCACAACATGAATGTTAATCAGCATTTCAGTGAACAGCCTCTGTCATGAAACTGTGGCATCAGCTTTCTTGTAAAGTGCCATAAGAATACAAGAGAGTTTTTAGAGTAAAGCAAGGACTTCATACCTCTCTGAACACGGTTTTAATTTGTCTCAGATGGTGGGTGAATGTTGAGGTCAGCACTTGTGTTCAGTGTCCACAGACAGCTGACGGTGTTTGCTGCCCTGCCCAGGTCAAAGCCGAAGCACAGGGCTGAGGCTCAATGCATTTGTGTTTTTGTATCAGTGAGCTGATAGTGCATCTACAGCTGAATTCAAGTAACCTGAAATCCCAGGCTTTGGCTGAGCAGTGCTGAGGTGATTGCCATTTGATGAGCTACCCCTCATCAGCTGAACTGTGGAAGCTGGAAGGACATCCTCATAAACTCCTGGAATCATGGAATGGTTTGGATTGGGAGGGACCTTGAGACTGTCTCATTCCAGCCCCCTGTCATGGGCAGGGACACCTTCCACTAGATCAGGTTGTTCCAAGCCCCATCCAACCTGGCCTTGAACACTTCCAGGGATGGGGCAGCCACAGCTGCCCTGAACAACCTGTTCCTGTGCCTTACCACCCTCACAATCATTTCCATTTTGAGTTTTATTGGGACAAACTGATTATTTGCTATGACAAAGAGGTGGCAGGATACCTACAGCAGCTCTGATGATAGTCTGATGTGAAGAGCAGAGGCATTTCAGCCAGGTGCATGAGTGAGACCTGTTCACCCTTCCTTGGTTAAAACTTCCATCAGGTTTGGCAGTGTGGCAGAAAGATGGGGGTTTGCACATGCTCCTGGGGAGGAGCAACTGTTTTGGACAAAGGATGCTGGAATCTCTGCTGACCTAGGGAGGAGACTGCAAATAGCATTATATTGGCATGCTCAGCATGTAATAATGATTCCTGGGAGTCCTACATCTTGTTTGTTGGGTGGGGTTTTCCCCCTCTTTCTGCCTGTCTCTGCAGTGTATATGAACCACAGCTGTTGACAGGGAAGATATGCAGTTGCTCTGCAGCAGCAGGAAGGAAAAATAAATCATCCTCCCCCCACCCCTTCTGTTGCTATTGACTTACCAGTGACTATGCTAAGGTTAAAATCACACAGAGCTGTGTGTTTAAATGACAAGGAATTTGCTCTGAACTGGACCATGCTGCCACTCATGATAGATAAATTCTCTATTTCTAGTTGCATTCCCCTTGGCAGACAGCTCAGCTTTATGGTCAGAATGGCCATGATGGTTATTTCAGCAAAGTTGCTCACGTTTTATGCCAACACAGCATCAGGAGAGAGTGGCTTTAATGGGAATTTCGCTGCAAGGGGGTGAGAGCTGGGCATTGGAGGGATAATCTGGAGCCGAGCTCCAGAGGGGTTAATTGTCCTCTGTGTAGCTGAGGGGGGAATTTGCTTCTTGAGATGTTTAATTTTGCTTTTTTATGCCAGAGCACTCCTCTGCCCCTCCTGGTTCTCCCAGCAGATGTAGCTGCCCACACTCCCCAAGCAATCTTGACAGATAGTAAAATTTGCCCCATAAGGCATGCGTATTTTTGTGATCAGATGTCACCAAGGGCACAATTTCAGTTTGTCAT
The DNA here is from genome assembly GCA_013399225.1 of Rhipidura dahli. Lineage (NCBI taxonomy): Eukaryota > Metazoa > Chordata > Aves > Passeriformes > Rhipiduridae > Rhipidura > Rhipidura dahli. The sequence goes on along the minus strand of VXAC01000650.1, from coordinate 763,550 downwards.
CTTCCTCTGGCTTGCACTGTAGATGCTCCTTCTCATTAGTGGAGTTATGTTCATTTACACTAGCTGACAGTGTAGCCCTATGTTTTACATGACTTCTGGGATAAATGTATTTTTCTTTTTTGAAGTCTTCTCCCCTCAGGCTCTAATTCTGCCTGGCAAATGAATGTTTCAGAAAGACATCCAAATCTCTGTATCCTGTGGTGAAAACAAGACTGACTGTATTAGTTCCTGCTTGTCACTGTCTAAAATATGTCTTCCTGATTAAGTTAGTGGACAAGAGCTAGTCACACACTACAGTGTGATACAAAGAATATAAAGATTCATACTCTGCTCTCCCTGACCTTTCCTCCTTCATGATCAAATTTTTTAGGGGTTTTTGTTGTTGTTGTTGTTGAATACCTTCTGTCTTGAGAACTTCTCTTCTTTTGGCTGATCCTGCTGACTTCTGTGTGAACAGATCAGACATGAGCAAGGACAGAATTCCAGTCCATCTTGCACAGACAGCACATATTTCTGGTTTGCTGTAACTGTTTATATCAGAGTAAGCACACAGAGGACACGTATAAAATCTGGATCCAGCGTACTACACATAGTACAGCAAATTTGATTTCATTGGCCTACACTGTCTTTTATTTGCCTGCTAAGCCTTTAAAATCAAATAGCTTCACAGATTTCAAACCATCCAGTCTCCACTCTCCAGCTGGAAGATTGAAACTGGATTATAGGATAATCTCAAATGTCATCACAATTGCTACCTACGCTACACTAGTTCCTTTTGTTTGAAAAATGGGGAAATATTAGGGCTTGTTTTTTGGGGTTCTCTCTCTCTCTCTCTTTTNTTTGGGGGTTTCTCTTGTTCTCCTTTTTTTTTTTTTTTTTTTTTTTTTTTTTTTTTTTAAGGAAGATACTGTTAAACTTTGCTGCCTGCAGAGGTTAATGAAAAATGACAGGTTTAGGAATCCACAGAAGATTTGCTGGAAAGAACAGTTGACTGCTTTGGTCCCATGTTACAGCTCTATGTCTGTGTGTGTGTCCAGAAGGTTGGAAAACTCTTTACTCAAGGCCATGAAGATGCTGCTGAGCGATGTTGCAAATGCTCCTTTGCCATTTGCTAACTTCCACCACCATCCACTGCCTGATATTTTGCCTGATTCACCAAGACTGCAGAAACACCAATTTTATGTGTTGCTTATGCAGTATTATCTTTTAAGGAAGCTTAACTCACTTCTCAGCCTTCTTTCTGACTGTTGGGATGTATTGAGTACTTCATCATTTGCAAGTGATTTTTCCTATTCTCTTAATTGTTTTTGGCTTCCTCTTACACTTTTTTTTTTTTTTTTTTTCTCATTTTTCCCATTTCATTTTTGAGTTATGATGTGGAGTCTGGACCCTGATGCTCTCTCAGATACTTTGGCGTATACAGCCAGATCACCTACCCACTTCTATGTAGGATCCTCCCTGTGTCCAAAAACTGCTTTAGCTGGTTTTGCCACATATTTTGCCTGAGAATTCAGGTTGAGCTGGTTGTCTACAGTCTCTGCTTTTGAACTCTCAGTCTCTCAGCCTGAAGCTTTGCTCTCATACATGAGCCCTGCATCACCCTGCTGAATGGTTACCTATTCACTGAGTGATGCAGTTTCTGCTCTGTCATCTCTCTCCTCAGGCTATACATTCTCCACTGTTGGTTTTGCTTCTGTCTTTTCTGTGCTACCACTAATGGTTTTTCCTTCTCCACACAGCAACAGGCTTATCCTGAACTGGAAATGGTTTTTTAACTGCTGCTTTATTGATTTTGGCTTGATGAGTCTCTGGTGTTTCGCTCCTTTAACTTGACTTTTTTGCAGGCTGTGTTTTTTAAAGGCTAATGACATTCTTCATCATCAGTCTTCTCCCTGTTTTTCAGGGAACCTATATATATATATCTCTGTGTATGTATATATGCTTTATCTTAATGTTTTAGTATTACTTTCACACATCATTTCAGCCAAGACAGTTTTTCACCTCTAGGAAGCTCAAGGCAGCTTGGGGTGCCCAAGGAAATTATTCCAGTAATACCTGGAGAGATTTTTTTTTTTTAAACAAACAAACCCCCCCCAAAATTAAACCCACACATGTTATGACTGGAAGCTTAAGGAGCAATCATTGTCTTTGTTAATGGCAGTGGATAATCTGCCAGTGAAATTAGATGCTCTTGAAAAATCCTTGGGGTTGTCCTATCTTTAGCTCATTGGACTGAGCTTGCTGTAGGTAAAAGTTGTAAGTCTCTCTTCCTCCTTCACAAATAAACAATAAAATGTTTATTTTGTCCTGCATTACCCAGTGCACTGTGGCACGGCCATTGTTATCCCTCCACCCTTCCAGGCACAGCTTTCTCTATGGAGGACAGTAGATGTTCAGTTCAGGAAATCCTGTGGAGAGTGGGACTGCTGACAACTTCTTGATCACCCACAAGTTATCCAGCACAAGTCTTCTGCATCTTCCTGTTTCTGCTGCCTCATCAGCTATAGAAACTGGAGTCTGAAGTTAAATGTGAAAGCCCCTTTGGGTTTTTCATTTGCGACCTGTGAGACTTTTAGTTTGTCTGTTCTGTTCTAGAAACCAGGATGCCATAGACTAGACCAGTCAAGCTGATGAGGAAAATTTGTTTTCTCTTCTAGAAGAATACAAATTTCAATGGTAATTCACCTCATCAGGTTTGTGAAATGATTGACTAGTCTGCCTTCTCCTTTCCTTCCCGAGACAAGAGGGCCCTCACAAGTCTCAAAGACATCATTCATCGTGCACACTGTTCTTATTTTCTCTGAAGTTTAACATGCATCAAAAATTCATGCTTTTAGCATGTTATAAAGCCATGGAGATGGAGTTAACTTCCCCTGAAATTTGTTTTCCCCTCTGAAGCAGAACATACATACACTTTTAGCTTGAGTGCACCTGTGTATGGCATCCCTGTTTTTGATGCAGTGAAGAAAAATAAATGCCTAGTCTTGTCTAATGAGGAAGCTGACCAAGGTGTGCCTGTGGTTTTATTCAGTGCGCCATGCAAAAAGGATGAAAGGGACCATAAAAGAGGAGAGTTTTGCTGGAACCATGGTCCAGTTGTTTGGCCAATGGGGCGTGCTACATTTTCCATTTCTCACATTGCCAGTAGGCACATGAGTAATGGTGTGGTAAGGGAAAGAAAGGAAGGGACCGAAAAGAGCGCAGAGGGGTGAGCGTGTCAGGCTTTAATGAATGCCGTGCCCCAGCCCAGGTGCTCGTTTCCAGCAAAGTGTCCGTATGTCACTTATTATTTAGAGTCTCTAGCACTTGCTCAAGGTGCCAGAAAATAAAAACAGCCGCTGGCACGTAGCGGGCACGGAGCGCGGCCGCGGCAGCGCAGAAGGAGGGTGGGTTTCAGCCCCGCCGTTCGCTGGCATGGCGCGAGGGGGATCTCTGTCACGGGGGCTGGCCGGGCCGTGCTCCAGATGAGGCATTCCACATGATTTCACATCAAACAATCGCTGCAGTGACACGTTTGTTGCTTCCACCCGTGCGATAACGCAGCAGTGTGCTGGTGCCTTCACCGAGGGTTCATCGATCGGGCTGTTTTCCTAATGCGCCGTAAACTGTGGAATTACAAATCCTGGATGGCTGCGTTACCGTGTTTCACTGGCTTGGGGAGGCACACAGCAGCCATTCATCCTGATCAGTTACTGTCAAAAATACTTTCGCCCAGGCACAGAAAATAACTTGTCTTGCCTGGAGGAGTAGGTTTGTGCCATGAGAATTAAGCCCACCATAACTCATATCCCTTATTCCCTTCCTAGTGGATTGCTAGCCACCTATTTGATGGTGAGGTGATGAAGTACAAGAAATCAATGTGGGTCTTCTCTTCTGTGTATTTTCATAGTAAATTTGGCGTTTGAGCCATGTTTAGTAAAGTTTGCCAGGGGTAGTAAGCCTTGCCAGCTTCTGCTGTGATCCAAGGACAAGTTCTTTATCTGGCAATGCCATAAACTTCATGAAAGTAAATTGACTTATGGCTTGGAGATGAAAAAAATATGCCACAAGAAACCAAAAAGCTGTTACAAAACAAGCCTGTGGGAGTGTATTTTTTCTAGTATTTAATGGTATTGGCAAAAAGGGAACATCTAAGAGCCACAGCACAAAGTAGGACCCAGTGTACAATGCACAGAAAGATGATTGCTGCCTCAACCAGCAAAGTTTACAAAACCCATTTGGAAACTTCTCCCAGCAACATAGCAACATTTTCTGATGGAAAAATGGAATTTCCAAAACATTATAAATACAAAAACATTACAAATACAAAAACTCTGATCATCCTAAAAAATATTGTGAAAATACCAACAGCATTTTATTTGCGTATGTATGATTCAGCAAATACTTTGTCTTACTCAATCTCACTCAACTTACTATGTTTTGAGTCATCTCAGTAAGGTATTAAGTTGCTTCCACTAATGCAGCAAGAACCTTTGAATGTTGAAATTCTGCATTTTTCTGTACTCTTCAGTTTGTTCAATTCTCAGATCTCTCTCAAGAGCTCCATGGTAGTTGCTCTTGCATACTTCTAACCTACATCTTCGTAAGGTCACTAGGCTATAGCCATACTGTTACTTATTTCAACACATTTTGTGTATTTCTTCCCTAAATTTTTCCATTTTCCTTGTTTTGTTCAAGGAATTTAAAGGTTTGCATAGCACTTGCATCAAATGTAGCACACATAGCACTGACAGAAAGCCATTTAGCCTGAAGGAAGGGCTTTGCTGGAGTTTATGCCTAGTTCAGGAGAGGAAGGGGTCCCTAATTTCTCTGCTGCAGTGTATCCCCTTGATGTGTTAAACTTGCCATGTTTTTTCAGAACCTGAGATGTTTTAGATCCTGACTTCTGGCCTGAGCCAATCTTTGAGTAGATTTGTAATGTATGGAAAGGGCAGTATAATGTATTTATGTGTTATGTATATAAGGGCCATTCTCATTTTCTGAATTTGACTGTCTTTGGTGAAGAGGGAATAAAGTCTTTAAGACATGGAACAGATTTTTTTTAGATAAATACCTGGACATTTGAAAAATCCTGCAGCATTTATAACTGATAACACTGCTGTGATCAAACAGTTGTGGTTTTGTGTTTAAACAATCCCCTTTCTTTGTGATCTTGTGCTGTGGGTGTGGCACTGAAAAGAGGGATTTGACAGTAAAAATCCATCTCCAAAGAGAGACCTGTCTTCTAAGGCAAGACTTGTAAGCAGAGCAAGTAGGGGCGGTGATTAGAATCTACTCACACTGCTTTGATGGCAGAGAGGGGTAGTGTTACACCAAGGGAGTGCTCACGAATTACTTGTGCAGCAGATGAGAGAAACCTCACCCTTTCTACCAGCAAAGAAGACAAATATTTAATTTGTGCCTCCCGAGAAGTGATTCTTTTTCTACTGTCATTTTGGAAGCACCAAAGTTACTACATTTTCTTTTGATGAAGAAAGACCATTGTAATTAGGGTTTTTGTTTAACAAATTCCTTTTGCCTTCATTACAAAGAGCAGCGCCTTTAAAGTGAACTTTGCCAACTCTGTTGTTTTATAGCCTTGAGATCTCTGCAGTGCACGAAATGACCACATTTCATGCCTTCATCTGCTGAATGGTGAGAGGTAGATCCAGCACCCTTGTGCTCCACAGCCTTGTCCCTTTTCTGGGGCTGGAGTGTGGACTTGGAGGCCGAGGAAAAGGGAGTCCCCGGCAGTCCCCGGTGGGTCACATCCTGCCTGCAGGGCAGACCCTCGGCAGGCGTCTGCCTGTCTGCAGCTGGAGATGACTCCCATCCAAAGGGGAGAAGCCAAGCCAAGGCAAAACTCCTGGAATCACCAGCAAAGAGCATCTGCCAGGCCTGGCTGTGGCTGTGTGTTGGAAAAGCCTCGTCTGCCTGGGGAATGGCACCCGTTCAGCAGATGACAGCCAGCACTTGGCTGAGCCCCACCAGCCCTGACCTTTCTGGCAGGTGGGAGGGCAGGCTGGTGTTTACCTTGGCCAGTCTAGCCAGGGTTTATTCCTCATGGAAATGGAAATAAACTCTGAGTACCCCCATCCCGCAGCTGCCAGTGTGCATTGGTGGGGTACACTGCATGGCAGGATCTGACCTGCTAAGTGTGCCCCATGGCTGCAAGCGGTGACAGGTCCTGCTGCTCATGTCACCAGTCTTACTGGAAGAGTCCTTAGTGTGGGGTAGCCTGTGTGCATTATTTATTTCCCAGCAAAGTCTTACTTGGTTGACAAACACAGCGTGAAAATACCAGGTTTTGGAGCATCTGTACTGAGGGAAAACTGTTTGTGTCAAGTGAAACCATTATATGTAAATACACACACCATTCTATGTGTAGACACCTTTTTATGTATATATAGCATTCAGTAGTGCTAAACTAGACAAGTATTCCACCTCCTTGTTTTTGCCCTCTGCAGCAAAGACAACCTTTACTGGGGTGTGGGCTTCCTTCATGAGTGCAGGGCAGCACTCATGGGAGAAGATTCTCTTTGTCACACTTCTTAAAAAATAGTTTTATGAAGATACTTTCTCATAGACTAAATAGTGTCATGCTGAGGCAAAGGTGCACTTCTATAGTGTATATATATGTAGATGTTGTGCAGTAAAGCTCCAAGGCTATTTGGAGCTTTGCATTCTCAAGAGAGACTGGAAATCCTGCATTGCTCTGGTTGGAAGATGCTGGAATAGAAAGAGGTCAACATGTGGTTGGACTGACAACTGGTACCCCAAATCTGAACTACTGTAAAATACTTACTTTGATTTAACATTTGGCCCACTCATTAGGGTTGTTTTTGCTCCAGGTTGAAATCTATATCAGTAAACCTTATATATGTTCAAGTGGCAGATTTTCCCCTTCACTCTTGGAAGACAAAGGTCATAAGGAACTTTTTTCTTGTGATCATAAGCCAGGTCCTGATCTTGTTTCCACAGCTAAATATCTGGAATAACATAATGTGTTTAATAGATTTGCTTCAGATCTTTGGCCGTGTGAGTGATACCGTGAAGGGCTCTCCCATCTCATCTAGTGCACATTGCACTGACCCACTGAGTCAAATTACAGGCTCATCAAGGAAAATCTGCTTTCAAAAATGCGTGTGCAAACCACACACTGGTTCGGCCCGGTGGGTGCAGCATGTGGCTTGCTGCAGTTTATTGTCAGAGTGTTTCATTAATTAAAGCCATCAGCAGAAGTTGATGCTTGGACATCGCCCAGTAAAGAAACTGTATCCTCTGCAGAAGGCGCAGGGAGTCCTTGGGAGGACCGTGGTGATAAATATATGCATACATGCACATTTGCCCATCCTGATACAGTAGCTGTCGTCTCCCAAGCTTTCATCTGTCTTTTGCTCTGTAAATACCTCTGGTCATACAAGGGAAAGGCTATACCCAGTAAAATGGAAAGCCAGTGCCTTTGCCCTCTTCAGTTCACGCTTGTGTGTGTTGTCTGTCACCTTGTAGCTAGAGATACACTGATAAACTAGTAGCTGCTGGTAGTTATCAGGAATTTAATTGAGAACCATTTAACATGAGGGTGACCTTGTGAATGAAATTCTGAATGAAATAGTTTCTTAGGCACTTACCACACACTGAACGGTGCCGCAGCGCTCTCTGTTCTCCCTTGCCCTGCTGCAGTCACTATTTCAAGCACTCAGCAGAACAGATGATCATCCTTCAAATGTTGTACATCGTTTTATCAACACTTGAGGAGAAAAGGGTTGAATCCTTGTGGCCAGAAACCAGAGGGATTCATGGGGAGTTCAGCACACACACCAGGCTCTAGGAAAGGGCAGGAAAGGTCTACAAGACTTGTCAGAGCTGCTCCAGTCATACGCGGTCAGAGATGTAAGTGGTCTTTAAAAAAAAAAAGAAAACCAAACCACAACAAAGCAAACTGGTTTTAGTTTTTCTTTCTAGAACAGGCACAGACCGTGATGGTTTTTTTCATTTCCAATCTTTTGTAAACCCATTAAAAGACAGTTTTTTTCGTGAGCTTTTCGCTGGTCTCTGAAGCCCGACTCTCAGATAGTACATTTTGAGTCAGATCTGCTGGTGCCAGCACAGCTGCACTGATTCACAACAGTAACATGATCTAGTTACTTTTTCTAGTAACACATTCACAAAACCTTTCGATCTGCTTTCGCCAGCACTGGCAGGGCAGAGTATACACAGGCAGATTATATCTTCATGAAGCCTGGACCCTTCCCATGTCAAGGATGCCTACATTTTGATGACTCTCACTGCAGGTTTTTACTCTACCATCAAGTCCATAATCCCAAGCAAAGCTCTCCAGACAGGCAGTTGTTAGCAATTTCTAATCTGCTGCATCACCATCTGCTGCTTTGCTCTTAGTTCACTGCTGCCTGCATTTGGGGACCCAGCTACAATGTGCCCTTGCTGATACTTAACAAATGCTAGGAAGAATAGTTTACTGTTTTGCATTTTCCACTCTGTTTCTTCCCCTTCTTGGCTCTATTCTCTTTCCTTGTTTTCACATTATTGGGTATGGTGTCTGGTTTCTAGTAGCAAATTAGTAATGTAGGAAAAATGAACATAATTGCAAAAATACCACACAAAAGTCTCATATGTGGCTTTCATTGCTTAATCCTCTTGCTGGGAATAATTGAACGGGATTCCTTTTGTTTTGTAGCTGCTTGGTTTTCTGAGTAGAAGTCCCCTCCTCCCATGACCCTGCAAGTACTAATGGGCAGACAGGCTTGAGAGAAATAAGAACAGAATCCAGCCCTTTGAAACTGAGCCTGCTCCAGAGAGTCAGAAATGCGTGGTTGGAAGTACTACTGCTTGTCATTTCTCATAGCCCATGTGCTTTGGAGACATTGGCAAAGATTCACCTGGGCTGGGGTGCAAATTCAGCTGCAAGCTGGTGATGATAAGCTCCATGCTACTGGAGAAACTCAGATATCAGGGGGGCTCTGCTACTGGAACGGGGAGACTCTCTCCTAAAAGAGCCATAATTCAATGTTGTTGTAGCGGGAAATACCCTTAGAAGAGACCTCTTTTGTCGAAAACACATTTCCCTGATTCTGTATAGCTGTTACTAGTTTAGTTTAGAGCCTCATTCATCCAAATGTGTGTCATCACCCCTGTGTTAGATAAATGTGGTGGTTCAAGGTGGGCTCGAAGCCACAGAGCTCCTCTGCACACCAGTGGGTTTCAGCTTCTCTCTCCTCTGCAGTACACAGTGATGTGGAATTGCCTTGCACTGCTCTGAATGTGTCACTGGTCCTACTTTTACTGCCCTTGGTTGCTTCTGCATTTTTGGGTCTGTCCAGAGCACAGGAAGAAATGTAGTTGTAGGAGAGCAGAGCAGGAGCAAGAGCTGCAGGGGAAAAATTCATCTGTGTGTTCCCTGGCAGGCTCTGGGTTTCTGGTGGCATTTCCAGAGCTCTGGGTATATACACAGGTAACTGCAGTTGCTGTTGCTGGGAGGGTTTGTAGTAGGAAAGGAAACACTGAATATGTGCATCTAGTGTGGTCTCGAATGTGGGGACTGGGAGGTTGTTTTGCCACGTGAACAGCAGTGGTGAGGCAGAGGAATGTTAAACACAACCAAGGGGCCATGCATTGAAAAGCACATGGACATATCATGGGGATTATACAAAAAGTCACTAGTATGTTGACAAGATGAAGATAGGGCCTTGAAGGAAGAGATTTTAAGACCTTCAGCTGTAAAACCTTATCAACAGGAAGATTGAGAGGTGACTTAATTGCAGTCTGCAAGTACTTTGTGGGTGGAAGATACAGGATATTAAACAGCTCTTCAGTTTAGGAAAAGAAAGGCATAAACCGACAGCAGAGCTAAAAGGTGAGTCAGGACAAAATCAAGGTAGAATCTAGACAGGCAGTGGAGGTGAAAAGCCTCTGGGTCAAACTGCTGAGGGAAAGCATGGATTTTCCATCTTTTGATGTCTTCAGCTTATTTCTGGAAGCTTTCCTGGAAAATGCTTTTGCCAAATACAGCAGCACTGACTAGATGGGAATTCAGATTAGATGTTCAAACAGTCCCTACTTGTTTAAAGCCTATATATCTTGTCACACAGGAGTGTGAGACGGAGGACATAGCTCTGGAGAGAGGCTTGGCAGGCCTGGCACATTCCCAGCTCTAGGAGAGGTGTGTGGTGTAAACCTGCAGAAAACAACCTTGAATGGCCATCTAAAAACACATCCAAGACAGAAGATTCATACTATATTTGGAAGGTCAGGAACTAAAATAAATGGCCTGGTTTCATTGTTGCTTAGCCAAAATGAGAGCTGCAAACACTTTATTACCATAGAATAAGGATAATTATTTATGTACCAAAACAAAATTTGAATTCTCAAGGGTTCTGTGTGTAATTAGACAGCATATCTTTCTGTTCCTGCGTGGAAGTGACAATATTTGAGCTCACCCCATGCACTGTGAATTAATAAATTGTACAAGTCATGCCAGCCGTTTCATTTGGGAAGGAAATGGATAACTGTTCCTTGCAGAAGGTTGTTGTCTGTACAAAACTCAGCACAGGCTGTGGCAGCTTTATTGTGCAGCCGTGTAACATTCCTTCCAGTAATGTATGTGTGTGTAGAGAGAGGGAGGGCAGGCAGTAATTGTTTCACTGACAGAAAAGATATAGACAGATGCACAGAAGCATTCTGGAACAAAAATGGGGCTGCATCCACTGAAACAACAGATGCTGCCTTGTGAAAATATTTTTTCCATTATAGCTCCAGTGTCATCTCCCACTTATCTCCCTCAGAAGTGCAGAAGGAGCTCATTTCAAGGGTACCTATTCTTGCCAGCGGCATTCCTCCTGCCCCGCAGCCTCAAAAAAGGGAATGGGTTTTTAACAGGCATCGTGGTGGGGGGACCATTTGTCTGCGATTAGGCCCGAGAAAGGAAAGAAACTTTTGTCCGAGTGAAAGGGAAGCTTGTAGTTCATTAAGCGGCGGGGGATTAGCCGTGTCGAGAGCTCTGTGCTCAAAAAGCGCTCGAGAGGGGCCGGGGAGGGCAGAGCTCCTTGTAAGAACTTTCTTCCTTTTCTCTTCTATTCTGTGGGTCTTTAATGGCTTCCCCGCGGTGGGGCACGGCGTAAGTAGGGGATCCTGGTCTTATTAGTGGGATTGGGGTCCCCCCCAGCTCCCTCCAGCCCAGCAGCTCTTTATCATTCTGCCAGTTCATTGCAAACCCCAGCCAGGACTGCACTGGCCCGGGACTGGGCTAAAGAGAGGGAAAGAAAAGGCATGGGGGGAGGGAAGAGGACGCAAAGCAATTAATTTGGGAGCATTCAGGCCTGAGAATGTAGGCCACTCCAGAAGAAACAGTCCCCCCAAAGAAAAGAGAAAAACCGAAGCTTTAACAATGTTTTCTTTCAAGGTTTTGGCTACTGTTGCATAAAAACCTCCAGTGCTTTGATATTTTTCCACTTCTAATTTGCTTGCACCGAGGAGTTTCTCTACAGAAATGTTTCCTTTCATTAGGAGCTTTCAGATTTCCCCTTGATTCCCAAATGCTCCTACTTTGGAGGCAGAAAGGCTTTTTATTTTTTTGGTGTCAGTCCCTTGGGGCCAAAATGTGAAATTTGTGTGCAGGTAAATTCCCTCTGTCCTTGCTGGGAACCTCAGATGAGTACTGGCCATTATAACAGGCAAGTCCAGGCTCCACTATTTGCCTCCTGCTGTTCCTATGGAAAATTCCTTTTGCAGTCAAAACAGTTCTTGTTCTTTCAGGTGGATACAATCAAATGCAGAATTACTGCAGGTCTCACTGGCACAGAGAGCCATCCGGGGAGCCCACTTCACTTCCCTTGCTTGGAAATTCTGGAAAAGATATTCTGGCATAAATTCATTGTTAAACATCCATTCTGGAGTGGAAACCCCTCTTTCCAGGGGTCTGAGCTCACCAGTTATTCCTCATCTGGTCTGAGAGCTCGTGAATAAGGATATTGCCATGGGGCTGACGGCAAAACAGTTTTTCCAGAATCGACTCCAAGCACAGATGCTCTCAGAGCTATTTCCTCTGGAGCAGTGGGAGTTTTGGTGGGCCTGGAGGTCCGGTCTCACTGCCTCACCACGCCAGCCAGCATACAGAAAGGCATCTGAATCATTTAGCTTACTGAGAGAGCCACAAATGAGTAATAAAAAAAAAAAAAACAAAAAAAACAAAAAACAGCTTAGAATTTCCAACTGTTGACTTTCACCTGTGCATACTCACTTGTGATTTCCTGACCAGCAAAGGCACATTAGTGTGCCCACTTCTATGGGTGAGAGGATTTACAGCTGACCATTAGGCAGTTTAGGCATTTTTCAAAACTATTTGGATAGATGGAGGTGTGTTGAAGTTGAGGGAGTCTGATTTGAGATGTGACCATTTTGCCTCTCCTGTAAACCCAGCATGAATGTTTCTCTGGGCTTGCATTGCTGCCCTAACTGTACTCACCACATCACTGAAGTACTCAGCATATGCTGCATTTCCACTCAAGGTGAGCCACAAATGAACCACTCTCATGACAGCTTGACTAAAATCTGGCCAGGTTTGATGCTGTGCTGGCTCCTAGCTTTGAGTGCCAGTGTGTTTGCTCTTGGCTGTTTGGCCTCCTCAAAAGGCACCTTCCCATTTGCTGGTGATCTTAACACAGTACAGAAGAACAGCATTCACACATCAGTGCAGGAGCTCTCTGTTACTAGGAGAAATCACAACTCAAATATTTATTCTAGAAAAGTCCCACGGTTGCACTCTGACATGTGACTGCAGACAAATGTAAAGGTGTGTCTGAGCCAGGAGGGATGCAAACACAGGGTGGGAAAGGGCATCTGCACTGTGTTGGCCTGGCTTAAATCTGTGAAGTGGGATGACTCTGGGATGATCATGAGATCAGTAGACTCCTAATGAAGCAGTTGGGACAAAGCCTGGAAAGGTCAGGACACTGGCCACACCACTGGCATCCCGTTCTGTCAAACAGGAGAAGCTCTTAATCATACCTGGAAGGATGCAGAAAGGCACAATTGCCTTAAGAAGAGTTTGAGATGAACTGATTTTGTTCCTACTTCGTGCTGCCTTTCATGCTCTGCCACAGGGCTTCTGGGGTGTCCTGGCCCTCTTGGAACAGCCCTGGGGCTCTGCATGCTTGAGAAATGACCTTTCCCAGTGCTGCCAAGGGCAGCGAAGATGATTTGCTTTGTCATGACCTGTGGTTAGAAATGTGGGTGCCAAATTCTTTGCTCAAGTATTTGTTTAGCAACTGGGTTGCCTGTTTCTATCAGAGGGCAGGATTTAGGCATGTAAATTAAATGGATTATCAGGAATGCTATCTTCACTCATTTTCTTTATTTCCCTTTTTGCTTCCTTTTTGGCCAAGGTTAATTCAGAGCTCTTATGTGGTTCCACTGGAATGACTGGAGAGTATTGCCCAATATTTTCCAAACTGTTTTCCAGCAAAGGCTGTTGGTACAAGGCACTGTAAAGACCAGCACAAGGTTCATACTGGCAATCAATAGCTCTGACTTCCAGTATCTTACCACAGGGTGAACCATAAAACAGAGGATGGTGGGTAAATTGAGAATAAAATTGTGGTGGGTAAGAGCTGCAGGGAACATCTGCCTTTCCCATCAGTGCAAAGGCAGAGCAGTTACACTTTTTATTTTTAGCAATTTTATTTGCAAACATGTGATACTCCACCGAATAAGAGGTGGTCAGTTGAATGGATGTTTTGGCAAGTTGCTTTCCTCCTGGAGTCCAGCCTTGGTGGAGTGAGGCTGAGCCCACATCCCATCCCAGGCTGTGCCTCCTGCACAGTTCTCAGACTTGTGCTTTGATTCACAGCCCATGGGGAGGCAGGTTGGGGTTTAATTGTGGGTGCAGCCAATCAGTCAGATAAAATGACAGCCCACTCAGGTTTTTAGCACAGAGCTCACACTGCATTTTTTCAGTGGTTACAACCCAAATCCTCCCATTTCTGTCCTCCCCACCCCTATGTGTGTATTCTTCAGTATTCCTGGGGCCTGGTCTGGTTCAAAAGCAAAAATGCTGAGTGGCAATAAAAGTCAAGGTTAATGTACCATAATATTGAGTCAAGTGACTTGTAAAAATTCTTGCTTTAGTTTCTCTTAGTTCACAGACACAAAGTTCAGAACTTTTTCCAGCAAGATTTGCTTTTGCAACATGCTCTTATTATGACAGCTTTTATTTTTAGAAATGTTGAGAATCTCTTTGGAAACTATTTATAGGTTTGCTGCTCAAGTATGCCGGAGCTTTTTATTTTTGTTTAATTATTGCACGCATAGTATTGCTTCAATGTTGTTTTTATTTAATGACATGGAATATATATAAGTTTTTTTTCTTTTTTTAGTGAAACTCAGGCATACAAGCCTTTCCTTTTCTGATGTATATATTGGAAAAGCTTGGGGCCAGAACTGAGTGCTTCTCAAGTGAATTTAGACTCAGTTAAGGCATGATTTAACTGTGGTGGTTAATTGGGATAAATTCACATGGGTAGACCCCCAGATTAAGTTGTCAGATGCCCTGGGTGAGTGCTTAATTGTCAGGGTTTTATGCAAACCATAAAGAGGCAGTTAGTTTAAGTGTTGAAGCTGACTCCCTGCAGAGGAGGATGCTTTGCTCCATCCTTTTTCTGATCATCTGTCCCCATCCTTCTGTTCTTTGGGTAAATCTTCCCCATGCATTCCAGCCGCTGAATAGGAAATCAGGGCAAATCACCTTGTCTATTTTTTTATCACTTATTACCTAGAAAATAACTTCCATCATCATTTCAAATTAAGCAATTACTCTCTTTTTCCTTCACTGAAATCTCAAATGTTTACAAGGCTCATTGCCACACTTTAGAGGCCTGTTTAGTAAAATATCAGCTAATGCCTGGGATTTTCTGAGGACTCTGTGGTGGAGAAATTGGATAGATTTGTGTCCAAGTCAGAATGACAAGGGCTGAAATGCATGGAAACATTTTAATCTAGTATGTTAATGGTCCTTTCCTGTCTCGGAAATGTCCATTCTCTACTCAGGCAAAAGAAATTAAATGCAAAAAAAAGTTATGAATAACATCTAATCAAAAAGCCATCCCTGTTTTTATATCTTAGGGTGGAAATTAACCATGACAGCTGTTCCTGGAAGGTTATTTGTCCATGCTATTATGCAGAATTCTGAAAATTGCCATTTTTTCCTTGCAGACTGTTATCAGGAACAGTTATGTGTTTTGCCTAAAGACTATTACTTCCATTGTTTTTGAACTTTACACCAGACATAGTCTATCACAAAAATAATCACTTGTCTTGTGACAAAACAAACCATTCCATTTCTTTCTTTTTTCCAAGGCATCTCATTATCAACTTTGGAAGGAAGTTGAATTTATAAAAAGATAAGTCATATAAATAAGCTGGAAGAAATCTAATCAAACTCCTTTGTCTTCTTTGGCAAGTACAGCTCCATTAAACTGTGATTCTCCTTTGAAGCTTCAATTACCTGACTTACCAGAGCTGGAGCAGGGGAGAAATGGCTAATATTTCTGAACAATGTGCATGTGTGTATGTGAGGGGGAATTATTACCTTTTGGGGGGCAAGGGAAAAAAAAAAAAAGCCTGAGCAAGTTTACAGATTGCTGCTTTATGGTTTTGGCCAGCTGCTTGGAATCACAGGATGAAATTCATCCCTGATGTGTCCCCACTGTAAGCAAGTGGAGGAGCAGGGCCAGTAAGTGCTGTCTCTCCAGTAACTCCAGTGGAACAGCACCAGGGGTGCTGCATGCCCCCCTCCTTTTCTCACAGGGAACTCACTTGCACCCATTTGTGTCCACACACGTTTGTGGCCCCAGATTTGGCTGTTTGTGCCAAATACACATCAGAAATGCTTTGCACTGCTCCCCTGTGAGCACTCCCCAGGTTGCACTGCACATTGGGTTCTGTTTACCACTGTGTTTATGTCACTTCTTTCAACTTAAAGTTAAATGTGAAATTGCCCTCATTGGTTTTTTTGAGTGTGCATCTACAACTGCCTTCAGTGTTGACAGATGCAATTAGGGCCAGATCTCATGGGGAGCAGCATCCACCTAGCCCCGGGGGTGTGAAAGTCCCTGTGTCTTATCATACAGTTCGGCAGAGTGAACCAGAATAACTGAGGAATCTTGAGTATTTGAGTAAAATCGCCCTACTGGGCTCTGTGCTGCTGCAGCTAAATTTCTGCTGCCTGGAAAGCTTTCTCTACACACATTCAGGCTCCAGAAATTGCCACAGAGAAAGAGAGGCATAAGACTTGCAAGGCAATAACACCTACCTGCCTTGTCCCAAATGACAGAGATACTTTTATATTCCTTTTATATATTCACTTTTATATTCTTCAGTCAGGCATTCAGCTGATGCACCAGTGAGCCATGCAGTTTGCCACGGATTTCTTACAAATAATTTTAATCCTTCTAACCACCCCCATCATTCTGGGTTGTATAAATAACCTAAAAAATGAGGGCAAAAAGCGTGGATTTTCTGTTCTTTGTTGGAATGCTGCTCTGGTGTAACTGAGAGGAGAACTTGACCTGCTGTATCCGTTTTTGCAGAGTTCAAGCTGTAATTCCAGGCCAGATTCTAATCTGTGCTTCTTGCTCATATTTCACTGAAGCTCTCAAAAAATACACACGCTGTGGACTGCAGTGCAGCGTTGCAGGCAGTGAGTGGCTGTTATCTGGCCTGAAGGATCTTCTGGAAATAAATTTAAAAAAAAAAAAAAAGATAGCGATCAAATTGCTGAAGTGAACAACTGATGGGTGTTTTAAGTCTTTAATTTGTTTTCATTTGCTTGGAAAAGCAGACCACGTTTGCCTTCAGAGCAAAAGGGAGTTATTGATAGCGCTACTTAAGTGAGCAAAATAAAATGCTTGCAATGACAGTTATCAAAGGTTAGGTCCCTGGAGATAAAAAGCTTTTGTGTCTATGTGCTCTCCCAACCAAATCTTTCTGTGGGCCTACATAAAGTATACAACAATGTGCTTCCCTTCTGAACTTTTTTGGGACATGGCATGGAAAGACTGTAGCAGTCTTCATGAAGTGAAATCCCAGATGGGTATTGGTTTCAAAGGGAACGATGACTAGCCAGTATGTTAAATATTTTAATTCAGTAAAGCCTCCTGTTCTCCTTGATGTTTGCTAAAGTTACGTTCAGCAGCTGTAGAGGAGAATGTGCACAAGAAACCGAAGGAGAATCCTGTGTCCTCTCCTCCTGCCTGACCAATAAATTTTAGCACTGAGTAGGCAGGCACAAGCCCTCCTCACCTTGGCCCGTGGGGTGGGGAGATGAGCAGAGAGGGGTTTAGATGGAAGCGGAGCCGCAAGCAGCTGGACCAGGTGCTCTGAAATGTCACTTTAAAGGCTATTAACATAGTGAAGGCTTTTGAAGGCTGCTGAACTGTTTGTAGCATAATCCTTCCGCTTTTCTGGCGCAGCACTCCCTGCACGTTGTGCTGATAGACGCTCGTGCACAGGGAGCCCACCGTGTGCAGAGCTCCGGAGAGACAATCTGCAAGAGGAGCTTTGTCTGCTCACACTGGCAGATAATTGCTGTTGGTGCTGTGGGTCTGATACAGGCAGGCAGGTCTGACCTGCCCCGTTTTTTAGATAGATTTGAATTTTCCCAGAATCCGGGGTTATCTGGATCTGGGCAGAGCTTGAAAGATAAGAAACTGTTATAATAGAAGTGAGGAGTGTTGGGGGTGGAAGGTTTGTCTTGCACTTCTTCACCTTGCCAATGCTTTCTGCAGTAATAGAGAATAATCCTTTCTGCAATATTAGAAAGGTATTTGCCAACAATTTTTGGAGAAAGGGGCTGCTTTTGCAGGCAACCAGTACAACAAACAGCCTTTCCTCTAGAACAACTGCACTGGCTTTTGGTTTCTTTTGCTTTCTTCTGCTATTTTTTGGCTTCTGTAGAATTTGTCTAATCTTGCTTGAACTGTGAATCAGAGCCTTTAGACCTGCTAAATTATCCCAGAGGATTTAAGGCAAGTCTTTGTGTAGCTGATTTCTCACTGATGCCCCACTTCTCTCTGAGCGTTCACTTGGCTCTGAGCTTGGGTAGACAGGAGTGAAGGAGGCAGGTACCAACTTCTCATGCTGAGTTTTATGTAGATTTATGTAACTGTTGAGGTATAGGAAGAAACCTGTATTCTCTCCTGCTCTTTGTGGCCTGGCTTTGCTGCTGAAAACATTCTTAGCTGTGACTTTACATTACAGGTGTCTCTGCTTTTATGTTCTGTAAGTTATGAAGCATTTAGCTCATTTCCAAGAGCTCCTTTGCTTTTCATGGGGCAAAGCTCCTGTGTCACAATGCACTGCACTGCAGATGGTTAAATCAGTTCCTTCTTGATGACAATTTTAGTATTTGATCAGCATGTCCCTTTTCATTTTAATTTATTGCCAGTTACGCTTCGCTTGCTCAGAAGCAGTAATGTATGACATAAAAGCCAGCTCTCCCCACCCTCCCTGGTTACACTTGTCAGCTGTGTTCACTCATGGCTGCTACCATTTTAATAACCAGTTCCTGCTCTTAGATCTTAAGAATGTATGATTTAAAAATCCACCACCTGAGACCCACGGTGAAATGCAGTGATTTTGCTGGAAAAGGCAACCCTTCAACTTTCCTTTCATATGGAAATGGCAGAGGTGGGAGGTGTTACACTGAGTGTCCAGTCTCTCTCCTTGCATGGAGTAAGGCTGTCTAAATAATTAAATTCTCCCTAGTCAGTGCTTGCTCTGTTGCAATCTAACAGTGTTTCCTCTGTTCCCAGTGGAACCTTGCCTCTTTGTCCCTATTGCAGGATCATCAGCCTTTCATCAGGTGAGCTGCCTGCGCTGGGGTGGCCTCACACTGTCCACCATTCCAACAGGATAACTGCTGCTGAACACAAAGCACTTGTCACTTCTCCAGCTCTAGAAGGCAGCAGGGGTTGGATAGGCTCCTGAAAAGTACACCTTTTGGACATGGCAAGGATGCTCTAAAGAAATCACAAAAGAAGCACTTGGAGCCAGGTGGGGTTTATCTGATGTGGGGTAGTCCCTTTCCCAGTGGCACACAGTGTTTGTGTGCTCGCTGATTTGGTGGATGATGCTGGAAGCTTGTCCTTTGCTTAGATGACAGAAGCACAGCCTGGGTCTGCTTATCCACATTGTGCAGACAAGCCATAACATATTTAGAAAAACTAGATTCCTTTTAAAGCAGTGTTCCCTAAATTCCGGCACAAATTGCCCATGGGCTGATTGGCTGCATGTAC
Source organism: Rhipidura dahli (assembly GCA_013399225.1). Classification (NCBI taxonomy): domain Eukaryota; kingdom Metazoa; phylum Chordata; class Aves; order Passeriformes; family Rhipiduridae; genus Rhipidura; species Rhipidura dahli. Next base: position 744,264 of record VXAC01000650.1, on the reverse strand, counting down.
AGATCAGGATTTATCATAAGGCCTACTCCTTGTTAAACTGAAAAACATACCCCAAGGTGTAGAGCAAATCAGGTATCAAAGAACTCACACAAATAACCTATACAACATATGTTGTCCTAAGGCAAATATGTTACTGAGCAGATGGGTTTGCATCTTTCACTGCATCTGTTTGCACTGCAGCTGCTCATGAGGTGTTTCACCTTCCCATCCAGCAAAACCCCTGTGCAGCAAAGGTGTGATTTAGATTTGGTTTCAGGCAACAGCTTTGAAGGGTGAAGGTGGAAATTTTATCCAGGCTTTTTACCTAAGTAATTTGTATTGTTCCTTTTCCTGGGACCTTTTACTACTTGTGCTTTTCATGGCTTTTTTTACCCCCCTTTTTTGTGGCATTGCTTCAGTCTTGGTATAATCCCTTAATATATGATGAAGAACAGTTCAGCCGTTCAAGGAGATGCCATTGGAGACCACTTTCAGGTTATTGGGTCTTTCAGTGTTGTTCACATCCATCCTTAAACATTAATATTCTTCATCCATTCTACTTTGAAGCCAGTGAAACATTTTAATTTGCTTTGGTGTACTTTGATCAGGCCTGTGATAGTTGTATAATGTTGCTGTCATGCTGTACAGGTTGTTAAAAGGAGTTTGTATTTAGCCTTTCCTCTAAAGAAGTTCTAATGTTGCTCTTATTTCTAGCTCCTTGTAGAGGGGTGCCGTTGCACAAATGGTTGTGAACAGTTGTGCAGTCCTCACCCAAAGAATATGTAATTTTGGCAACAGCAGAAAAGCCAGAATTATTATTACTATACTTATATCAGTATGAGTTATGTTATTATTTCTATACATATATTACTATGCATAAAAATTTGAGGTGGTAAGTGGAGTAAATATCTTCCTCATTTTCACTCAGAGGCAGAACTGGGGAGGACTGAGAAGCAATCAGCTCTCTTATACCTACGCCTTACCCTCCACCAGTTGTTCCTGGACACACCAGCTACTCCCATTTCAGACCAGTGGAAACACTGAATGTATCTGAAAGCAGAGTCTGGCCTTTCATGCAGGAATCAGTTTGCCCATCGCTGTGGAGCAACCACAGAGAAACTGTTTAACAGTACAAAACCCACATTGTGCATGAGATTAGGACAGGAAATATGGGATTGCAAGCTGAAACTGCATGGTAAATTTAAGTGAGTTATACACACTAAAACAACATGCTTCTCCCTCTGCCTCCCTGCCTGTACCACAGAGGCTCACAATTTGGCTCTGTTTATCCTCATGTTACTCCCAGTTGGTGGGAACCTCTTGCTGCTGGGTTCACAGATGAGCTCCTGGGCCATCAGCAGGGAAGGTCCCCTCTCCAGAGGTGGAGGAGAGCCCAGAGCCCGGCTGGTGCTGTGCTGTCTGCTCCACATCTCCCCTTTAAAGGCAAGGAAGAGGCTTTGGCAGCTTTGAGATAACAGCTCCTTGTAAGCCACTTCTGAGATCTGCCCTGAACAACAATCTATGGTGCCTTTACTTCTGGAGATGGATATATGTTCCCCAAATTACTGTCCCCAAATTAGCTATTNTTTTTTTTTTTTTTCCCAATTAGTAACCAAAAATGCCTTTTCACTTTTTTTTCCTTTTTCAAAAAGGCTACTGGAAAAAAAAATTCTGCTTTCAAAGGTATTTTTTCCTTTTGATAAGATTAACCCATTGTTTATAAAGCAGAAAACAGATTTTTTTTTTACTGAGCAAGCAAAACCACAATTGCTGTAATGAATATTTAGTAATTAACCCTTCTCATCTGGAGGAGATAACATGTAAGACTCACTGCACTACTTTCCCTGTGGAATAAAGTAGCAGTGGTATTAATCCAAGCCAAACATTGAAGTTTTATAATTGGTTGTATTATTATTGCAGTTATAGCATTTTTACAGCCAGAGCAGAAGGCTTCTGAAATTAAGGTGATATTTAATCTTCTTAAGACTGCTGGGCACCAACTAACTGCTCATGCTGTAGAAAGGAGACAGCTGCCTTCTGCTCTGCTTTATACAGAATTAATGCCACACCTCAGTTTCTGGGAATTTTCCAATGCAGTTTTCATTTGGAATGGCTGGTCACTTGAGTAACGTGTAGCTTAGAAATTAAATAGAAGCAATTTTCTGCTTAATTAGAAACATAATCCTAAATTCTGCCAGCTTCAGCCTGGCAGTTCAGCAGAAAGGTTTCAATGTGGGATTGAATGTCATGTTTTGAAGCCTGTTCTGCATCCCTGCTGGACTGACAGTGAGGTTGCATTGCCTTTTGCTTGGGAAGGGGCAACGTGGTGGTGCATCACCTCCCATGCTGTGGAGAGCCATCCCAACTGCAGGTCAGCTATTTGACCTTGGCCAGGGAATCCTTAAGGATCAGTGAACTTTCTGGGGGCAACTTTGGATGGAAGCAATGGAAATCTGCCCAGTGAGCTGGACCAGCTGGGTTGGGCAGGAGGGACAGCTCTCTCTTGGCCTTGTGGAAGAGACTTCTCACCATGTGAAATGCTGACAAATTGGGGTTCCACCAGCCAGAAGTGAAATTAAGGAAGATTCATGCTGAGGCTGAGATAGTTTCCCAACAGTATAATTTCTGAGTGCTCGAAGAGCAAGGCCAACACAGTCAAACGTTTTTTTCCTGCTGTGTTACCTCGAAGGGATCTTGCCCAATCACCCTGATTTGCAGTGGGACTCCATTGCAGCACATGGAGCTGGGGCTGTGCTGATACAGGTTTGAGGGCAGAAAGGCAGTGGGGTCCCTTGCCCTTGAATGGATCAGACAGCAGCTCTTACTCCAGGAGTTTACTAAAAAAACAGTGACTAATCTCTGCCCAGATGGGGCTGGCTTGGGAGTACACAGAGATGTGTAATCAGACTTCTTGCAGTAGGATGGTGATGGTTCAGTGAGACAGTGGGCAGTTCATTACACGTCATACTGATATGGGGAAGTCCTGATCACCTTGAACATCTGGAGATCCCGTGGCTGCCACAGGGAGATGAAGCATCTCAAGCCTGGTTTTTCTTATAGAAACCCCATCCACAGACATGATCAAAACCCTGTGCTCTTCCTACATTCTGAGCTTACCTTTTTTTATTTTGAACAGAAGTAGATCTGGTTTGTATTTTTTCGATTTTCAAAGTCACTAGACTTCCTATTATTAGACTTCATATTATTTAGCACAAGGATTATTTTTTTTCCAGCTTGTGGACTCTGAGCACTTCCAGACAGACAAAACTGTATCAAATAATTGCAAAAGCATGGCTGTTTGGCTTGTCCTCAGTTATCTTCCCCATGCCTTCAGAAGCAGTAATGGACACACAGACCTGTGCCACATTGCAGGCTTCATCCCACTGCTTCTTCTCACGGAAATTCTGTTTTTATTAAAAATATTCCTCTCCGTGTTTGCTCCTTTTTCCTTTCAGTGAGTCTTCTTTGGAGCAGCCCCTCTCTGGCGTTCCTGCCATCCCACTGCCATGAGGCTGCCTTTATTCCTGGTCGAATTACCGAAGCCTTCCCTCCTCCCTGTGGCATCCGGGCGTCCCAGCACAGGGTTTACCCCAGGCTTCCCATTGCGTAGGGCTCTGTACTGCTGCCAGGCGATCCTCGCTGTATATGCTGCGGGTGATTCTCTCAGCCTCTGGAATGAATTATTTTATTGCTGCCAGCTTGTCAGAGAAATCAGCTTGAAAGCTGAGCCAGAGAGCGGTCCTGGGAGCGACCGACTCGGGGTGGAAGCAAGTCACCACTGAGCAAAATAAATCGGGGGATGCATCAGCTGGATAGTGCAGGCACTGTTTCACAGCAGAGGTTTGGAAGAAACAATTAGGCTTCCACAGGTCTTATATGTAAAGATCCTAAGTATACAAATCATGGTATTATAATTATGCATTGTTGTTTTCCCTGTTTTGGGTTTTAAGGGAATGGTTTTCTGTTTAACTGCCATGCTTTTAAAGATTTGGCATGGTCTGGGGCATTTTTCTCTTCCCATTTACCTCCAGAGGAATTTGCATTCCCGCTCTGGGCCTGCACTTGGGTGTGCGTGCTGCCACTGAAAAGGCTGCGAGCCATAAATAAAAGAACAATATGACCACAAGCACCCCCTGCAGAGGAAGAAGAAAGACATGAGTAAAATAATATGCCAAAGAAAATCGTAGGCCAGATAATTTATCCAACCCTAATTATTTCTGGGCCAGAATGAGGTATTTATGATAGTAAGAAAACACCTCCCTTTTTTTTTTTTTTTTTCCTAGTGATTTCAAACCATTGGCCATTACAATTTGATTCAAATTTTAGTTGATTCTTTGTTAAGGAAAAAAAATCACAAAAGGTCCCTCACAAGCACCACAGAATCCACTTCATACGTTTCTGAAGGAGAAAGATGATTTTTCATACATTTCTGATACTTTCAGCCATTCAGACTCCTATGTCTTGAAAGAAAACACATCTCAGGTGTCACGTTAATCTGGTTGGTATGAGATTATGGCCTGCAAATTGCTGATTTTGGATATGGATGCCTGGCCCATTTAAAAGACTTCAGCATAAATAGTAATAATAGACTTAGAGTGGCGCAGTCTTTCAGAAGACGAGACAAAAAAAGCTGTGCTTGTTAAAACAAAAGATACCCCAGAAGCAGGAAATTTAATATTATTAATGAAAACAGAAGGAATTATTAGGAATGTTTTCACACGATAGAGTTCCTCATTCAGGATGTATTACCGTGGGGACTGCTCCAAGGGGTCTTGCTGGATCTTTTTTTTCCCCGAGTGTGTCTGCAGCACTGTGAACATTCCTCTGCTGCAGCCTGTGATGTATTTGTAACATTTGCATGTAATCTGTCAGGCAGGGCCTCTGCTATAGAGCGTGGGACTTTCAGGCCTGGGGGATTTGTGAGGCTGCAGATGCAGAAGTGGAAGTCAGTCTGATGTGTGGCATGGGCAGGGGTTTCCCTGGTGCCGGAAGGAGGGAAGGGTAAGCCCTGAGTGTGCTGCAGTCTGACTGTGCACAGGCTGTTCTCACAAGGTTTCTCTTTTCGGGGTCTGGATGTGTTTTGGCATTGGAGTTCTCCTTTACAGCCGATCCTCCACAATTTTTCAAGGTTCACCCACAAGTCATAATTACCCAGGGGGACAACAGCACATGGATGCAATGAAATGCATTCATAAAAGTGCTTGTTTTTGCACTGATGGGACTCTTAACTGCTTGTTATCTCTGAGCATGATTTAGAGGGACATAAAGGCAGCATCTCAGCCTCACACATTCATAACCCCTTCCATCAAAAAATCTCAAAGCATTTTACGCACAGATGTAACCAGATAATATGTCCTGTTGTCTGTGTGGCATCTCCAACATCAGTCATCATCATTCGAAACCATATGCCAGAGTCTAGAGTATTCCCTGAAGTGTTTTACATGGGAGGAATCATGTAAATAGAATATCTGGCAATCTATGAATGGCTCACAGGATTTCGATCAACTGCACAGTTTTAAAATTGGCATTTAAATCCCTCTCACATCTGTTGTCTAAAATAGCCAACAGCATGTGGAATACATTCAGAATGAAATATTCATACGAGTATGTTAATAATAATATTCATTATCACAGTAAAAAATAAGGTGTGTAGACTGCAGTGTTTGTTAGAGTAAATATTCAGAGATTTTAGAGAAAGCACTGTTTACTAGTCAAAAAATAAATATTTTCCCTCCACAGATAATACTGAGATGTTCTCTGTTTTTTGAATACAGGACTTTAACATTCCCAGTTGCCCCCTTGGTGCAGACTGTGCCTTCCAGTGCTCTCCAAGAGCAGTCCATATGGGGTAACTTGCATAGGAAGCTAATAAACTGCACCTGCTTTAGCTTCTAAATATCAGAGGGTGAAATACCTCTTGGAAAAAGTTTTTTATGGATCATCTGGGCACGGTTCTATGTGACAGCTAGCTCTGGTTAGGTGTTAGGTAGTTCTGGTTCATTGACAAGCACTGAGTTCCAGTTGCAGCCCTGGTCTGTCTCCTCAATGCATTTTCCTATCTTCAAACCAATATTGTTTATGAAGACTCCCTGCCCCTCCTTCATCTCAGTGAAGCCTTTAAATGAGGTTCAAGGTACAAAGTGCATCAACGTGGGATGTGTTGTGTCCCTGACTGTAGAGGATTCTGAGTGCTGGGGAGAACTGTACCCTCACTCTCAAAAAAATGCAGTAACTTTGCCTCTCTGCACTCCTAATCTGTTGAACTCTACCTAAAATAATCTTGAGTTTCATCTGTTTTCGGATGACCTTGAAAAGCCTCTTTCAACACAGGCTATCCTATGATTTTATGATGCTGCCTTTTCTTAGGTAGCTTCTGTCTCTGGTCCTTTCTGATTCTAAGGTGGTGGTTGTTCTTATAGGCTGCTGGTCATGTGCTAGGATAGGCATTAAGAAAAATGCAAGAACACATGAAGGAATTTAATTCCATCCCACAGGAATGACTGTACTATGCCAGTCATTGTTCTGAAGCATGTTTTAGAAATTTCTAATGACAGCACTGGGATTATATAGTTAACTGTGGAGCAACCATTTTTGCAATTTGTGTTTTACCCCACATGGAAAGCTATAATTTACTCCATGTAATTAGGTTAGGTTTAATTTTGGCGAGACACAGGCCAGCATTATCCTGTGTAATATACTGTAATCCTCACGTTAGGTAGGGTGCCAAGTATTCAGTTTGTTTTGGGAGCCAACAAAATTGCCACTTGTCCAGGGTTGTTCTTGGACAGAATTGTGAAAATGGTAACATTTTGCTACTTAAAGCAGCTTATTATTAATCTGACAATGACCTAGAGATATATGTATCATTCACTGAACATTATGCAGAAGATAAATGGCACTTCATTAATAAAATTATGTATTTAACAGCATATTGGGGCAATGTTGCAAGTCTTGATACCATCAGACACAAAGGCTACTTTCTGTCATTCATGACCCCAAATTCTCAATTTCTTTAGCTTATTGTCATTTTGTAAAGTGTAATGATCAGAGAGATTACACCACTTCCATAGTGCTGTTACATAACTGCATATCAGTTTGTTTATAAAAGATAAATCTGTGTTTAAAAAGCTGAAAATTATTTTTTATCTCTATTCTTTCAAACGTCTTGGTTTTTTCTGTCTTTCAGGAAGTCCATTTATCAAAACATATTTGAGTATGAAGTTATGGGTAGGTGACTGATGAGGGGGGGCTGACCACTGCCAATGGCATATTAAAATTCACATTTATTACATACATGGACTCTTTTCTGAAATAGTTCTCTTGTGAAATGTGAGAGGAAGGATTCCCTAATAACATCTTGTGCCTTACTGAACGTAATGAACATCTTAGATGCTTATGGTGTTACAAGCTCTGAAATGTCCAATTGAAATCTATCATCCTCTGTTAATGTCTTAGCACTTTTACCTATAGGTGCTGTTATATTGTGGAATCAAAGTTAAACCATAATAGGCTAATGACCTTTCTTGATGAGGTGTGATTTTTCACCTCAAGCAGACACACTTTTCCCATTAAAGATGTTGAGCAGCAGTTCTCTCTGAGAGTTTGCTTCATTTGGTAGTTGCCATAGGATGTTTCATTTTCTTCCGTAGTGTCGCTGTTGCAACGCGGACGTGAAGAAAAACCACACAAAGTCCAGGGTCAGATAGAAATGGCAGCAAGAGCTGATTTAATGGTTTTTTCCCAATGCTTTTATATGTTAGTTTGCAAAAAGTGAGTTAAATGGCATAAAGTAATGTTCTCTGGCCATCCACCCCTCGAGGGGATTGGCCCAACTCTAAGACATCCATTCCCAAGTATTTTTCTAGTTGAAGCCATAATAATCCGGCAAAACCAAGTAGCAGGTGCGAATATTTATAAAACTGATAACTTTGTTTTAGTTAGCTTGCATGGGAAAGACAGAGCTCTCACAAAAGGCTGCAGAAAGCTGAAAGATTTCTCTGCTAAAAGCTTTCCAGTGTCCACACCGTAGGAGGTATTTTTACTTTTCTACCAGAAGACTATGAAATATGTAAGCCCATAAAGAGTGCTTCAGTAGTTTTCATACCGGTGTGGAAGAAACAGCTGGATCCACATTCCTGGCTGTAAAGCCTGGTATTGCAATTCCCAGTTCATCGTGATGGATTGGGTAATTCCACACGAAGGAATTATCTCAGTGTTTGGAAGGGACAGGACTGTACAATTGATTATTTTTGTTTGATTCTAAGTGCCATCCAAAAATAATGCCTGTGCTCAGTCACTGATGTGTGTGACCTCTCTTTTCCTTGCAGCCCCTCAGGAAATCTCTTTGTGCTGGCCTATATTGGCCATGTGAATTTTCAGGGAGCTAGAACATGTATCAGTGATGTTTCTGCACGTTTTGGCGACAAAAATAATAAACATTGATCAGTGCTAGTAGAGAGGGGAGTGATAGAGGTATGATTTTATGGGGGACAGCAGCTGTGTAGTGGTTAAAATAGAAGGCTGGGAGCCAGGTCTTATCAGTTTATCCTCGGCTCTGCTGTAATCTTCTTCTTATCATTAACCTTGCATTAGTCCTTTCACTGGCATGCCTCCCTCCCCCAACCCTGAGCAATTTAGGATTGTTGAAGATGGAATTGTGGCCTGTATTTTTGGGTGGATTGTTCATATCTCCTCGTTTCTGGCACCCACTGTATGTAGCCACCATCTCTTCTGCAGTCAGGCAAGAGAGGTAGGTGTCACCCTGACCTTCTTTTTGTTCTCACTCTGGACTTGGACACTAGTGATAGGTTTCTAAAGTAAGGACTGTTTAAACTGACTTGTCAGATAACACTTAAAATCACAGAATTCTTCCCAGTGTTTATAAACTTTCTGTAAATAACTAGTGATTTATTATTATAAATAACAACTGCAATGAAATGGTTATAATTCAGGCCGATTGGTGTTATAAATGAAGTTTTTCTTCTCAGCTCTATAAAAGTACAAGAACCCCATCATTCCCCCACCAGGCCAAAATGGGTGGATGCTAAAAATATGCTTTTTCAATGAAACTTTAATATGCATGACATCCACTCTGTGTCTGCACTACCCTGGCAGTAAACTCTTTAAACATGTTCTGCCTTCTGTGCTATCTGTGATCAACCTCTAAGGGACCCTGTCTCTAAGAAAGCCTTGATGCTATCAGAGTAACATTTAAAAATACTGGAAAACATTACCAATTTGTTCTGGGTCTGGAACAGCTGGCTGGTAATTGCTGTCTTTTGGGGGCTGCTATTTCATGCTCAGAAAGTGCTGGTGACAAGGCAGAAGCCTAACCACTCATCTTGTTCTCTGATTTCTTCTCCCTTTCATCCTCTGCAGTAGCAGATCAAGCCTGTGACCGCAGACTGGTGCCTGTGGTACAGAGCTCTCGGGGCTGCTGTCTGTGTGTGCTGGAGCATGCTGATAAAAAAAGCAACCTCAACAACAACAACAAAGGAGGAAGGATTGTTTTCTTGCCCCCTATGGAATGGAGACCTGAAGTCAGGCGGGAGGTCCTGATGTCTGGAGGAGTCAGCATGGCGGAAGGGCTGTGATTGCCTTTGTAATGTAATTGTTGTAATGGCAGGCCAGGGAATTGCAGTGGTTGAGTGAAAAGCTCCAGCTGTTTCTCCTTGTGGTTCTTTGTGTGGTTACAGCAGGAGCTGGAGCATCCCATGTGCAGATGGAGCCGCCACTGAGAATGTGTCTCAGATGACTTTGTGAGCTCTGTGGGCAGCGACAGACCACAAGGAGCAAGGAAGAGCTGCACTTTCAGAAAGGCTTCTCCCTCCACAACATTATGGAAAGTGGTTGGGGAAGGAGGTTATGAACTAGGTGCAGATCTGAACCAGATACAGAGTCATGGGCACAGAGAAGGGGAGGAGAAAGACGAATGTGGCCGGCAAAGGTCATATCCTGCATGGACTCAGGAGAACTGCAGAATTCCTCTGTATAGATACAGCCAGGAGAGAATATTTCATGGTCTTCAAGGACTCCTTTTCCACTAACATCCTTTTGTGTTGTGTGTTTTCTTTCTTATCAATCATACCTTACTGTGTTTCTAAAGCTGTCTTCGGCAACTACATGAGCCAACTCTGGCAAATGGAATTGTGAAATCTATAGCTCAGCCATAGCTAGATCATTATCCTTTTACATGTTCTAAAGTTTGAGGCTGGAAAGCTGCCTGGCAGAAGAGGAGCTGGGGGTGTTGGTTGAGAGCTAGCTGAACATGAGCCAGTGTGTGTGTGCCCAGCTGGCCAGGAAGAGCAGTGGGTCAGCAGTAGTGTGGCTAGCGGGACCAGAGCCGTCCTTGGCACTGGTAAGGCCACATCTCAAATCCTGTGTTCACTTTGTCCATCACTGCAAGAAGGACACTGAGGGGCTGGGGCATGTCCAGAGAAGAGCAACAGAGCTGGGAAAGGATCTGGAGCACAGATCTCATGAGGAGCAGCTGAGGGAGCTGGGGGTGTTCATCCTGGGTGTTCATCCCAGCCATCCAAGGAGGCTCAAGAGGGATTTTATTGGTCTCTACAACTCCCTGACAGGAGGGTGCAGCCAGGTGGGGCTCGGGCTCTTCTCCCAGGTAACAAGGACAGGATGAGAGGAGATGGCCTCAAGTTGTACCAGAGGAGGTTTAGATTGGATATTAGGAAAAACTTCTTCATGGAAAGGTTTGTCAGACATTGGAACAGGCTGCCCAAGGTTGAATCACCATCCCTGGAGATATTTAAAAGACATATAGATGTGGCCCTTAGTGACATGGTTTAGAGGGACTTGGCAGTGTTAGGTTTGTAGTTGGACTCAATCATTCTGTGATTCTATGAAATAGAGCTTCTCTCTTTTCTTCTGAGTGACTGTTCTGAAGTCAAGCAGATGCCCCTCTTGGGAAGCTTTCACATATGTTCGGTTTAAAGGCTTTCATTTTTTATCTCAGGTTTTTATGTATTAATCCCTTTATTCCCTTAAAATGCCCCACTTTTCTGAAGTTCCACCTCTCCACCTTACACATTTACCTCTCTAAGGAAATACGTTATCCCTTTCCGTACCAAAGTTTTTAAATCAAGCTCAAGCAATAAACCACAGCATTTTTTATGCAAGAGTACAGAACAGGGATATGTCCATGTTGGTGTCCCAGCAGAGATTTCAGTATTAAGGAGGAATGGGAAGTAAAAGATTTAGTCCAGGTGCTGGTAGCAGCTTATGCACAGCAGTGACAGATTCTCTCAGGGCTGCTGAAACTCTCCTTAGAAGTAAAATTGGTTTGTCTGTGCTGTTGGAGCTCGACTGGTACCAGCCTATAAAATAAACCCTTTCTCATATGTCTGTGCTACCCCATAGTCCTCCTTTTCCTCATTCTGTGCAACAGAGTTAAGTCTTCCTTGGTCTTAAAGCTGTCATCTCTGATTATGTTCACCTGTTGCTGAAATGTGGGATGCAGCAATAACCACCAGTTCAGAGCTTTGCCACTGACAGGTAAAACAATGGGCCTGTACATCATCACAACTTAAAAATGTGAGTTACTGATGCAGCTCTGGACAGAAGCCTCATTACTTCATTACCCAGCCAGGCCTTTTGTTGTTGATGGTGGAGCCTCTCCAGTGTTTCAGGAGGCAGGTGGCCTGCAAATGTTCCTTTTGCAAAGCATCCTGCTTACCAAGAGTTTCCCAGTGCTGCGCCTGAAGTGAAATCCATGAAAATTTTTGCATGGAAATTCTCATGAAAATGGCCAGAGCTAAAAATACCAAATAAGCCACCAACACATACTTTTTAATTTTTATTGTCAGGAAATTCCAGTTTTAATACCTCTGGTTATTCTTGGCCAAACTGCAGTTGAAGGCAGTAGGTAGTAAAGTCTTCAGTGGCTGTCACAGAGGGAAATTCTATGCCAGTAGCGTTTTACTTCGTGTTTGTTTTATTGTGGGTTGTTTGGTTTTAGTTTGAGTGGGGAGGGGTTGAGAAAAGCAGAGTGTTCCTTGGCTGTGCACACCTCTGAGTGGGTTTCTGCTTTTCCAGCTTGAGGGGTTTTACCTGACTGCACCCAAGGAGAGGGATTTCTTCTGTGAGGTCTTTTTTCTTATCTCCAAATATTCCTGATACCTTTGCTTTCACTGAGCCCTTCCAAATAAACTCTAAAGACATTTCCTGTCTTTTCATAACATTAGCACTGTTAATACAGTAGGTGACACTGTTAATGTAGGCAGGTTAAGGAATGGTGAGCATGAGATGGAGGGTTAAATGGAGGATCTACAAAAAACGTTCAAAATATTACCTAATATTTGTGCCAGGTTTGTGTTAGTGGGATGAGTTCATTGGAGTTTGGTCCTGTCTAGCTCTGGCAGGAAAGAGGGTTCAGAGTGGAGAGTTGCTAAATTAGACCTCAGTGATGGTAAAAAATTCAGAGTTAGTCAAAATGAAGACTTTGCATCTGAGTCTTAATGATTTCAAGTCACCTTTGGGATTCACCTGTCTCAGGGATCCTGAAGTCATAGATCAGGCCTTGCAGAAAACACAAAACAAGCTGAAAAATCACAAGATATCAAAAAAGAGTGTTTTGCTCCTTTTTGCCCAAGATTTTAGAGTGTATTTGCACAGAGTTCTTCTTCAGAATCACAGATGTTAAGAGTTATTCAGTAACAAAAAACCCCTACATTTTAAAGCAGTGACTTCAAGGTCAAGAGCATGTTCAAGGTCCTCCAGAAACATCCCAAATATCACCAGATGAGCAATAAAACCCTGTCAGCTGGCAGTGGTACCTCTCAGATGGCATTTGTGCTAGCCAGTGGGTTGGGCTGTTTTTCCCTGGCCATTGAGGGTTAATACCAGCTGAAACTCTAATGAAACCTGGAGTGTTAATCCACATTAAGGAGATCTAGGGAAAGCAAGCGCCTTAATCCCTGTAATATCCCAGAGATAAAGTTGTTGCTGCCTTCCTACACATGTACCATTCATCTGGGCATCAGATAAACCAGTCAGGATAGCAGAAGACTCCCTAAAACAAAGTACAGAGTGATCTTTGCCTTGTGTTTGCCTTTAAATTCCAGCAAGTATTACAGGAAAAGCTGAATGCATCTGAGATAAACTGCAGAGACCTACTTTTAAAGATTGCACTTGCTTTTGGGTGTGTTTATCTGCCATTTACTGCACCTTCAAGGCTGCTGAAAAATAAGTCCTATATTTTACTATTTGAAGTGTATGATCTAAGTTCTCCTGGTTAGGCTCCACAGAACAAATTCTGATTTAACTCCTAGAATGGCCCGAGATCCACCTGCCACAAGCAACTTGAGTTTGGTCACTCCCTAGACTTCTGCAGCAGTGAAGGACAGTGGGGAGCAGATATGATGTGCAAATGTGATGCGTCTGGGTAAACGCGAGAGTCAGCTCCTAAAGCCGGAGTTCAGAGAGATTTCTTTCATTCATCCATGGGAGAAGGAGAAGGCCTCATTATAATTATTCAAGCCTGACTGGATTACATCACTTTCCCCCTCATTTCACTCCCTCCCCACTTGCCTCCCTCCTTTTATTTACACCCCTTGTTCAGCAGCGGTGTGGAGTGGGGGCTGCCTTAATGATGGATGCTGATCGCTTCATTCCCCACTGCCCCCCCAGCGCCTCCCCCAGTGCTTTGAAGTGTGCTCAGGTCTCAGGCTCCAGTTCAGAGGTCACTTTGTTTATTTATGCAAAGCTGGCTCATCTGTGAAATGGGGCTTTCAAGGCCTCTGACATCAAAGACTCCAAAGCTGGTCCCATCAAGTCAGAGCAGGGATGGGCCTTGCATTATAACAAATTGAAGCAACTTTGTGAATCATAGGGAAATATGATGGCTAGATTTTTGCTTCAAAAGTTGGACTTGTTGTTTTGACTTGTGGTTGGATGCTCAGCACATGGTATTGGCCTAAAACCAGTCATACCCATTCGGCTAAAACATGAAGCCTTCACAGAGTGCCTGTGGGTAAATAAAATTTGATCCTGACTTGGTAACAGTCTGAGTTATTTCCCATCAGTTGCTCTCAGGGCTGGACTGTAATGCAGAATTTTCCATTTGCCTTAACTTTTAAGAAGGAATGGAACAATTCTGCTATGGTAATAAACAGTAACTGTATCCCACTGATGTGGCAGTCTTTGTCCCATAGGCTCCTCAATGGGCTTTGTCAATTGATGGAGTTACATACAGAAATCCCTTTTCTGCAGAAATCCAGCCTGCTTTGGGACACCACACACTTCCCCAGCACCACCAGCATCTCAGTCCTGTGGCATCTCAGCCCTAAAAGCCAGCTTGGAATGAGATCCTGAAGCAAGGGAGAGGCAATGACTGGAGAGCAGCTGAGGATGATGCCACTGGGGTGACATTCCTGTCGAGTGGGCTCATGCCCACTCCTGGCCCTGTTTTGTACGGCCATGTGCAATATTTGGAAGGGAAGAGCCTACACGAGTTTGTCCCATGTCTCCAAGCCTATCACCTGACACGATGCTGGAGCCTTGCCCTTCAGGTTTCTCAACCAGCCAGCATGTTCTGTAACACCATGGAGCCAAATTGTACATTAAGGACACCTAAATCATGTCTATGTTTTCTTAGCATCAGATACTCGTGACATAAAATTAGTCAGTGATTGCTTTTCAAGGCAGGTTTTCCAGTTCATCTTCCAACTGGCTGCTGTCCTAAGTGTGTGATACTGTCCAAGAAGTCCTGTGCAGGATGACCTTCCAATATAGGTCACAGAAAAGGGAGCTTGTAGGAAACTTTAGCAGTTCATCCTTCTTAGCACTGCCTCTCATGGTAATCAGCTGGCAGCAAATCTGGCAGTGCTGCATAGCTGGTCCCTGCTGCCCTTTGACTGCAGGCTGATTTTTCTGTGTGTACTTATCACCCTGAGCTGCCCACCTCTGTGGGGAGCTGACAAGAGCATGAATAAGCAATCGGCTTATTAGGTCATTTCTTGAATATAGCTAAAACTCGTGATCTCTGCTACTAACTCATCATTTTGTATGCTGGTCATATATATCTGAATGTGGCTTGTTTCTCCAGGCCCTCTCTCTGTCTAATAAGAGTACTGCCAGGCCAGTTGTGTTTGCGAAGGTTGGGGTGAAATGCAAACAGCAGATCTTCAGATCTGGCACTATTAGCCAGGCTTCAGACTGCAAATCTGGGCTGAAGCAGACACCTCTGAGCTTTCAGGAAATTTAGCTTTGCTTTCTGCATCACAGACCCCTGTAAAACACTATAAAAGTGTTTCTCTACCCTTGGAAACCACTTGATAATAAAGTTGAAAAGATAAGAAGGTTCTTCAAAACAGGGACAGACATATTCTTTCCATGCAGTCACAGTACTGACTTCGGTTGAGGCAGGTGGAAGTCAAATATTGATGATGTCTGAATTAGGCAGGGGCCTTTCATCCTCAGAGTGTTCCTGAGATACCTGTCTCCCAAAGTAATAAGCAGCTTTTTTTTTGGTTGTCTGAGACCGCACATCAGAGCTTGACATTCACCCAAGGTGCAAGACGGGAGATTCAAATCCACTTCTGAAAGCAGCAGAAGAGAACCCTGACCCTGCATCACTCCCATCCTGGGTTAGCACTTTATCATTGTATCACTGGCTGCTCTGCTGCCTCACTCATGCTTTTTAAGTTCAGCTGGAGACTCACAGGCTTCAGGGAGTCTTCCCCCAAGGAGCTTCATCTGGGTGTCAGGAATCAACTCTTTTTCATACAGCTCTTGAGTGTGAGTTTGCTCAGCTGCAAGGAAGGTAGGAGCCCAGATCACTTCAAGTTGCAGCTGGAAGGGTATGCTGTAACATCCCTCACCCCATGGGCAGCTCTAGGGATGGGATGGAGCAGTTTTGCTCTACAAGAGTTTCCATGTTTATGGCATTTCCTCCCCTTAAGAGTTCAGCTATTGTTATTAACATTACCACATTCCCAATACAAGTGGAACAAGTTCCAGTGTATCTAAGCCAACATGCCTCAATGCATGCACTTATTTATTTCACTCTTGCTCCTCCACCAAATCATCTATTCCATCAGCTCAGCATGGTGGCATAAGTTATCCTGATCTGTTCCCCCCAAAATGGTTTTTTCTGGGTTTGGTAGGTGACTCCACAGGTTTGCGATTTGTCAGGATAACAACTGACGATGCATCTTCAAAGGATCAGACGGATTCAGAGCGATTTTCCTCACATCAAAAGCTTGGCAGCAAGTCAAGAGGTGTGGAGTCCACAGTCAGTGGTCGTGTTGGCAGGAGGAGGGCACAGGGGCTGACTTAGTGTAACATGAGGCAGCAGGCAAGGGAGATACCCTGCTCTTTGTACATCAAACTGAGCAGGATTAAGGTATAATTGACAGAACATCGCCACTTAAAACGTCTTAACCACTTTCATGGTATTCAGCAGTTAACAGTGAACAGGAATCCCTCATCTCTGACCACAGTTTTTCTTCTCTGTTACCCAATATATTTTTCTAATTATGCTGAGGGATTTACTGTGTTCTCTGTCAGGCAGCATCCAAGAGTTCATTCGTGACACTATGGATATTTATGAGAAAAAACTGTACAAGAGCCAGGAGATAGTCAATTTGGCTTTTTGACTGAAAGGAGACTGTGTCATATGCAAGCCATTGTGTATAATGTGTATCTTTGTATTCCCTGCATTTGGTTTGCCAAGGCTGTAGAAATGAACTTGCAAAGTGCAGCACGTGGGTCACTGGTGTCCTCTGTGACACAGGCTGCAGGCAGAGCCTGGATGGTGCACTGGCACTCAAGGCTCTGTGTGAGACTTGGTGTTTGCTGAGTGGGACCCATTTCACCCCAGTGCCCTGTGGTTTGGGCTGGGGCACCCAGGAAAGGCTCAGGGTGTCCAGCCATGGACAGAGGGTGGTGGTGGGAGGTGGGATGGGGCAGTCGGCTGGAGGAGCTGCTGAGGCACGAGCACAGCGCTGCTGCCTGGAGGGTTTTATTTTCCCCTCCAAGTGACAGCTGTACATAAGCTCCAGGAGAAACTGTGCTGAAAGCAACCAAAAGGAGAAGAGAAAAATCTCTCAGGGTCGAGGGGGGACAAACTTATGTGGCATTGCAGCCTCTCTGCTTAAGGGACAAGGCAAATGAGAGCAGAGCATCTGTTGCCATATAATGCCCTGTGCTGAAGAGATGGGATGATTTTCCAAAATAGCAGAACCTGGGGTGAGGATGGGGTTAAAGACACCTTCTTCCCTCTCAAAGACTGCACACAAGTTTATACACTAAATGCTATTTTAAGCACAACCCAATTTGTAAAACAACTGTAAAGAGAAGTTTTACTATTTGTACCTTTTTGGGGGAGCACACATATATAAGCTGAGATCAGTTTTTCCTCTCTGTTGCAGAGATTACAGAAATAATTTTCCTCTCTTTCGCTAACAAGACCTTTTTCCTATGTGTTTTAGGAGTTTGGCATTTGGAGAGATTGCTTCCTTAAATCAGATGTTTCCACTTCTCTTTATTTCTTTGGGTTTTTTACACCATTGTGTTACTCATTTAGGCAAACCTTTTCCCAGCCTTCACCTGACCTGTCTCTGAAAATCAAATTTCACCCGCTTCAGTGCACTTTAAAGCCAGGAGCTAAGGAGCTCTTGTTCGAGACTGTCACCTCAAATCCAGCTGCCCCATGGGGCTGTGCCACCTTGTAGAGCACAGAAGTAATCTAAGAAGAGAATGTATTTTGCTTTACCATCATGTGAGGTTGCTCAGAGTGCCTCAGGTGGACCTCCCTCCTGGTGTGAGCTCTTGCTATATAAGAGGCTGCTCAGAGTTGAGCACTTGTGCAGTAGAGGTCAAGCTGGAGGAGGAAAAACTTCACATCTGGGTGCTGCAGAGGTGTGAGGCCACCTCTGTATCACCCAGGTGGTAGAATGAGGTTCAGGGCACTCTTCTGCTTCCTTGGCCCTCCTGGAGACCTTGTAGGTGGCCAACTCNGGGTTTCACCTTGTGGAGATTTTTATTTCTCCAGGGCAGAGCTGAGATTTTGGTACTGCTGTGTAGTAGTGATATAGACAGCAAGAGTGATGAGGGACAAAGTGGTGTGTTGATACAGGTGGATGAGTGGTCTTAATGAAAAAGAAATATCCACAAACACCTCTTAAAATCAATACTGGTTTTGCTAGCCATAAATTTGCATTCAGTATCCTTTGAGAGCTCATTTGACCCCAGACCTGCTTGCTTTTCTGATTTTGTATGGAAGCTGAAGGGTGAATTAGTGGCCACAGTTGTACTGTTTGTTCTCTGTATGACTGATCACATAAGTCTTCCCCCACCCCCTTGGTTTAATTATCTCTAATTTTGATTTATACCATTATTTGCATAGATGGTACCACAGATCAGCGCCTCCTAGGGAACAGCAACCTGTAAACATAAGCAAAGAGCCTTTTGTCAGCTATTAATGGCAACATTGATTGAACTCCCATTGATTTGGTAGCCTGCCGAAAAGCTCATAAGGCAGAAAATTAAATTGTTAATTAAACTGGCCAGGATGGAGGTGCCAGGATGTGGATGCCTACTGTATACTGAGTTTTTTCAGCTGCATGGTGTCTCCATCAGGAAATACAAACTCCCTGTTGTGCTGCAGGAGACCTTAACATCTTCCCTTTGCTTTCCTCCACAGATGATGCCAGCTCAGGAAAGGACAGCCAGGTGCCTGAAGGCTCCAATGGAGAATATGAAGATCATTCTGGGAAGCAGTGGGGTAAGGAGCAGTGTGTGTTTTGTGGTTTTCCTCAGTTCTGGGTTCAGTGTAGCTCTTGTGGCACATTTCTCAGTTGCTGAAGGAGAGGAAAGGCAGAGTGACTGGAGTGAGTTCTCTCTACATATGGTCAAATAATAAACAGAGTGTCAGCAGAATGTGTTGGTGTGAATGGATCCCATCCAAGGGTCCTGCAAAATGCAGCCTGTGGTTGGCCCTAGGGCCCCCTGCCATTTACCCCAGCATGGCTCTCCCTTGTATTTGTTTTTCTGGGCAGTGACTTTCTTTTGCATGTGCAGCTATTACAGCTTTCATAGACTCCCTATAAAAAACATACTGACTTCTACAGCAATATTTCCAAAAGTCTTCAGTGCCAACATAACATTGCTCCAACTGAGGGCAAATGGGAGGTCTGACTTCACTTCAGGAGAATTAGCACTAAGCCAAGATGAGTATTTTTTAAGATCACCCTCTCTTTTAGACACCTGCCTGAACTTCTCCAAGCCCTGGACTCTTCAGGCAGAAGATTCTGTTGCTGTTCCAGAGCTTTGGGGATCTGCTAAAATCTCACTTGGAACAGGCTCTGAATCACCACAGGACTTGAAGACCCAGTTTGGTCCAAGCACTCCTTGAAGAACAAAAAGTTGTCAGGCTGATGCCAAACAGCTTTTAGCCATCACTGACAGGAGTGTGATGGGAGTTTTTGAGCTCTGTGGATGAAGCACAGCATTTCCATTTTGCTCATGCAGTACATCCCTCTCTTTAATTTTATAACACAGAGGTGGCTTTGTACCCCATTTGTGGCCAGGGAAAACCTCACAGCAGTGGTAGGGGTGGAACCTGACAGGTTTTCACTGTGTGAGTCCCCAGCACTGAAGCTGAGGCCAGTTTTCTTCAGGAGCTGACAAACAAGGGATGTGGTGGGCTGTGGTGTCGTCCAGGCTACACTTGAATTACATATTTATCTCAGACTGAGCTTGTTGGGGGAGAAAAAGGTAACCTCCACTCATTCTGGAAAGGGATGACAGCATTTTAGAGCTGGAGGAAGGGTGTCTTAGATAAACTGCAGGTCAGGAGTACTTCAGGAGGGTTACAGCAGCCAGTACAAAGCTACCATCTCTCCACTCTTCATTACTGTGGTGCTCCTGGCAGAGCTGCTGGATGATAGTTCAGTACGATGGCACAACAATAGAATTAGGAAGAAAAGATGTAAGCCCTACTAAAATTATTAGTCACTTGTATCAGGCTGTGTCTTACTCTGTGCTGCCCTGGCCCAGTCCTTTGTGCTGCAGTATTCCTGAACCTCTGCTTTTTCCCCTGTCCCTCCCTCCTGTCTCCTCTCCTCTCCCTAAGCAGAGAAATGCCTGCACCCACCTAAACACTTTCCATCCAGAACTCTTCACCAGTAAATTGCTGGTGTGAGCTGGGGTGGAGGGAGGGTCAGTGTGTGACTGCAGGTCTCTGGAGGATGATGGGTGAAAAAGCAGTTTGTGTTGTCACAGTCCTGGGCCCTGGAGAAGTGTGAGAGGAGAAGCATGGTAGAAAAAAAGGTCGACTTTGCTTTCCACCTACCACCACAGACAGAGTGGTATCTCTGGGGAGAGCAGGGAACTGATGTAGGGAAGGATAGATAGCCCCATCCATGTCTTCCCACAACTGACTGAGCTCTTAACCAGACTTGAAAGTATTTCAATACTTAGTCCTATTGTGACAATTTTTTTGTAATTATCATGAAAGCCAGAAGTGGCAGTGACTGTCACTATGTGGAGGTAATGGTGGTGGATGAAAGAAGACAACGTTTTTCATATAATCACCTCACTTTGTATGAGAAATGTCTGACAGGAGCCTTAGGGACTGATCCATCCCTCTCAAGGTGTCCCACAGGGAGAGGAGACAGCTGAATTCCTTTGCAGGTCTTTGTGCTGACAGGCTTCCATTGCATTTAATTTTCATTAGCTTTGAATAAATCATCGTGGTAAACAGCATTTCAACCAGGAACCCGTACACAACACTGTCTCTGTCCCCATCCACTTGTGTTTTTCCTTGCTCTTGAGTGTGACATAATTTATACTGTACAAATGTGGGGTTCATGTTTATGAAGCAAATGCCAAGTGATGTGAAGGAGAACAAGCATGTGAATAACAGAAGCACTTTGTAATGGCCTTTGCTGGCACTCCTACAAGCAAAACTTCTGTAAATGGTACAGATTTGGGGACAGACATTTAGCATCAACTCAAAAGAGACCTTTTCTGCCTGTATCTCACAGTGCTGCTTCTCCTCTTTCTCCTTTGTGCTTGCTGGGCCTCTTTTTCTCTCTGATGTGTGTCTCTCTCTCTCTTTCTCCTGTTTTGTTAACTGGCTTTTCTAAACTTGTCCAATTCAGGCTTTTGTCAGGGAAACATTCAGGATTTTGTAAATGGGATCCGGTTTCAGCATATTGCACACAGCCTGGAGCAGCTTTTGAGACCACATAATCACTTAACCTTTTTTAAACAGAGAAAGAAAGAAAGGCAGGAAGAGCCAGAGAAGTGTAGCTTTACCTGTAGCTTGGTATGTATTTGGGCAACCATGTATGAGGAGTGAATGCAAAACTCCAGACAGACTCATGGGAGTCACAGTGGGAGGAAAACCAGAAATGTTAAAGACCTGCTTTTTGAAGTGGAAAGAGTTTCTGTCTTGCAATGCCCTTAATGAGCAGGGACTCCACTGAGTCCTTCTGAGAGCTCGGAGTCACTCATTTGTCCTTTCAGTCAGCTGGGGAAGTGTGACTGTCCTGGCTCCAGCTTGCTCTTCGGTATGTTCGTCCCAGCCCAGGAATCCCATCCATGAGGATCTCCCCTCTGCTTGGACCTGGAGTTGCTGGTCTCAGAGTAAATTACTGCCATATTAGAGAGTAACTGTTCAGACCCATTGCATGGCTGATTCCTGACCTCTTCATGAGCCTTGCAGACATTTTCTCAATTTCCACAATGACAGCCCTTACCAGCACGTCTCCCTCGGCTCAGACTGAAATTTGGGATGTCATTGCCCACAGTGTGCAGCTCTGACAGGGTTCATTGTCAGGGAGGGGGATTGTCTTTGCTGTGGGGGGGCCTCCTGCAGCAGACCCCAGAGGGAACACCCAGCAATTCAGGCACCACGACCTGTGGAGGGGGTCAGGATGTCACACTTGCTGCTCAGCTGTCACGGCAAAGACTTGCAGTGCCAGAGTTACTCTGGTTCATTGGATTACACATGAAAGCCTCTGCATGGAGAGCAAAGCATTTCTGAGCAGGAGTTTGAAATAACATGGAATGACTGGGACCCAAAATGACAGCCAAGGGGGCAAGGGAAGGCTGTGGAGACAGATGGTTTCCCCTACAGAAAAGCATTCTGCAGAGAGGGGTATGCCAAAGGGTGTCCTCTTCCAAGAGGGAGGGATGTTGGCCAAGGCTGCAGGGGGGTGAGGACTCAGGGATATGCTCACAAACCTCGCAGGGCTGTGGCTGCCATTCCCCAGTGCCTGCAGATGGGAAGCTGCAGACCAGCCTCTTCCATCCAGGAAAGCTCCACTGTAATGCACATCCCACATCCCAGAGCTTCTGGCCCTCAGCCCTGGGCAGCAGGGCTGGCTGTCAAGTAGAGAATCCCACCAGGCCATCCTGGAGCTGCCCAGGGAATCTCTAGAAGTGCTTAAAAAGCATGCAGATGTGCTGCTTAGGGACATGATTTAGTGGTGGAGCTGGCAGGGTTGGATGAATGGTTGAACTCAAGGATCTTAGAGGTCTTTTCCAACTTCAACAATTCTGTGTTGGGCTCAGTTAGAAGTGCCCTGGACTGGCATTCTGTAGTTAAAGTAACTGTGAGAAATTTGTCATGCCTTTTAAATTCTTCATTAAATTTCAGATTTTGCCAGGTGAGGGCCTTGCATTTTTCTAAGTTTCTTGTCTCTGCTCTTAGAAATATTGGTGATTTCTTTGCTAAGACAGGATGACTGGCTTAACCCACACTTCTATCCACCAGCAGCTGTTGCTTCAGACTTGGGATGGACTGGCATGGGGTATCCTCTAATAACAAACTCATAGAGTTTTAGTGGATCTTTCCATTTCTTTGTTTGCTTTTTTGGACCGTTCAACATGAAAGCTTTGTAAATTGGACCTGGATTGAAGTTCAGATCAATGTACAAAAGTCTGTCACACTTCTAAGACTTCCTTATGTATTGAAAAGATGCTGACTCTTCTTAAGTCCCAGTAAAGCCACTGAGAACTGAGGGGAAAAACATCTTCAGAAAATGAAGCCTCATGTGACAAGCAAAGAAATTGAGAAAATGGTCAGCGTGACAGGAATCTGAGTTTTTTCCTTTGGTCTTGGCTAAGGACTTTGTGGAATATGGTAACAATTAGAGTGTGATTATGGGGCCGCATTTTGCCTTCAGCTGCAATAGCGTGGTTTGGGTATTACTCTGTGAGATGGTCTGGTGCAATTGCCTTGCAGACACAGAAATTCTGGGGTTGTGCTTTGCAGAAGCTTAGTGCAGTGGCCAGAGCAGTCCAGTAGACATTCAGGTGCATCAGGCTGGGTGGTGAATCCCTTCTAAGGAAAACAGTTTGAGCTGGTATGAGGCAGAGTGATACGCTGGGGCTGCCTCTCAGGCAAAGCTGGCCGTAAGACTTGACAACAGTTTCTTGTTTGCTCACGTCCTGTGCTCACCACAGCCCGTTCTGGTGCCTTTTGCAGCCCGGCCCAGGTTCACTCAGCCTGCCAAGATGAGACGGAGAGTGATCGCCCGCCCCGTTGGCAGCTCCGTCCGCCTCAAGTGCGTGGCCAGCGGCAACCCCAGGCCTGACATCACGTGGCTGAAGGACAGCAAGCCCCTCACTCCCCAGGAGATTGGGGAGAACAAGAAGAAGAAGTGGACGTTGAACCTGAAGAACCTGAAGCCGGAGGACAGCGGGAAGTACACGTGCCGGGTGTTTAACAAAGTTGGAGAAATCAATGCCACGTACAAAGTTGAAGTGATCCGTAAGTGTGGCCTCTGGGAGGGAGAGCAGAGAGGGGCTTTGGGGAGGGGGCTGGCTCAGTCCAGACAGTGTGATGGCAAGGGTGCAGTGCTGATAGCTGGACATGGAGATGGGGAAGTGCTAAAAACATCAGAGGAAACGTTACTGAAACTCTAGAATGAACCTGAAACCTGGGGACAAAACAGAGCAGCAACAAGACAATTTAGGAGCTGAAATGAGGACAGGTACTTGAGAAACAATCATCTCCACAGGCACCTGCATGGTGGAAGTTCACCATTGCCCAGTTCAGTCTTCTACAAGAGAGTCAATTCAAGGACAGACTGAGAGCTAGCAGAGAAAATCCCTTTCAAGTACCATGGGGGGAAGTATCTAGGATAGCCCAGATTAGTGTGTCAGAATGGGTGAAACCAGTCAATTCAAAATTTAATCTAGAAGTCTCCCAAGGGAATTTGCAGAAATCTTATGTCTGTAGTGACCAGCCAGCCAAGGCTTTAGGGCCAGATTCTAAGACGTTTCAGACGTTCAGACGTTTGGCCATCTCAAGGTCTAGGCAGGTACAAATTAGTTACTAAAAACAAAACCCAAAACACCCTCTAGGGTCCTGTCTGTATCTTTAGATGCCTACATAGCTTTAAAGATTCAATCCTCAGAAGATGAGCTGTGGGGGATGACCCTGCATTGTGGTGAGGTAAATTGCTCTTCTTACTATCTAGCTATTCTGATTCTTGCTCTCTAATCTCCTGTTTCCCCTATTATTGCTGAGGATAATTATACTCAAATCCATCCTAAGTTTACCAGAGAAGAGCTCTTATTCTTAAATCATTGTGCTTTGCCTATGACATTATCAGAAGTTGTCATGGAAATGATTGCAGAGTAGCCAACTCAAGAAAGATGAGAAGATGAGCTGAGTGGAGGGAAGATTGAATAGCCTTCATTAGTGAGGAGCAGGGGCATGGAGGGCTATTTCCAGCCACTTGGAAAGCATGTTGTTTGTCTCTGCATACATTTTAGCATGAGAAAGTTTATCCCAGTGTGAAAGATGGTTCTTAAAGGTAAAGATCTGTTCTCTGATAAGTCCTTTCTCTAGAATCACAGGAATTAAAAGCACATGTGGGAAGCTCTGTTGGGCTCTAAAGGCACAAACCTGCTGGACATCTGGGATTGATAAAGATGCAGCTGTGTGGAGACAGTAAAAACATGTGTTTACACTAAAACCAGGAGCACAGGCAGGGAAATGAATCAAGCCCCATCCTAATGGCAGCTGTGGCATTTTCACTTCATCAAAACCAGACAGCACCAGGAACAAGCCCCTTTCTGTGTCCCTGTTTATCTTGGTTTTTATCAACTTAGAGATGTATGTAACCTTTGTTTTCATTAGCTTTTGCTGGCTAGGAGTGAAAACAGTAACCAAAGCTGGAACCAGAGTCAAGGAGATAAGGGCATTAAGCAGTTTTCAGACATCTTTCTATTTTTAACATCATTCTGTGGAGCATTACAGGTTTTATTCAATTTCCTCCTTCTTTCCCCCCCAACTCTGAGCCTCCCCTCCTAAGTCCTGCTTTTCTGAGTCTCAGTCTCCCCAGCTGTGATTGCTGCTCACAGTCCCAAGGCAAAGCCTGCAGGGACCACTGTGGTATTTTTGTTTCCCAAGCACATCTTCAGAGCCCTCATTATTGAACGTATCCCGAGTTTTTGAAAGAGGGTCCATTGTTCCTTCCTCTCACTCCAAAGCCAGTGCTGGTGGGAGCTGTTTTGTTATGTGCTCAATCCAACAGTGTTTGCCATCAAAAGGAGTTGATGATTGCCAGCAGTTACCACCCACTGTGATACCATAATTTCTTCTGTGCCTAGGATAGAGGTTTGCAGTACCTCCTTGTCTGGAAACTGTGACTGATTTATCTGATCCTAACACTAAAAAAAAATCCAAACATTCCTCAGAATGAGGCATACATTTTTCCTTTCACTTTATGTGGTGTTGACACAGACTTACAGTCATGCTGGAAAGGATGGTCTTGTGAAGTTCTTCAGTTTGATTTCCTTTCCCTCCATCTTGTTCCCTGCCTTACCTGAGACTTGAAGCAAAAATAATTTATGAAAAAAAAAAAAAGATTTTGTTATTGGCTAGAAAAGCAAAAGCCTTCTGAGCTCATCCTCCACAAAAATTTTTCTCCATAGTGAGTGTGGTGAAGATTATACCAAAGAAAGGAATGATAAAAGCAGGGAGGTGGGGATGAATGAAAGTCTTCCTTGGTGGCAGTGCCTGTGGTCTCAGGTCTTCCAGCACTTTTTGACATGGCATGGGATCACTCCCAGTAGAGTTGTGTCCCCATGAACAGCTGCCAGGCCCAGCTGGAGAGGTGACAGGTATCTCCTGAAGGACTTCCAGACCAAAGATGAGAATATCCATAGCCTGCTGTAGTCTGTGAAAGGAGGGGTTTTTTCCCATCACATTTTGTCTGTCTGTAGGGAACATTGGAAAAGGCCAAAGGAAGAAAGAATATGTCTCACCCCACCCCTCACTGTCCCCAAACTGGGGGTAACCACAGTAGTTCTGGTGTGGGTTCTTAACAGATAAGTATTTGTAAATAATCTGGTAAAAACCTGAGGCTGTGTCTCAGAACACAGAAAGGCTCTGTCTTGCAGCCTGTAAGTGGACATGTAAATGTCATGGCTGCAAGAGACACACCATCACAGAATCACAGGTAGGAGAGTTGTTCAGTGTGCAGAAGAGAGGGATGAAGAAAATCTTCCAAAATACAAGGGCTCAGAGGGAAACCATACTTTACTCCAGTTCTGGGGCAGGTAGAAAAGGAACTCCCTTGTTATAAACAGGAAGATTCAGGTTGAGCATGAGAACAGACTTGCTAAGCCTGAGACAGTGGAGGAGTTCTCTGGAGAGATGGGATACCATATACCATTGGAGGCTTTGGCAGAGGCTGGGCAAATGTTTGCAGAAATCTCAGCCTGCCCTGGGTCAGGGAGTTGGACTAGACTACAACCTTGCATCCCTCCTATACCTTTTTCCTGTGTTTCTGCAACTGCAAGTTACTGAGACTGGCAAACACCTTTCCCCATGGGGCTCCTTGTGTTTCTGTGCAGAGAGGACGAGGTCCAAGCCCATCCTGACAGGGACACACCCCGTCAACACGACGGTGGACTACGGTGGGACCACATCCTTCCAGTGCAAAGTGCGCAGCGACGTCAAGCCCGTCATCCAGTGGCTGAAGAGGGTGGAGTACGGCACGGAGAGCAAGTACAACTCCACCATCGATGTCGGGGGGCAGAAGTTCGTCGTGCTGCCCACGGGGGAGGTCTGGTCCCGCCCAGATGGTTCCTACCTGAACAAACTGATGATTACTCGAGCCAAGGAGGAGGATGCGGGGATGTACATTTGCCTCGGGGCAAACACCATGGGCTACAGCTTCCGCAGCGCTTTCCTCACTGTCCTGCCGGGTGAGTTGTGGCATTTTCCCCCATCTGCACCCCTGGTCTGCATCATGGTGTTTGTTAACTCAACTACTGATGCCCATTGGCTCCCTAGCCCTCTGTGGTGCTGTGCTGATTTAGGCTAGCCCAGTTCTGACAAGAATGAATGGGGGACTAAATCAGTCCTGATTTAAGTCAGTCCCTGAAATCCTGTTGATGATATTTCCTTTTCTCCCTTCATGGGGAATAATCACAGAACGGGTCGGGTTGGAAGGGACCACACAGCAGGTCGTCTGGTCCAACCTCCCTGCTCAAGCAGAGTCAGTCCAGAGCACGTGGCACAGGGTTGTGTCAGGATAGTTCTGGAGTATCTCCAGTGAGCGAGACTCCAAACCCTCTCTGGGCAACCTGTTCAATGCTCAGTCACTGCACAGTAAAGAACATTCTTCCTCATGTTCAGGTGGAACCTCCTGGGCATCAGTTTCTGCCCTTTCTTCTTGTCCTCTGCTTGGCATCATGGAGCAGAGCCTGATCCATGCTCTTGACACCTCCCTGCAGATACTTACAGACATTGATGAGGTCCCTTCTCAGTTATCCAGGTGAAATAAATTGAATTATCTGTTCCTGTATGAAAGAGGAGCAAGCTGGGAAAAGATACTGCAGTTGCAGACACTAAATCACTTCAGTGATAGGTTGCAGGATGGGAGAGGGGAACTGAATAACAGCACAGTTTGCATCCTCATTCCCTAACATTTCCCCTTTCTCTTGCCCTTATTTATATTGCTTTTACTGGTAAAAGGAAACAATGATGCAGGCCCATAAAATGAGAGAAGAATAAAAACTGTCCGGGTCACAAGGAAATGAAATGAATGAGTGTGAAAACCAGAATGATTGATTGGTTAAATTCTTGCCCAATGGTCCCCTGGGGCCCCTGTACCAAACTCACAGCTGCTGCCTTCTCTGCCCAGACCTCAGAGCCGGTGGCCACATCCAACTGAGACTGTATCAGATGTGTTTGAGATACACTGTCCTTGCCTGGTCATTCTCTCCTTTGTCTTCTGAGTATGCAGTTCTACCCTGATAAATCTTTTGGATTTAGGACTACACTCTAACTGAAAGGCCTATCAATACCAAGGGAAAACTGCATGGGTGGGATTTAACTTAAAGCCTCTGGGAGTTTCTGACCTATGAAGGTCTGATCCAGCTCCCACTGAAATAGGGGAGAATTTCCATGGATTTAAATGGGACTGTAAGGAGGCTTCATGCCAGAACCAGAGCCTGCAGGCCTGTTGTTATTGGCAGTGATGGAGCAGGAGAACCCAGCTTGCCCTAAGATGGAAAGATGTGGTTGTAAAGCCATGAGTTGAAAAAGACCTTTTTGCTTGTAAATCTACCAGATTTCACACAGACAGCTCTGAGGAACATGGATGAATATTAAAACGCTTTCGTTTCAGCCCAGCATAGGATTTCTACCAGCCAACATGAAGACTTCTGTTTTCATGGTCAGCTGATGGGTCAGTTCTCTGATCCTGTCATGTTTTTGACAGGGGGCTGGACCAGACTCCCCTTACAGCCTAAATTATTTTGTGATTTTCAGTGTTGGTGAATCAAGGTTTCATCTGTTGAGGTCAAAATACAGGTCCTCCTAACTTCAAAGAGACCACATGTTATATATTTAACATTTCAGACTACCCATAGGATTATTTGTCAAGGAGAGAAAAAGACATTAGTGTCTTAAAGAAACTTAGCTTGAAAGTGATACATGTTTGAATGTAGCATTTTGAATGATTTAGATAGCCCGTGGTGTTTGAAGTTTCCTGGGTGTCTCCCTGCAAGCTGAATTCTGTGCCTGGGTATGTTTCAAGGCATTGGATATTCAGCTGGTAGCTATCTAGACAAGGATTTTCATAGCTAGAATCCTACCCCAGGACTATTTTGGGTCTATAAATCAGGAGATCAGGCTGAGAAACTGGAGTGGCTGTCCAGGGATATACAGACTGCCAACAGCAGAGAGATAAAGGAGGAGGTAGTTGTGAAAGATGATGTCAAAAGCATCTTACCTCCTCCAGTAGCTGAAT
The DNA here is from genome assembly GCA_013399225.1 of Rhipidura dahli. Classification (NCBI taxonomy): domain Eukaryota; kingdom Metazoa; phylum Chordata; class Aves; order Passeriformes; family Rhipiduridae; genus Rhipidura; species Rhipidura dahli. The sequence goes on along the minus strand of VXAC01000650.1, from coordinate 715,042 downwards.
TTATTGCCCTTGAAAAGCCAACAGCAGCTTCAGAGAGTCTGTCTGGAGGTAGAGCCCATTTGGTGTAGAAAGCTGGGGACACACTTCAGTGCTGAGTGAAATTTCAGTTCTCCATGGCTTGGGAACCAAGGAGGGACCACCAGCTCACCGCCACCTTCAGCCTTCTTCCCAACCCCACCAGAAACTCAAGACAGCACCTCCAAAACCCCACTTTCATTCTCCCTGCCATGATGGAGCTCTGTTGGGTAGCTCCAGGATTGCTGGACAGGATTGCTGAGGAGTGTCTGAAGCCCTTGCAGGCAGAGCTACACCTGGCAGAGGTGGGTGGGCAGGGTGCTGTGGCTGTGTGCAACCCGACTGTGCCTCCTGGGCTGCTGACAGTGAGGTTTTACTGACATGTCCTGTCTTGTGTCCTTCAGTCTGGGCAGCAAAACCCACTCCATAACAGAGTGAGCGTTAGGAAATTCTCTCAGGCTGGCTCTAGTGTGCATCCATTAAAGCTTGGATAAGAGAGTTATAAAATCCCCCAAAGACTCCCCTCCCGACCCCTAAACTAGAGAAAATGAGTTGCTTGTCCTTCCAGGAGCACTGAGAAGCAAAGCAGTTACCAAACGTCACGTGCTGGCTTGATTTCTCCCTTGTTACGTGGTCTGGCAGGGTTGCCAGACAGCCTGTGCAGCAGCCAGCCTGAGTGTGACATCTGTTTCGAATCCACTTTGCCTGCATTTAATTAACTCTTTCTGTCTCTCTCCTGCCACCACGTCCAGACCCCAAGCCTCCCAGCGCACCTGTGCCCCCTTCCTCGGCCAGCAGCCTGCCCTGGCCCGTGATCATCGGCATCCCTGCCGGAGCCGTCTTCATCTTTGGGACGATCCTGCTGTGGCTGTGCCAGTCCAAGAAGAAGCCNTATATATCTATATCCATCTATATAAATATATATATAATAGAGAAAGAGAGAGAAAAGAGATTTTTTTTTTTAATTATTGCAATCAGGATGTAGCCAAGGAATAATGAAGGAACTCCAAGTCACAGCAGAGAGGCAGCTGTCTCCAGCAGCAGAGCCTTCCTGGATATTTTAATCAAAGTGGCAACAAGTGAGATGGGACACAGGGATGTGGACCACCACCTCCTTCCTTGTGTCACTTAAAGGAGCAGGTAGAGCAAGAGGTGTGTGTGGTACTTTTCTGGATGGGCACAGCTGTTCCTGTGCCTGCTGTGCTTCATTTGCTTTGGTGAGAAGCCCCCAGACCTGCTCCAAGTGACTCGAGCTCTGATGTACTTGAGGTTTAGTGCCAAAGCACCTGGAGACATAACCCATNGTGCATCCATTAAAGCTTGGATAAGAGAGTTATAAAATCCCCCAAAGACTCCCCTCCCGACCCCTAAACTAGAGAAAATGAGTTGCTTGTCCTTCCAGGAGCACTGAGAAGCAAAGCAGTTACCAAACGTCACGTGCTGGCTTGATTTCTCCCTTGTTACGTGGTCTGGCAGGGTTGCCAGACAGCCTGTGCAGCAGCCAGCCTGAGTGTGACATCTGTTTCGAATCCACTTTGCCTGCATTTAATTAACTCTTTCTGTCTCTCTCCTGCCACCACGTCCAGACCCCAAGCCTCCCAGCGCACCTGTGCCCCCTTCCTCGGCCAGCAGCCTGCCCTGGCCCGTGATCATCGGCATCCCTGCCGGAGCCGTCTTCATCTTTGGGACGATCCTGCTGTGGCTGTGCCAGTCCAAGAAGAAGCCCTGCTCCCCTCCAGCCGCTGCCCCCGCGCACCGGCAGCAGCCCCGCGACAGGATCTGCGTCTCCCAGGTCCCCGACAAAGACTGCATCTCCTCCATCAACTACGAGGAATACGTCGCCCAGCAGCAGCATTTACTGTCCCAGGGGCCCGCCCTGGCCCCTGCCATGGCCTCCAAAATGTACCCAAAGATTTACACGGACATCCACACCCACACCCACTCGCACGTGGAAGGCAAAGTGCACCAGCACCAGCACATCCAGTACCAGTGCTGAGGGTTGGCCCTGTGGACAGTGGCTCGTTTGGGCTTTTCCTTGTGGTACCTCAGCAGAGACTGCTCCAAGCCAGCTCTCACTGCCAGCAGCAGGCAAAGCAGACAGAGAAGATTATATATGTAATNAAAAAAAACAACACAAAAGAGTCTGGAAAAACTAATTTCTGTTCACAAGGTGAAATGCCAGGTGCTTCTCAGTCGTGTTCAGCACAATCAGCTAACCAAGCTGGTGGGTTCAGTTTCTGCGAGGTGAAGGCATCTTGTTTCCCATGGGATGTTCAGCTCCACTCCCCTGGTCCTAGGACTGAGTGCCACTGCCAGGAAAAAGGAAAAGAAGGAAAGAGGAACATTGTACAGAACAGCTTTATATTTATATTTAAGAAATAATAATTAATAATAATAATAATAATAATTGAACTGCTGATGGTGAAGAAAGCAAAACACACTGTCCTTCTCTGATGGCTTACGGTGACAAGCTACTGGATTTTCTGCATCAATGCAAAATACACGAAAGCGTTAGAAAAAATAGTAAGAAGCAAAGAGAGTGAAATAATCTTGTAGGAAAACAATGCATTTGAGAAATATCCACCTAGGTTGTGTGTGGTTGTCCCCTCCCCTCAGATATCATTTTGGAAATGGTAAAAAATTGCAGTTCAAACAACAGTAAAAGCAGAAAGAAGAGGAGATAAATAAGGACCGTTTTAAATACCTATATGGACTGGGAATAAATCCAATTGCAAAATATAAAATCTTTGTAATTCTATATAGAGTTTAAACAGAAGTCATGTATATTTAATTTATTTTGTTAAACAAGAAAAAAAATGTATGATATTTTCCTCAAAACAGGCATTTCTATACGTATTTTTGATCAAAGAAAATAAAGATTTTTTTTTTTTCAGGTTCTGTAGATGCGATGCTCAGAACACACTTGATGTAGCTTGTGACCAACTGTGCTTCTCCTAACCTGGAGGCCACCTGTCTCTATGCCTTTTCACACTAGCCAGGTGTCATCTCCTATCACCTCAGGTGCTGCTGGTGCCATCCTGTCCGTCAGAAACTGACCTTTTCCACTGTCTGTATTCTGACTGGGAGGGTCTGCAGTGGCCAGGTCACTCCTCGTGGACCCCAGCCATCTTCAGTAGCAGAGTTCTCTGCTCACAGGGAAAGCTGTTTTACTATGCATTTTTTGGGGGGGCGTGGGGAGGATGTTCCATTAGATTTTTAAACACAAACCTGCAGTGGTTTGTTGCTTTCTTTGTTTGTTGGGGTTTTTTTTTAAGAAAATTTTGTAAATCAAAGCATAATAATTTGTGAGGCTGTAAAAGGAACTTTGGCCTCGGGGTGCTTGGAGGGGAAACCATGAAATGTAGGTGAAACACTTAATTTGTAGCTGCAGCTGCTTTAGGAGCCAGTGGAGGGTGAGCTGGGCACAGAACACAGGAACTGCTCCCCTTCGGGGGGGCTGAAACCTTCCTTCTGCTGCACACCATGGAGAGGTACCCAGCTCTTCAGGGGCAAAAATTTTCTTTGGAGAAAGCAGGTTTAGCAATGTTGCAACTGTTTCTCTTCTTTTCATTTAGAGTTTGATGGTTAAAAAAAAAAAAAAAAGAAAATTTGAAACACGCTGCTTTTTAAGTTTGGAGTTCCTTCCTTCTCAAGCCTGTTCCATGAAAGACATCCTCACCAAACCAGCTGCTCCATTTAAAAGTGAAACACTTTATTTAATCTGAAACAAAGCTGTGCTTCAGGCTTTGCTTTTCTCTGAACATTTCTGAAGGTATTTGCTGTGTGTTGACCCACAGTGATTTTTTCTGGTGGTTTGTTTGAATCACCAGCAAACCAAACAGTTCCCTGTTTGCTCAGCCGTGGTGCTGTGAGATGGGGCCCCGAATCAGTGAAACATGTCAGCTCCTGCTTTCTTCACCAATACATTCTGCTCCAGAAAGTCCCTTTCTTGCCTTACGAGTATGTTATCCATGCAATAACCTCTGGAGGAAGACCATCCCTCCTGATGGTCCCCCTGTGGAAATTGTAATAAAGCAACCAATTGATAACTAGTATTTTTCAGCAGGAGGGTTCAGCTAAACTTTGTTAACACAAATTTATGAAATCCCTAAAATTCAGATTAATGATATCTTCATATGCATCCTCTCAGCTTCAGGGAGAGCTGAGAGGATCTTAAATGTGAGCACTGTTACATAAGTCACACATGCAAGGCATGGTTTAGGCAGGAGTTCTTAATGGCTGTACTATACTGAGTCATTTCATTAAAAAAAAAAATAAGCCTGTATACACTAAGGGCATCACCTTTATTTCAAGAAGACAGTAAGTGTATGTTTCCATGAGAGACACTAAGGGCTACATCTCATATTTTGTGCCTGTGAGAAGCCACTTACTACACCATAGTGTCCCAAACTCCTGCACATTCCAGCAGCATCAGGGGCATGGCAAAGGGCAGCATTCCCCTGTAAGCCCGTGGCCTTTCCCTGCTCTCTGGGCCGGTGTTGCAGCAGGGAGACGCTTCTGACCCAGGCTCTGTGAGTGGTGCTGACACCAGCTTCAGACATGGAGGTGAACACTGGGTTTGTGTGGTTCAGCCCTAAAAGCAAACCCTGGGAGATTTTCTAATGGCACCAGTTCATGTGGCAGCTCTGTCTCTGAGCCCCAGAGGGAGTTAAGAGAAGCACTCCTGCTTTTCCCATACAGCACAGAATTCCAGGCGGTGTGTAGCACTCTCCACCCGTGCCTTCTGCCCTTTGTGACCCAGCTCCATAGTGCTGGATCATGCAGTCAAAAACTTCACATTTTGCCAGGTGGCTCAAGTGGAAGTAGTGGCTTCTTCTGGCCCTTTAAAGCTCCTGAATTAAAGATAAATCTCTAGTGCTGCTGACAGAGCTCTCCAAAGGCAAAGGTTGCATTAAACTACTAAACCACCCATCGTGGACGACGCATCAGCCCAGGGCAGCTGCAGCTCTCAGCCATGGCACTGAGAAGGCAGCTCTGGATTTGGGTGCACCATGAGAGATGCTATAAAGGTCTTGATGTGCAGAAAGCGTGGGGATTTCATCCTGCCCCGGGTATCTGCTCCATCTTGAGCACCAAAAATGGTGTGAAGTTTTCCCCCAGGAAAATACCATCGTATGCTCTGTTTAGGAGGGGCTGGGGTTTTTGTTTGGCCTTGCACTGGCTGGCTGTGCCTAGGTGGACTTCACATTTTTGAGGAATTCGTATTCCTTCACAGGGTATCTGTAAGCACTCTTCTGAGTCACTCTGTCCCAAGCCCTACTGCATGGCATTGGATTTTAGGGCTTGATTGTGCCTTGCATACATTGCGAAGTCTTCCGTAGTTTAAATAAATTCTGTCATGCTTGTGTATGAATATGTTTTTTATTCAGTGGGAAAAGGTTTGGATGCTTCTTCATTCCTGAATAGAGGGTGTTCAAAGAAAACCGTTGTCTTGTTGGTAGTAACTGACCCTATGTTGAGCACAGAAGACTTTGTATTTTATGTATTTGTATACATATGCATATAGGCATATAGATGTACATGCCAGCCTGTGATACAGAAGGCAGTTGTACTTTTAAAACCATGGAGCTTCAAAGATCAAAGGAATTTTAGGCTTAAAGCTCACTATCTTTGTTAATTTTATTTGCATTACAGATCAAACATGGTTTTACCTGCCAGTTTGTGCATGGCATTTTTGAACTTTGTATGGACAATCTTTCTGTGGTCGGTCCCTTTTGAGCTGAAAACTTACCAGACGTTGAAGATAAAAAGTGTTCTGTGGTTTTCAGTCAGTGACAAATGCAGTAACTGAACACATCAAAGGAGACAGAATGGCACTGTGTGTCTGTGGCTTTGTAATAAAAGTTGCAGAAAAAAAGGAATAAAAGCCTGGAATTGTGTTAATATATATTAGAGTTCTGTGTTTTGAAGGGAAGGATGGCTCTGTGTGGGTGGGTGTGTGTGTTAGCACACATCAGGAGTGGGTGCTGGCAGGACAAAGCAGAAAATATTGTAAAGTTACCTTTGTGCCACATCTTGGTCCAATACTTTGTGTGGGTTCTGTGCATCTAGCAGAGGCATTATTTTTTTAATGGTTTGGGAAAGGTTTCTGTTTTGTAATAAAAAGGGGGAGTTTTTAATCTGTTCACTTCTAGAGCCAAATGCTATAACTGCATTAGGAGCCAAATTTTAATTAGCAAGATGAAATTTTGGAGTACCTGGAGTGGAGCAGGGATTTCAAGGCCAAGCTCAGCACCTCCACCTTTTCTGAGGCAAACCTATGACTCTCACTACTCACTCCAGAGGCAGCAAATGTCCAAGCCATGACATCTCAAGTTCAGAAAAGCTGGCCCTCATTCAAACTTCATCTTGACCTGACTTGGGCCTCTGACCCAAAGATCCCTGGGCAGAAATTGCACACTTGGGGTGGGAAAGAGGAAATATTTCTCTGTTGACTCCATTTCTGTGGCTGTCTGAAGCTCTTGAGAGGTTTGAAATACTGGAATAAAGACCTAGGGGAAGATGAAGAGATGAGCAAACCCTGGGAGGTGGTCAGATATTAGTGGAGAATTTCTCATGGCTTTCCTACCTGGGCAGCACCTCTGCCTACATGTGGTACTTTGAGCATCCCCAGGACTCCAAACTGATGATTAACATGGAATCATTTAGATTGGAAAAGATCCTTACAATCATCAAATTATCCCCCACACAGAGCTTGTTCCAGCTCTTGCAGGTGCCAGTGGGAATAAAATCCCTGCAATGCCCATTGGGAAACAAGCTGGACACATGGAGACATTGCAAGGGTTTGACATCTTTGCACTGGCTGGCCCACTGGCAGAGAAAGATGGGGCAGAAATTAATGTCCCCAGTGTGAAGCCAGACACACATATAAATAAGAAATGCACACACTCTGGTAGGAGCTACCAAAGGAAGGGGTAGATGCTGCATCTCAAAACCTTCAAGGCTCAGTGCTTTGTGGACAGTGAGTTTGGCTGCATGGAAGATTTTAGGAATGTTATTGGGATAAAGGGGTGCATCTAACCCAGATTAAGTCATCTAGTGGTCCCTCCTGGCCCTGGGGAAATGCAGCTGAGCTGCAGAGAAAAGGAGATGCTGGAGCATGTCCCTGCCCCTGGCTGAGCCATGCCCATTGTGGCTGCGTGAGTGCCCTCGTGGCATCCATGGGCACACAGCTGCTCAGCCAGGCTGCACAGCCAGCTCCAGCTGCCTCCAGGCAGGATGATCCCAGCACTTCCCAGCTCAGTGCTGCTGTCACAGCGTTATTTATATGAACTGGGGCTCTGTGCTGACAGCATTGTACCGGCAGCAGTGGGACCCTGCGTGTACCCACACCCATCCTCTGCAGCATTGCAGGGTCTGTCATTCCAGTGTGCTGGCATGGGTTAGGGGCTGTCATCCTTCATGTCCTTTGCTGACCAGCTGAGGGAACGGGGTGGTTTAGTCTGGGGAAGAGGGGGCTCAGGGGGACATCATTGCTCTCTACAGCTACATGAAAGGAGGCTGCAGTGAGGTGAGGGTTGGTCTCAATGAGGACGAGAGGAAATGGCCTTAAACTGCACCAGTGGAAGTTCAGATTAGATAACTGGAAAACGTTTTTCACTGAAAGAGGGGTTAGGCATTGGAATAAGTTTTTCAGGGAGATGGTGGAGTCACTACTTCTGGAAATGTTCAAGAGGTGATTGGATGTGACTCTTGGGGACATGGTTTAGGGGTGATGATGGTGATGCTGGCTTGACAGTTGGACTGGATGATCTTGAAGTTCTCTTCCAACCTTGATGATCCTGTAAGTGCAGAGAGCACCAAGACACAGAACCAAACCAGTGAGATAAATTACAAGGCCACCAACAAATATTGCCCTTTAAATCTTTGAATCTCAAACTAGATATAAGGAAAAAATTCTCTTACGCTGAGGATGGTGAAACACTAGGTTGCCCAGAGAGGTGGTGGATGCCCCATCCCTGGAAACATTCAGGATCAGGTTGGACAGGGCTCTGAGCAGCCTGATCTAGTTGAAGATGTCCCTGCTCATTGCAGGGGATGGGACTAGATGACCTTTAAGGGTCCCTTCCAACCCACTCCATTCTGTTAATCTGTGATCCAAACGTGCTGGGATGGGTTAGGGTCTGTCATCCAAATGTGCTGGGATGCACCCAGGCCACCTGCCAGGTCAGTTCTGTATTCTGGACCCGGCAAAAAATGCTAATGATTAAGGAGCTGTAGGTACAGACTTTCTCTTCACTTTATCTTACCAGTAAAGCATTTCTTGGCCCAAGATCCTCAGCTTTTAAAAGTTTGCTACAAATGTAAAAAAGCCATAAGCAAATCTTAACACCAAAAGTGTGGATTATTGCAGTCAGAAATAGGAAGTAAGAGCTGATAAAATCACATTTAAAATACTGGTGCTGGACTGTTAGATGGCACATATATATTGTCTACTTATGGAGTGGAGTCTGAAGAAAAGAGAATGCTCATTTTACGTTTTGTTTAGCCAAAGCACCTTTGTTTGTGTTTACCAGCTTCAGGTCTCTGTGAGCAGCACACAGAACTATGACCTTTATTTGTCCTCATTTGAGTTTACATACTTTTTCTTTCTTTCTTTCTCTTTTGCTTTCTGCCAGTCTGCTGTAATTAGGATTTAACATATCCTCCAATATGCATGGACATCAGCAAAGCAATGAATATTCTTTTTTTTTCCCATTTTCACTAACCAAATCCAGTCCAAAGTGCTATTTCTGTCCGAGCTGATCTATGCTTTAGTGAAAGGAGTAATAAATAACACTTTAGACCAGACTTCAAAATGCCTTTTTTCCTTTGATCTGAGTAATTAAAGTCAAGCTGCTGTTCCTGAGCGTTTTCTGATGGAATTATGTGTGTTACACAGCTCTTCATTTGTATCTTATTAAGCATTATGTGTTATTGATGTTGTTCAAACAATTAGCACCTAAATATGCCCCATATTCTCATAAAGAGGCAGTAGCAGTGTTAATGTTAATGCCCTGGTTAAGAGTTTGCTCCCATCCAGAGTCCAGCATCGTGCTCAAATGCCATTTAATATCAATCAGGCCTTCACTGATGCCCTTCTGAAGTTGTTCTCTTCTGCAATCATTTAACTGTGCAGCGAAGTGAGAAGAAGTCGAACAATAATGTTAAGTAAAAATGGCATCTCTCTTAACACAGGAATTTTTCTAAGTTCATTGCAAGTTTTGCTTATAAAAAAGCCAGCACTTCACGGTGATCGGTCATTTTGACGTTTTTATGGTGGTTTTATTACCCCTGGCTCATTTCCATCCTAAAGAGAACATTTGTAACAATACTTGCTCGCTCTGTTATGATTAGGATTGCGCTTTGTTCGGCTGTTGCTGCGCCCAGTAATGCTCTTGGCACACGTCCTCCCAGACCCTGCGGTGTATTTATTCAAAAGGAAGGAAGAAGAAGTGTCTACTAAAACAGTAAACTACTACTGCTTGTGTTAACCTGGCCATAGCTTCCTTGTGCTGCAGACAATCAGTTAGGAAAGCTGTTGGGCAAACTTGCTCCTTCATTGCTGAAAAAATAAATATTCATGAAGCTTACGGCCGCTTTTTCTTGTGCTTTATTATCGGGATGAAAATGGTGAAAGATTTTAAAGCTAATGATTTAATCAAAGAGATAAGGATGGAGGTCCAGATCCTGAAACCAATGGGAGCTGGGATCTGAAATACCAATGAGGACCTGAGGAAGGGTTTAAGGCAAATTTTGATGAGTTTCTTCAATATTAATGTTATTGTGCATGTAAGGACAGGTTCAACCCAATATTAATATTAATGTTATTAATATTGGAAATTGAAAATACTAATGTTTTCACTAATTCTGTCGAAGACAGGAGTGAAAAGGGGAGTCATGAATGGTAGAGGCGTCAACTAAAAAAAGAGAGGGAGTGGTGTCATGTCACCAGAGGTTTCCAGGGTAAAGTCAAGTCAAGGCTTTGGCCACTCCACATGTGTTGGATCCCAGGAGGCAGCTGGAGCACCCGTGGGGGCTTCCTCAGACCTAGGGCAAACCAGAGCACTCAGTGCCCACTATGTAACAGGCAATTTTTCTTGAGCACGTCACTGCAGAACATCTTTCATTTAACGTGCATTCACGTCTTGCCTGGCTTGCAAAGACAAGTAAGGCTGTTTTAAAGTTAGATTAATCTTTTTTTATTAAGCGAGTTAGCAAAATTAGGAGCAGATTAATCATAAGCTTCCTAAAACAGGGAAGAGAAACTGACACTTCCCAAAGGTGGTTTGGCTTCTGGGTGGAGAGAAAGACCCAAATGTTGTTAGCTCTTCCACTAGAGCCAGCAAGATAAGCTGAATTTGCTATCCAAGTACCATCAAGCAAAAGGATGAACCTGGCTTTGACAATGAAATACAATGCTGGAAAAAATATAGAAATATGCAGCAAATTGGTGAAATGTCCATTTATGTTACCTTTGCCCTAACCTGGTAGAAACCTCAGCAAATAGTGGTGATTTTCCTTATGCTGCTGTGTTCTGCAGCTTGGGAGGCTGGTCATCTCCTGAACTCTCCCTGTCTGTAGGAAAAGGAAACAAAATGAGGATGAGAGGGGAGAGGAGTGCAGGGTGGGATCTCCTGCTGGTCCAGGACTGGAGCTTTCATCACTCAGCTCCAGCCGCTGGGTTGGCCCCAGCCCTGGTCTGCCGTGGAACCCAAGCTGGCCTCTGCTGTGGTTCAATGGGAGCAAAGAGCTCTCCCACTTGACATCACAAGAGGAGCGTTTTGATGTTTATCTGAGACTCCCCTCCAGAAGTGCATTCGTGGTAGAGGCTGCGTGTAAGGACAGGTTCAACCCGCTATCACGGAGAAGTGATAAAACACTTTTCTCTCATTTAGGTTCTTAAGGCCTAATACTCCCATATGCCAGAAAAGATTTGTAAGGGGCCATAAAGTCAGCACAGCTCTGTTTGCACTTGCTTTTTGGTTCCTTGACAGTGCTGCTGGGGCCTCTGTGCAAACACGACTGCAGTTGGCATTTAAAGTACCAGTCCCTGCAGCATTTTTTCTGATTTTCCATCTTTACTGGAGCTGGGACCCACAAACCCAAAGGTAGAAAATCACATGGACAAATCATTGTTGAAATAGTACCTAAAAGTAACCTACTTGTTAAATGTTTTATATGATAAAATATTATATACATTGTGTAGATAAATGATAACTCTCCATTTCCACAGTGTCTGCACTCCAGACATTTTTGACCACTTACCCTTTCTACAACCCTGTGAATCACAGCAATAATCACTCTCACTGTGTAGAAGAGACATTGAAATACAGATGAATGAAAATGTTTTCATAGAGCAGGAAGAGCAGAGATTTGAACTGGGATCCATGCACCAAACTAATGTCTGTCCAAAGCCATCATCTTCCTCATTATGTCAGCAGTGCTTCTTTGATGCTGGGAAATCACTGGATATCTGTGGATTCTCCGAGGTAACAAGAGACAGGACAAGAGGAAATGGCCTCTAGTTGCACAAGAGGAGGTTTAGATTCAATATTAGAAAAAAAAATTCTTCACGGTAAGAATGGTGCGGCGTTGGAATAGGCTTCCCAGGGCAGTGGTGGATTCACCATCCCTGGAAGTGTTCAAAAGGCATGTGGATGTGGCACCTGAGGACATGGATTAGTGGTGGCCTTGGCAGTGCTGGGTTAATGGTTGCACTCAGGGTTCTCAGAGTTCTTTATCAACCTTAACAATTCTATGATTCTATGTTTTACTGTCTTCCAGGGGTAGCAAAGCAAGACTGAGACCAATTGTATCCCTAGAGTAGAGCTGGTGGCAGAATGGGAATACTGGAAGCCCCACTGGGGAGGCTGTGTCCCAGTTCCAAGCCCAGTTTCTCAGTCACTGGAAGGCACAGCCTGTTTGTTCCATTTGTCATTCTGTTCAGGGTCTTGACTTGTCCTTTTTTTCTCACAAAACGTTGTCTAAAAGGTGAAGCTGTTTCCCCAGCTGCTGGGTGAGGCCAACAGAGTGGTTTGGGTTAAACTTGGCTTCATGGAAGTCACTGGGATCCTTATGGTGGACTTTCTGGGAGAAAAACTCATTTCCCTTAAGAAGCTGTCAGCTTTCTGACAACTGCTGTCATCAGCACTGTGCTATGTCCTTTTATTTCCTTTTATTTTCTGGACAAGTATGTACAAGAGAAATATGAGGAGAGATTTGTACCCTCCTTGAGGAACTGTGCAAGATGTGTCAGCATCAAACCTTGGTCCTACAGCTACTTCAGAAATTTAGTTGTGTGTGGTTCCAGCTCAGGCACATCGAGCATTCAGAAGCTTCTATCAAAGACCATGTGTTGTACTTAAGAAAGCTGGGGGGGAAAATTGTGATAAATTATTCACATTTCAACTAGCATTAAATGGAAATTTTACCAAGCAGGTTCAAATTATTTATTAAACAGTGATAAGTCCCTCCAGGAGTATCAGGCAGCCAATGATAGACAGTATTTTGGCAGTAAAGAGAAGTGGTTGCTTCCAACAATTATGGATGTCCAGGCTCTCCAGGAAACATGTTTGGATTGTTAATCTTGATAGATTTTCATTGTTGAGATTGTGGTTGAAGATACCAATACAGGGGAAAAATACACCAAGTGTGGATTTTTTTCTAACTGTATGTTAAATTTTGAATGTATGGCTATTTAGAATTCTAAAAAGTGGTCACGAAAAATACAAATTTCCAAAACCTTCAGTGTGTGTGACATTAAAAATAATTTAATATAAAGAGACATTCCTTATGCATTTTTAATTTTACAAAAATCAATGAAGAGAGTTTACAGAGACAAAATATACTACTGCTGTATTCAGTGAGGAAGTTTTATTTTATTATGGTTAATATATGTGCCACAAGTATTGGTCAATAAGGAAACTCATTTTGTTGTTTCCAAGACTGTCAAATATTTAAACTGTCCCCTGGTAGTATTTTTAATACTTTCAGTCAATGTCCCTAGGATGTTTCACAGTATTTGGAACTCAGAAGCCAGATTTTTTTTTTTTTTAGCAGATTAAATGTTTTGCATTGGAGACATGTTTTGCTCTTTGCCTCTGGCAATGCCTGTGCAGATTTTAAGGAAGACTAGTCAATAATTCCCATTTTTCCAAGGCAAAATATCAAAACTGGAAGCACCCAAGGTCCATGAGTCTGCCTGGGGCCTGCAGCCTGGGGTGCTCTTCTGTACAACCTTTCTTTGAAAATTGAATCAGTGTTTTCTTTTAAAACACACCCAGAGGGTTTGACACCTTTTAATGTGACAATCATGTGCTTGTAACTCATACTCAAGGTGTGAGAGGCTGTGTATTGCAGTCCTCACAAATTTTCCAGCCAAAGTCCTGTAAAATGCTCCAAATCTTGACTTTCTGAGCACCCTCAGCCAGGCATCCTGAGGTTTTCTCTCGTGTTAGGATGAAAACAAGGGCTGTGGACAGGCAGGGAAAGGAGGCAAGGGACCTTCAAAGCTGCATGAGAGATGTTCAGGTGACACCCCAGCCCCTCCACCTCCTTTGCAGCCACCTTGGCTCCCCCAGGACCCTCAGCAGGATTGTGTGGGGGTGGCTGTGGAGACCAGAGGGGCACTATTCCCCTGGGACAGGCTGTCACATCTCTCAGTCAAGGCAGCCTGGAACAGGAATGACGGCTGTGCTGAAGGGCTGGAGGAGATGGGCTGGAAATGGCTTCATCTAACATATCTAAGGCAGGCATGCTGGGCAGAGAGCAAGTTGCCAGGACCCATATTTGGAAGTCTTTCATGGCCATCATCTGCCATCATCTCAAGCCAAGAATCATAAGCATTATAACAAGGAGATATACTTGAGCACAGAGGATTACCGTTTTCTCAAGGATTGTTGTCATAAACCCCATGGTGGGTAGAGCTTAACATAGTTTATGATAATAACTGAGTATCACATTGCCCATAGCATCAAAAAATGACAGCAAAATTCAGCAGCAGGTGGGCAGCTTTAATTATATAGGCTCCAAAGAGAATAAACACTGGGATGGTTTTTACTGTCTGTCTGGTATGAGTCAGTCCACAGTGACCCTACTGGTGTGATTTGGTGAGAATAAAGCATCCAGCCCACATTTAACCATGCAAAGTTTCTTTTTCTGGCTTTTCCTCCCCTCTCCCTGTGAGAACAGAGAAAACTGGATTTGTAGGAGGAACTAGGGGATGTGTTACTGTCAGTGATTTGCACATATCAGGGCTGAAACATCAGACAGAGGAAGTACCCAAACAGCTGGGACTGCGACAGATGTTCTCCAGACAGCTCTGCCTCATGAAGATGTAGTGCAGCAATAGGTCATGTTACAGAAACAGAAAATTGAAAAGAGTGATTTTGCATGCATGAGCACTGGCTCCCCAGGCCCTGCAGCATGAGTGACACTGGACAGGGGAAGGCAGCTGGGACCCCTCTGAAGAGATCATTGTGTCCCTTGCCACCACAGCCTGCTTTCCCTACACAGAGATATCTCTAGCAGAAATAACCACACTCCCAGTGAAGAAACACAGGAGGGGTGAGTGCAAAATCCCCTCACCATTTCTGCAATTTAAGGCTGGATTCTCAATTTCTTGGTGTCTCTGTGCATGGCTTTTAGCCTCTCCCACTGCCTCTTTTCCTGCAGGTCCCTGAGGGAGGATTTTCCCCTGTACTGACCTAGAAATGAGAATGGCTGCATGAAATTCACTTGGAATTTCTGGAGATGATTCTCTGTAGTCCTCAGACAGGATCAGAAGGACCTGGTGTGGTGAAACCAAGTGTTGATGTCCCAGCTGGAGCTCCAGTGCAGTCTTAGCCATCAGCCACATCAACCCAAATGGTCACAAAGCATGGTCAGGACAGCCCCTGCCCTTGTAGTGCCTGCTGTTTGCACACTACTGACTTCATCTAGGGAGAAATGGGAGATTTTAGGTGACCCTTGAAACCAAGGGGTACTAAACCTTGCTTTCCTTCAGATTAAGAGGGTGTCCTAACCACCAGGTCATAAGGTTTCTTGAGAGCTGCCCAATATTTTCCTTGAAACTGAGCTGTTTTGCAGCCAGGAATGCAACAGTGATGAGGTCAGATGGCAAACTGGGAGCACAGAGGGCAATATCTTGTGCTATTTTTACATTTTTTTCCGAACTGGGCACCTATTCTTTCCACAAGGAGCAACATCAGAAAAAAAAGAAACTGTCTCTCTTCACCATTTCCCTTTGGGTACACAGAACAATTTTCTTACCTTCCTGTCTGGTTGCTCTATTTCAGTGTGTCCCCACAGTTTTGCTCATTTAATTACTTTCATTACAAAACTGAACATTGCCCTCTTACACTTCCCAGTGCTTTCAATATGTTAAAATTTCTGATCTCTTTCACAGGTATCTTATTCAGCTTTGCCACTATGATGCTCTAAAAAAGCTTCAGCAGTAAATGGAAATGGACTCCATGGGATATTAAATATATTTAAGTAAACACATTAAGCAAGCATTAAGAAAAGTGAGCACTCTTAACTCGATGAAATGAGACTGCAAGCACACAAGGGCCCCATAATGGCAGTTTCATTACAAACAGACTCCTGTACACATACTCACATGTTCCAGCCCTCTCTCCTAATATGAGAAAAGTGTGATCTGTCATGTCTTTGCATGATATCACTTCTCTGCTGACATTTAAATAATTACAGTGCATCATGAAGTGCTTGGGACCAAAAACATTGTGGCCCCAAGTGCAAGGGCCTCGTTCTGTTGTGTCTCTCCAAGTTCATCAAGTTCCCATAGCAACCCAGAGCCCACCAAATAACTAAATATCCTATTTGCAAGCACAAGGGGCAGCCACTGGCAATTTCTTAAAGTATTTGAATCTCCTTATCCACCCATTTCTGAGAATAATTTCATTCAGCCTTTAGCACACCTGATGCTGTAGAACAGTCCATTTTACCACTGCACTCCTGTATAGGTACTGCTGGGAGCTTTAGCAGCCACTCTGGCTCTGCAAAGGGCAGCATGGTCACGTCTTGCTGGGAAATGATGTACACAAATCTAACAGAGCAATTCACAGGCATCCCATTGCCTGACAGTTACTACTCAAAATCTTTATTGAAGGGCGATGAACAGAAACCACTTGTACAAAATTCAGAGAATGATTTGTGAGGAAAGGAAAGAGGAACTGGGATTTCTTCTAAATGTGTTTTCTATATTACATTTTTACTTACTAATTGCTTCCTCACTTGGGATTACAGGCTATTATTTTAAGCTTCAGAACATCAGTGACATGTAAGGACAGATTGATTGCAAATCTCTATTTTCCTTATTTCTGAATAGGGATTGCTTGTAAAACCTGGATATTTTCCTTACCTGGGAGATTAGGGTAAGGTTGCTATTCCAAGTTGCCTTGTTTTTCTGGTCCAGACCAGCCCCAAATTGCCGTTTCTTTCTGTCCCTGACCACCTCTTAGCCTTTCACACTTCCCTGCCCCTTTCAGTTTGCCCTTGCAATTGTGCCCAGAAAAGTTCCTTCCCTGCAGAGGAAGATATGTAGAGCTGAAAAGGCAAGTTAGATTTTAGAGATACATTTTCAAATATCTTTCTGCTGCTCATGGGACCTTGCTGGTCCTGTGACCAGCCAAAATTACAGCAATGAAGAATGTTCAGTGACCAGGACAGATCAAGTTTCCTTATTGACCAGTACTGGTCACAGGACTCTCGTGACCAGTGCCTCAGCTCCCTCATTGCCCAGCAAATGTCAATCATGGAGTTTCTGTGAACAGCACCTGCTCCCAGAGCACTGGATGGCACTTTACACAGCATTGACTCCTCCATAAATATGGCAGGACTTTTGGAGCACAGCCTGGAGCTGTCCAGTCACATTGGCAGCCTGGAGAAACTTCCCTTGTTTACTGTCCCATCAGATGTAGGGGCTCCGTTTTGCTCCAGGTGCTGTTTCTGAGCTGGTGGATCTCTTGGCAGTGTGTCCTTGGCTCCTGATGAGTCACTTTCTTTCGGACTGAAAACCTGGGACAGGCAGTAAACAGAAAAAGATGCATTATTGTAATCTGAGTGCAAAAGAAAGTTCAGGAGGGAAAGAAAATAGTAAAGTAGCCATATGCTTCTGCAGTAACACCCGAAAAGACACTGACATTGGCTTTCCTGCAGCTTCTGAGGGTGGCAGACCACACTTCCAAGCCCTCACAACCCCTTGGAAACTCATCATGTCCATAATGAATCTGAAGGCTTGGGTGTCCAATAGTCCTTGCTAAGCACCTCCCAACATCACAAGAGAAGAGGATCAGCAAGGCACTCAGGGCTGCTCCTCTTGCATTTTTTCTGCTGAAATCAGTGTTTGCTCCTGACTCCTGCAGTAGAGCATGGCACAGAAACTCAGGAGCCCACATGTTGAATTTCTGGATAATTTAGTGGGCTGCAGAGATGATACAGCCCAGAGTTAAAACCCAAAAAAAAAAAAAAAAATGGTGTGAAGAGGAGCAGGGGGAGAACAGGGGAAGCACTTGAATCTTCTCTCTCTCTGGGAGGCTTTTTGAAAACATCAACTTTGACATGGTCTGGGATGCTTCAACTGGAAAATCTGCAGACAAGGGAGACACAAGAGGCCTTTTAAGGGTGAAATACTATGAATAAATGACCAAAGCCAGTGACAGTGGGAGAAATCCAAAGGAACCATAAGAGCATAAAAAGCAGGGGAATTTTGGGGTCAGCTGCTATAATTTAGTATAACTGCACCCTTCTCTTCAACCACCACAGGACTTTCATGCTTAATTCTAAGCAGGAGATGTACAAAAAACCAAATTAATTTAGAGGAAGAGGACGAAGATGAGTTGAAAATGAGAAAATGGGTTGATCATTTGGCTTGATCTACTCAACAATTTTCATTATACCCTCCATGACCATTTTCCAGTTGAGAGCGGAGTGTTTTCTCTCCATCTGTTGATGGAAAGAAACCTCCACAAGGGCTGGTCTGCTGTGAGAGGAGCTCTGTCTGGAGAACTTGGCCCCACAAGTCAGTAGGAAATTTGTTCCCCATCCTGTGAGAGGTTTCAGAGATTTTGCTTTTCCCCTCCTGTAATAAATAAGAACGAGTAAAATTCTCCACGCCAAACTTTCCCCCTCCAATTTCAGATTGGTTCCACTGAAAATTATACTCTGAAGCATGTGGGACCAGTCTATTTCAATTCTAATATCTAGAGGAGATTAAGAGAATATAAAGACAAGGAAAAGCTCTTGAAAAGTGTAAGTGTACTGTAATTTCAAAGGTACTTTAGAATCAAAAAAATTTCTTCATTTAAGGAAAATAAAAGAGACAGTGTTATAGTGAGTTGAAAAGTATACTTTAAAAATGTTTGGTCTGGGGATTCTTCCTTCCCCAAATGTTCCTCCAAGCAGGTTGCCTTCTGACAAAGCAGTTTACAGGAAATGTGGCTTTTCTCATGCCAGTTTCCCGCATTCTTTGGGAGAGCCTCATCTCTGGATCCCCACGCCTGAGACACTGCCTCTGAAAGTACTGAGCTTTCTTGATCCAAAATCTGTCCATTTACATGGGCTGTACAAGATGAACTGACCAGCAAGAGGGATTTTTTGTTCTGCTAGGTGGTCAGGCAATGTATGTGAGCTCATGGGCAGCTTTTCAGTGACTTCATGCTCTTCCTCTGTTGGAATACAGAATGCTGAGGATAATTCCCCTCCTCAGATAGAACCTGAGACAATCCAGAATGCAGAGGATTTTCCTCTCCCTGAGGATGAACCTGCTGTGGAACCTGTTGCAGAAAGCACTGTAAATCCTGTTGTAAAACCTGATGTAGAACTTAGAAGACAGAAGTGGCTTTTCCCGTTGGAAAGTCCTTATTTTGATCTCCGTCCATGGAGGAAGTTACCTACCCTTATAGAAACTATGGGATCTACTGCAGTGTAAATTAGGTGATAAGAATAATATACAATTTATCAGAGGGTGAAATGGTGAAGGTTTTCAAAGTTGTTATTGTAGTGAGTTAGTAAGAGATAAGAGCCAAGATGGAGGTTTTGACGCAGTTAAAACTTCCCTTCCCCTTTCTTCTTCCCAGAATCCATATGCTGCTATAGAGCTATTGGAAGAAATTTTCTGCATTTCCGCTGACATGAACATACCTGGGTAACACATATTGGTTTAAAAGGATAAACAAAAAGTTACGTAAAAGATGGTATAAAATGTCAGGGAAGAAGAAGAAGCCATTACTCTTCTTCCTTCTCTCCTTCTAGGTAGGTGCAGAGTAGATGTTAATATGCTTTTGCTTATACTTATGTTAGTATTGCTGATAAGATGTAATTAACTTTAAGAAGCAGCATTGTTGTGCTGTTCTTCTTGGCACACTCACTGTTAACTCATTTATAACAACCATAATAATGAGGCATGGGTTGTTATATTCCTCCACTTCTTTTTTTCTTTCAAAGCACTGTTGGGGAGCTGGAATAAGCAATCTAACATCTAAAGGTAGAAGTATATGAACCAGACACTCTCTGTCACAACCTGGAGCAGCAGGCAGCCTGGTATATCCAAAATATAAAGCACCAGGTATTCTGGAGACTGGGAGAGGATCCAAAACCAAGTTAACAGGGCATTCAGATTAGAATAAAAGAGACCTTATTTGAAGCGTTATAAATTCACTGAAATATGTTCCATGTATAGAAGGAACAAGAGGTCACAGAAGTGGCCAGTTTGGCTTACACAAGGCAGCGAGGGCAAAGTGCTGGCAGAACACACTCTGGACGATGCCAAAGAAATCAAATGTAGCTTGCTTCAGCTTAGGGAGGCCAAGGGACCAATAACACAAAGAAATGCAATTATAACTTGGTCAGTCCCCTGACGCCAGCGTGTTTCTGGAGCTGGAGCTGAAGCTTTTCCATCCAAAATAGGGTTCATTGTGTGTGAGCCCAGGGCTCACCACGTAAAGCTGCCTCCCCCTGCTCTGAGCTGGGGTTTGGGTTTTCTTCAGGCCACAGATGGAGGAGCATGAGAGAAATGAAGGCCATGTTCCATGGGCTATTGCAGAGAGCCCTGCCCTTCTCCCTGCTCACCTCACCACATCAAAGCCCCTTCCCCTCTGCATAAAAGACCCTTAATAATTACACCAGAAGATACAATGATCCCCCTGTAAGATGGGCTTCAGCACAAGGTGTGGCCATTGAAGGGGGTCTCTCCTGTCAGAGATGTGTAGGCTACTATTTGGGGCAGGAGAGTTTTGCACATGATACTTCAATTCTAGTATTCTTTGAGGGAAGGGAGAGGAATTACTAACCTGGTTCAGTGCTTAGATTTAACAAAAAAACTTCCAGCTGTTAATCCCACATGAAATTTATCCCCTTCAGCATTTTTAATTTTTTTTTTTTTTTAATAGAGTCACTAGGCTGAGCTGTGCTCAGGATGCTGGGGTTTGTGAGCTACCTTCTTCAGGAATTGCCTAATTAGGATTTAGGAACAGGGTCTAATACTGATCCTTAAATCCTTCCCGTGAATCTAGTTCCATTCATATGGGCATTTAGTCTTTGGCACTAATCAACACAGCCCTAAAGAGTTTGGGTTTCCTATCTCTGTATGTTAAATAACAACACAGGGTAAACCCTGTCAGAGTTCAGCTCTGTGTTGGTTTAATCCCCCTGGATTGCTGTTTCTAAATATTTATGTTACCTGAGATTCTGTTTCAAACTTAATAATCAGCATTGCTATAGCCCAGTAAGCAACAAAAACAGCCTTTGATTTGCACAATGCTTAGAGAAGAGAATAATCTTGCGTGTTTGGAAGGCACTTTGCCTGTGGCAATGCATAAACATGCAAGTGTGGGGCTTTGTGCATGTAGGAATAAATCACTTTTGTTATCACTTCTGAAATGTTAATCTGAAACAGTTTCCTGTGCAAAAACTGAAGGGAGACTTATCACCCACACAACCATAGCCATGATTCTGTGGGCTATCTGACTATACTTTGTGGGTAAATTGGAGTGTATTTTCATAGAAATGTCTCATTTGATAGAGTTTTCCTTCTGTCTGTCTGCTGTTCTCCCCATTGCCCCGATAACAGTCGCTATTAATAGATTCGTTATTAAGTCACCACTTGGCAGCTCCAGCTTATGGTGCTAACTGAGAGAGGCATATCTGAGACATGTGGAGTGCTTTGTTCAGCTTCAGGCCCTACAGCCTAAGTAACATGTTCTCCAGACACACGAGATCCAAATCACAGGAGAGAAAATTGATGGAAAAATCACCCACAGGAGGTCTTTAGAAGACCTGAAATAGGCAAATCAGGTCTTGATCTGAGCTTTCATAGACACAGCTTTTTTTTTTAACTGCCTCTAAGAGCAATTAATAGTCATTAAGGTTGGGGAAAACCTCTAAGATCATCGACTCCAACCACTAACCTAATACTGCCAAGGCCAGCACTAAACCATGTCCCCAGGTGCCACATCCATGTGCTTTTTGAACCCTTCCAAGGATGGTGACTTCACTTTCCTGGACAGCCTGTTGCAGTGCTTGACAATCCTTCCCATGAGTAAATTTTTACTATTATCTAATCTGAACCTCCCCAGGTGCAATTTGAGGCCAATTGTACTCCTGATTTAAACTGAGTTCAGATTAGACCTTAATAGGCTATACCTTAATATGGCATTTAAGGAATGAAAAAAAATGAACAATAAAAACCTTTCTGGATGTCTCCTCCAAGTGATTAAAAGTGTGTGGAGATGAGGCTGAGCACCCTGGCCTGTAACCTAATCAGTTCTAGCTTTGTTCAGGGCATTGAAAAGCTGGTAACAAAATCTTCATCTGAAACCTCTGTCACATGGAGCAGACAGAACTCTCCTAAATTAATGCAACACATTAGTAAATGTCCCTAGTACACAAACACAAACCTGATGAGAAGTATTTCTATTTCTCTTTCTCCCCAAGGCATTTCTACAATAATCCTTGTAAGTCTATTTTAGCAAATTAGAGCTAAATATCACTTCTTGTCCCTTAACTTCCCAGATCTCACCCATCCAACACCATCCTTTCCAATCTTTCTCCAGAAGGACCTTGCCTTCTGAAAGTGATCTATTGATTAATTAACCCTGGGCTACTGGCAGTGTTTTCTATGCTGCTGATTGCCATCAGTCCCCATGGATCTGTCCTGAACCCATGGCACAAAGGAATTTGCACTGCCAGAGCCCTCCTGCTTCTTGTCTATCTCCTTGTCTTGCGGATGAGCTCTGCTGTGAAACGCTCCAGACCCACCAGCATGTGCTTCTCATCAGCAGCAAGGGAAGCTGGAGCTCCTAGGGTCACCCTGAATGAGGTAACTGTTTTAATCAACAAATCCCTGAACACAAGGGAGATGCAGCTGCCTGGTCCAGCCAGCTCGTGGGAGAACAGCAATTAGCTTGCTGAAATGCTAATGAAGAGGCAATATTGTTGAATCAATACACAGAGCAAAGCCTAAGAAACTGGTGCTGAGGAGCAAGGGGAATACGGAAGAGGAACCTGACTCATTCATGGCCACTCAGCTTGGGGTGATGAGTAGTCCACAAGTTCAGATCAGGGCCAGACAGATAGAAGAGGCTGACCAAGGGTCTCCAGAACTGACCAAGAGCTTCTGCATTTGGATGCAGGCTTGGTGCTGGCCCATCTGGTGCTTTGCCATAAGTTATTAACACAGTTCTTACTCAGATGAGGGTTCTGGCTTATTGAAGTACCCCAAGAGGATGTTTCTTACCACTAATTAATCTCTTCTCACTCCTCATGTCTCACTTCATTCTCCTTTATGATTCCCCATTGGCCTCTGACTCTGGAAATCTCATTACCACAAACATCCTCTCCTGCTCCCTTCAACACTCACATCATTACAGACCCCAACTGTTCCTGTAAGGAAAGGAATGGCTCCACATGAACCTTCTCCTGGGCCTTCCTAGGCATTTTAAGCTGTTCAATTAGTTGCCCATCAATTACATGAATTAGGCGTAGCAGTGGAATCAGGACCCACTGTCTGAGGTGCAAATGAGGCAAACAAACCTCAGTCCCCTCCTCAGAGAACTCACAATCCACCTGCATGTGCAACATGGGCTCTCCAGGACCTTTTGTTGGAAAGAAGTCCCTAAAATGGTCTAAAAATTAACCACTCATTGAAAGAAAAATGGTCCTAAGCAGCACAGAAACACATGGGAGGGTGTTAGCGTGGAAGTCCATGAAGAGTTTCTGTCACTTCAGTTTGTTTGTAGGGTTTTTTTTTAGTCAAGCAAGATCTAAGATCTGAGATGATGTGTATTTGAGAAAATGTTACTGAACATCTGGTTGCTGACTGGATATTGAAGGGGTCCTCCTGCAGCATCCCCAAAATCCCCTCTGGGAGATGTGTTGCACAGTCTAAGCACAAGGACTGAGTCAATGAACCTCTTTGCACGGACATATAAACATATAAAATGGACATATAAAATGTAACTCACTGGGAACCTGCCCTAACTTCTCAAAACCAGAGGCTGAGGGCAAGCTGGGTTGTCTCCCCTCTACTCCTGGCAAGCTCCTCGGTGCTGGTGACACCCACCACAGGCAGAGTGGACATTTTAGTGGCCACTTTTTCCTCTCACTGTCACTAATGGTTAGCCCATAGTGCACCCACCAAAGGTGTGGTAATTCACTTCTTGGCTGTCTCGCAGGTGCTGTGCTTCAGTCCCTGTTGAGTTGCTGAACTCGTGAGCTTTGATCCGGGCTTCGTGTGCGTACTGTCAACTTTTCAATTCAATGATCTCACAGTGACCACTGAAAATCCTCTGCCCCCTTTCTCCCTCCCAGGGTGTCCTGAGATGTGTGCCCAAAACCAGAAACACCCAGTCGAGAAATCTTGGCTTTACTGAACAGCTCCAAGTTCACCCCTGCTTAAATCAGTGATGAATTCTGACCTTTACATGAAATCCACAGCAGAGCAAGCAAGGGTGTCTCTGTTTTCTAATTTGAATTTTACACTCAAAAGATACACATGCATTTTAAACCCACCTTTTTAATCCTTGCAGCTGAACCATTCAGCTGTTGTGTTGCCACTGAGAATTCAGGCAAAATGTTTGACAGAGAATGAGGGAGCTGCTCTGCATCATTAGGGAAGGCAGAGGTATGGGATGAGAATATGTGACCTCTGAGAGAAACAACCTGCACTGAATGCATCAAACAGTAAAATGTTGCCAGGAATGAAGAGGATTAAACCCCTTAAACAGCTCTTGAAACCACATATGCCTGGAAGTAGAGAAATTCCTTCCTAACTTGTTTTCTCCCTGTATAATTAGTCTTCAAATATGCTTTCTGGAGTGAGTGCATTTGTCCCACTCTAAGGAAGCAAATGGAATGATGTAACTGGTTTCTTTCAGTTCCCACGTCAGTGCAACTTCACAATACCCTTGGACTTCAGGGGATTAAGTTCCTGTCTTGGCTGTAGTCCAGTTACTGGTCATTGCTATTTGTCGATTATCCTAGCATTCCAGAAAACATTTTATCCCCTTCATTAACTCACAATTGACCAATCACATAAATCAGGTTAAGGACTAGTGGACATGTCTACAAAGAAAAGAGAGATTCTAAGAAAGGCCGATTAAAGAACAGGTTGAATTTGATTTTGTCTTAAGATCTCTATTCTTGAAATTGCAAAAAATGACCCCTGCAAAAAACAACATTAATTCAACCTACCAGTCTTTTGTTCACACTTTGAAAAGAGGAAAAAAATCATTGTTTCTGTAGAAGAAGCCTCCACCTTCTTAAAGATACACAGCTTGTTTCCATCATTGCGTATAAACCAGATTATTTGCAGATGTATCATCAGTGAATGTGTGAATATGTGGGTGTAAAACTGGCTGTGGTGGGCTCACCATGTCACCAGTGCTGCTGTGAGGACAGCTGGACACTGGAGATGCACTGAAGTCCAGCTGTACTCGGGGGTCTCTGCATAAGCCCTTCATTCAGTAAGAGTCAGTCCTGGCACTGATTTCACGAAGAGCCAGACTGAGTCCTGTACGAAATCAGCTTGCCTTCTTCATCAGTGACATGCTGAGGACAGCTCTGGTGCTGTGACCTCTCCTCCTTGAACCCAAGGACCCTCAAGGGATCATGACCCTGTTCTTTCTGGATCTATAACCCAAGGATAAAGAAAGAAAGGAAAACAGACATACTGCATGATGACTTTCCTCATTTTACCGAGGGGACAACAAAGGCTGCACCCTGCCCTTCCCCTGCCTCCCCTCTTTGTCTGGCCATGCTGCGATGCTGGAGCCATGGGAGAGTGACACAATTCCTTGTGTCTCTTGTTGGCATTTAGAACACTTATTTTTCTTGGTTTGACCTGGGGGAGAACGTTTCCAAGAATGCAGCAGGATGGGTTTTAAATTGCACACTTTGCCACGGGCCGTTCTCCGAGCTCTTGTGTGCGTGTGACCAACATGTCTGCGGGCAGGACCAGTAAATGCTGCCTGATGATGGGTGGCTGGTGTGGCCACATCCTCTCCCTCCAAGGCCTGGGTTGCTGTGGGCTTCTGGAGGAAAGGAAAAATATGTGCTTCCCTCTTCTGAAGTCTGTGGGGTGTGATTTTCTGTAATAAAGCATATGTGTTATTTTTGTGTACAAAAGCAGCTCTACCTGAGGGATTTGGACCCTGCAAGAAGCAGACATTCTTGTTGCAATATTCTGTTCTTCAGGGAAGAGAAATTTAAGCTAACTGTTCAGTGCAGGACCCATTTTCTTTTCTCCTGAGGGGGTTAGGGAGTATCATGACCCAGCATGGAGATAAGCATAGAATCATAGAATATCTTGAGTTTGAAGGGACATCTCTGCACACCACCTGGGGGCCATGGCTCCAGCTCCTCCACCATCTGATAAACAGATCCAGTGTTCATATCACCTCCATGTCTGGCTGCAGTGCCAGGGGATCTGGCAGGCCTTGTTTGTGCAAAAGATTCTGAGCAATGAACCATTTATTTGTCTGGGGCTGAAGTGGAAAATCTACAGCCCCAGTGCTATGAAGGCTCCAGAAGGGGGCATAGAGACCGTGACTCTGACAAAGATTTTTTTGAGAAGCATTATTGTTCTTGGAGTAATGTGAAACTGGATGGTGGGATGTAGGACATGATAGTGTCATCCCTTTGTCCAGTGGGGGCCTAGACAAAGGGAGGACAGAAAACTCTCCAGTACTGACAGCCCCAAAACCTTTGGACATCCCACATTTCCTTTGGCCAAACCACCAGGTAAAATTGGCTTACCTGCCAGAAGTTTTTAATGAGATCATGACCCTGCTCTTTCTGGACCTATAACCCAAGGATAAAGAAAGGAAGGAAAACAGACATACTGCATGCTGACCTTCCTCATTTTACTATTTGGGGTTTTTTGAGGGTGGAGGAAAACAGATTTTGTGCTGTAGAAGCAACACTGATTTATGCAGTGGAATAAAAGCATCACTCTGACAATATTTATATAGTTAAAAGTTTTTGAGATGTGCCAGGGAAAAATTTAAAATAATATAATGAAGAGGGTATTCAGGGTCTAAATTTACAGCAGCTGCCCTGACATCAGTAGGATTTAAGTCCATCCTCTCAGTATCAATGGACAAAGCCCAGATTTATGCCTTGTAATTCCTCATCATATTGAGACAGGAAAAGATGGAAGTCAGCATGAATTAAGTGTAGAGGTTCTAAGGAATGGAAGTGGTCGCTTGCTTGAAATTCATTGAACTTCGTGCATAGACTGTGATTTAAAATCCCAAATGCCATTTGGCATCCATCTGGTGCCTAGATGATGCCTAAATAAGAGCAGTTTTTTACCCATTACTTTTAAGCAGTCTTCCTGGCAAAAGGACAATGGCAGATTGTGCTGCTATTGCATTTGCACCAGATTTTCACTAAGTGCAGATTTATGCTTATTTAATCACCGTTACTGGTTTATAAGTTATGCCTCATTTCTTTAGACAGTATGATTTCCCACCCCCCCAAAAAAAATCTGAGTAAAGGATTTATGATGGAAAATCCATAAAAGGTCCCTTTTGTTCCACCTAATTGAATTTCACCTCCCGTTACCATTACCTTATTCCTGTTCACAGCACAGAGAATGAAAAGCTTTGGCAAGTTTTTGGGTGAGCATGTCCAAGAAGTTAGAAATCTTGGCCTTTCTTCTGGAAGGTATTGTGTAAGGCAGACATCCTGGACATATCCCTGTGTTTTCCCCCTTTCTTTCTGTGTCATCCCAATAGTCAGCCTGAAGCTGAAGCATAGCTGCATTCAAGTGTTCTGTAGGATAGAGTTCCTCAAACCTACATTAATTCAAAAAGCTTTGCCATGAAATGGCTTTGCCATTTAAATCTTTGAGAAAGGGTTCAGACAGCCCTGGCAGTCCTTAGCCTTTGATTCCCTGGGTCTTTGGTTCAGGAGTGATTTCAGCCCTAGCAAGTACCTGGCAGCATCACATTGCAGCTTTTGTGCCTTTCCTGTCTCATGTCACTGTAAGCAGCAGTGTTTCAGTGACTTCATTCAGCTGAATTTCCATGATTTCCTGCCCGAAAGGACCAATTTCATTTGTGTTTTTGTTTTTAACCATGGTCTACCTATTCTTAACAAAGAAGTGATCTTTGTACTAGCCAGTCTAGATTTAAACTTTCTTCTGGAAAGAACTTGCTGCTCAGAGAGGTCAAAGGCCTTCAGCTGCCAACAGAAGTGTGATTTAACAAGCAGGAGGCATTTTGGAAAAGAAGTATCTTTGCTCTTGACTTCGCTCCACAAAATGAATAGGAAACTCCCTGTAGTCCTAAGTGCAAAAGTGAGATCCTCCAGCCCTGGCTCAGCTGCTGTCTGCGTGTGAGGCTCAAGTCTGGAGACCTGATTTCTGTGGGGACCTGGATGTGTGAATGACCTCGGATTTCACCTCATGGTATGAGTTTCACAGTGGTCAAGATGTGGAGAGGCACCATCATGGAGGAGGAAGGGTCCTTTACCTGAATATTCCTTGTGCCTAAGGACATGGAAAGACAACAAAGCTGGGATAGATCAGTTGTGAACTACCTGGCATGTTTTGTGAGAAGTTAAGGATGGTTTCCAAAGTGTCTGTATTCATATATATATATATGTATGTATGTATGTGTATGTATATATACACAAAGTGCACTTTGAGCACAACCAGCTAAACTTGGAACATGCAGGACACCAAGATATCTCACCTGCAGCTAAATCCCTCTGGCCTGCACACAGGAGGCATCTCTCTGGCTGTTTCACCAGCAAGATGTGCACCCACTGGTGTCTAGGCACCTGTTAGGACCAGCATTTTACAAAGCACAGCCAGCAGACACAACACTGAAGGAAGATTTTTCTGGGAAGAGGAGTTTATGTCATTAACTGCTTAAGACTTATGAGGTCACTTAGGTGGCTTTCACCTCATATCACTCATCCAAAGAGCACAATGATAAAATCATTTTGCTGGATTAAAAACACAACTTTGTAAGGTATAAATGAGGTTAGGTTCCCTCTGCAGACACTAGACTTGGCAAGAGTCTGACTCATCTCAGAGGTAAGGGCATTCTTATGGATCCAATTAGAGAAAAAACACTATCTGGCAAGAAAGAACAAAACCTATAATACTTCTGATTATACAATGGCAGCTGGAATAAAATTTTCTCATGTGGGAACACATGAGCTCAATGTGTAAGGGGAAACTGGGCTTGTCAGACTTAATTAGAGTGAGGGAAATGGCCTATGGTCAGGAACTGCACACGTTGTCCACTCCTGGCTCCTGGAGCTGAGCCAGACTCGGAGGTCTGTGGGACAGCACCCTGCACCACAATCCCAGAGACAGGAGTTCACACCAAGGGCTTCTCGCTGCTGGTGGTGAGAAAACTGTGGGCTTTCGTTAAAGTGTTGTCTCCTGCTGGTGACAGAATGATAGAGGCTCCACCAGAGAGTCTCAGAGCACACTCTAAATAGTTGTTAGTGATGGGATACGGGCCAGCCTGTTCCAGCAAAGAGTGCACAGGCTGGAGGCTGGTTTGGACTGCGAGAGGGCCATGGCGGGTAATACATCAGATCCGTCCACCTGAAGCACATAAATAGATGTAATTACATCAGCATCCAAGTGCCTCACAGCACTCCTCTAAGCTGGAGATTTCCTGTTATTCCCAATTTATGTGGAAGCCTGGGGGACAAGGAGACTATAGGATTTCAGTGGGATCCAGACCTTCAGTTACCCTTCCAAGCCCTACCCTTGGGGACATGTGTATCATCGGGCAGGAATGGCCTCTGAAGGGCTGCCAGCCGCCTGTCCATGGGCTGGTGGAGCCGGAGAGCACTGACCCACTGTGGTCATTTGGGCACCAGAGCTCACACAGGGCTTGGAAGCTGCTTTGCAGTGTAGAAATAGGTGCAGATTTGCGGGGAGAGTGGAGTGGGGGAGAGGGTTGTAGCACCCTCACTGGCACCAAGTATTGCATCCAACATGCTCCTGCTCTCCTGAGCCAGGGTCTTGGATCCTGGGGGATTGTTTCCCTGATGGCAACTTCCCAGGTGACATCAAAACAGTTTTATTTTCCTTTAACTTTTGCTGAACCAAGCAAATCAACTTGAGATATAATCATGAGGTGCTGGGAAAAATTTAGAGAGAAAGCAGCAAAAGCAGCATTTGTACCAACCTGAAGTGATGCAAATATATTTGAGACAATTCTAAAAAAGCAAGACTTATCTCATTGATATCTCATTGCCTTTACCAAAATAAAACTTTCCATTGTGAGCACAGATAAGCCATTTTATCCAATTCTTGGTAGTCAGTTGCAGGGTAATATTATTTTGCCTTCTTCCATATGATGTGTTTCTGTTTCATGCTTCCTAGGACAGAAGCTGTCCTAAAGAGTCACCAGGACTTCAGTCTCAGCCGAGGTCTCTGAGTGTTACTGCAAATACAAAGGTGGAGCACTGCATGCCCTTTTCAGGATCAAGACAAAAATTCCTTGTCTTAGGGACTCAAGGTCTTTGCTTCAGGGAAAAAAGTATTTTGGGCGAGGGGAAAGAGAAGCCCATAAAGTCCTCAGTCTTCAAATTAAGTGGATTCTCCCATTTTACACAAAGGGAAATGGATTTATCTGAAAGAAACATAAGAAAATCCCCACTTTTCATTGGCATAGTTACTCATGTCGTGCTCCCACGTGAAAGGGCAGCGTGTACCCTATTAAAGATCAGGAAGGGTTCTGTCCCTTGGCTCTCTTCTTGAGGCAAATGTGCAAGTGGTATCTTGGGCTCAAATGTGTGCAATCCTTTGAAATTTGATTTGTCCCCTGGTCCTGTTGCCTGTTATGCAGAGTTGCAGTGGGTGGGACCATCATCTTGATGTCCCCATTGGTGAATGCATGTATTTAAGGAATGTTCCGTAATACAGCCTGACTCATTGTTGACAGACAGAACTTTCCAGGCTCCTTTTGTTCTCCTTGGCTCCCTTGCTTATTAGGAGGGCAACAATGAAACAGGTGTACCTGGAGGGCAAGATGTACCACCACACCAGGCTCCAAGGGTCAGGCAGAGCAGGAGAAGGCTTTTCCTGGGGAAGAGATCCCTTGCCCCAGTGTGCAGGCTGTCCTTTTACATCCATCCTTGCCTGGTATATCACCCAAGGGCAAAGATCTGACCAACTTCTGAGCAGGCAGTGTGCCATCGTGACAGATGGGCACAAAAGGGGCAGCCAAGAAGCCATGTATGTGCATCCAGTGTGTTTAGGGGTTGGGTTCCCAGCCAGGAACATCAGAGCAGCTGTCCACCCTCAGTTTACGTGCCTGTAGTTTAGGGGGATCTTCCACCACTAATCCAGCTTCAGAGATGGTTTAACTTTCAAAAATTAAAAATAGCATTCATTGCCCCATATGGAGAGTGAGTCTTGACCCATTTGCATCAAGGGTTGGTGTGGGTGAATGGGGAGGGGGGCAGCATCAAAGAATGGGAGGGTGAGGAACTGTGTTGACCTCCACTTGTCTTTTTGTTGGGATCTGCTCTGGGATTGTTAGGAATGCCTCCACACACTAGTCAGATCTGGCCAGGGTGCCCGAGGCAGGATTTGGGCTCTGCTGGAAGAAAGCAGAGAGGTCTGGATTCTTCTATCCTATTAATCTCAGTCCTAGAGCTCCATGCTACCCCACGCCAGCAGTGGCTAGACCTAGTTGCTCAAAATTGACATTTTAGCCCTGTAGTTAAAACTGAGTCCTCATCACTAATGTCTAATATCTGGGTGTCAGATTCTGCCACTGACAGATGCCTCACCCAGGCACTTATTCTCTGCAAGAAAAATGTGCTGGTCTCTTGCACAGGTACAGATGCAGCTTTTCACAGGGATGGAATAAGATTTTCCTTGTCTCTAACTATCAAATATTCAGGGGTATTTGGACATTCCAAGCTAGAACTAATAAATGACTTAGACTGAAAGAGATCAGACACTAGAGGACCTGCCTTAGATGCTTGGCTGCTAGAGAGAGACCCAGACCTGTGATCTGGGGGCTGTGGCCCATGCACTTCACAGACCACTTAAGAAAGGATTAGGACCAGTCAATATATTGGGGGCCATCCTAAGTAACCCCAAGGAAAGGCTAAATATGGGTCTGTGTTTTCAATTCTGCACCTCCTGAAACGTGGGGCAGGGATAGCCCAGTGACTGAAGCATCTCAGTTCAATGCTCATCCAAAGTGTGGAGATCCTTCCATGCCAACCTGTATGACACACATATGTGCAAAAAGTTACCAGAGCCCAGGGTTTAAATTTTTATTCTCCTGTAAAAGATTATTCTCCATCCACTGGGATATTGGGGGACCTGGCTGTATCTTTGCATCCCCACTGGTCTGAGTAGGAGCTTGGCAGTGGACCTCTGCTCACAGAAGTGGTTCACCCCTACCAGGTTTCAGTCAGATTTAGTTGCTTGGTAGAAAGGCTGTTGTTAGAAATGTGGTTGACAGTATCAGTCAAAATGTTTAGGGGAAAACTTTAGGGTTACATCTGAAGAATTTTGTGCACCTGAATTTTGCACTGAAGCACACCTGAACAACCTGTGCTCCCTTGGAGACTGGATGTTCAAATACACTCTGATCCTAATGGGTTTTCAACATTGAAATCTGATTGGTCATCTTAATTTACCACAGATGTTGCAGAAAAAAAAATGATTACAAATTCTCCAAACTCCTATTTTTCAAAGTTACTTGAGATTTGTGACTTGAGATTTAGGGCATGGCAGAGTGAGCCAGGAATGACTTCATTTCACCTCTGACTCTGGGTAAATGTTCTTACCTGTGGTAATGTCTGAGGTCAATCAAAACAGCAGGGGTTATCTGTCACACCAGAACATTCCCTGTCAGCCATCATGATGTGATGTGTAGTCTGCACATCTAGTCATCTGCTTATGGCCCAGTCCATGGAAATGTGCTGATGCAGCTGTGGCTTTACCTTCCAAGGTCACTCAGATGCAGCAGGACATTTTTTCAATCATTTGAAACATCTTCTCTTTCCCACCTTTCTCCTTCTCTGTGGTGTTCCTTGTTTTCCAGCATTGCAAATTAAGCCTCATAAAGCATGCGAATTTGAAGCTCAAAATTTCTCAATTTGGTCTCAAAACCTCAATTTGATATATGAGAGATACACAGAAAAATGTTGAATTGCATACTGACATCTTCCTGTGCCCCTGTGCACCCCTCAGTGTTATGTAGGAATTGCAGCTCACAAGAGACCTGTTGGTTATCCCAGTGTGGTTATCACAGCCATGACAACCAGCACACTCAATCCTGGTGTATGAGTTCTCCTAAATCACTGGGTTTTGACCCATTGTCTATGAAAAGCATGTGTCTCTAGGAGTATTTTCCCTGTATACTGAAAGGAGAGGGCATTTTGGAGTGCTTTGCCTCTCTGCAAAATAGCTCTACACAAGATTCAAGGCTTGACTTCTTTGGAGTGCTCTAGTGGTAATAGAGATGATCATTTGCCCTGTTTGTCTCAGAGACTTTCTTCAAATTCCTCTCTCATAATCTCAGTACATTTAATTCATAATCTGCAAATACTCTGTGCTGCAATGTAAACCAGGGAGAATAATTTCTGGAAATGCACACCTGGAAATGGCATTGTGAACACTGAAACAACAAGCAGAATAGGAAGAAAGGGGACATAACAAATAAACAGATTTTGCAGAGTTATTGGAATAAGTTAAACCAGAGCAGCTATTAAAACATATAGATTTGTATGATACTTTATGTATTTGGTATTTCTGTTCAAATGATGCCAAGGCATCCTGTAGATGGAGAAGAGCAAGATTTTGGTAGACAGCTAGTAACCCAGGAATGCAGAGCTCTGACAACACAGGATTTACCCAGTCTCCAGCTGCTGCCTAAATAAAGGAATGGTCTGATTTGTTATGTTCATTATGAATCTCATGACATATGAAATTCTTCTTAAAACCAGAACCCATGGCGTTAACAAACAAGGCAAGAATGAAAATGAGTATGTTGTAAAGATGAGTGCCATGCACCATAAAAATTCATAGTTACTGAGGGCAACAATCAGTTAACAGTTTAATGGCTGGAATCAATGATCTTAGGGGTCTTTTCTAACCTTAAAGATTCCATGATTCTGTGATATGAACTTTACTTGAAGCAAGGAAGGATGGTTATTCTCCTCTTCCTCATATTTAGCTTTCACCATCAGTCTTGCTTCCTCTCTTGCTGGCTGAGTGCATTTCTGCCCCCATTAATGAGAGCAGAGCACCTTCACCAGAAGCGACTGCAAATCTCTCACTTTGGTGGGGTGGTTAGGGCTGCTTTGGGGAGGAATTATGACTGCTCAGTTTGGGAGCAGCATGGGAAAAATCAGAGTTGTTCTCCACCCAGGCTGGAGCAGGAATGTCTGCAGCACCAGCCTGTCCTGCATCCTCTGGTTCCTGCTGGAGATGTGGCCGTGCCAGTGTCTGCATCCCCTGGCATTCCCCAGCCTTGGCATGTGGAGCGCTCAGTGCTGGTGTGTAAAGAAAAGGCCTCTGTAATAACCCAGCAGAATAAGGCTTTGCTTTCAGGAACTTTCTGGACTCACCCTATTCCCCAGTCTCTATAATGTTCCAGCAAATACTTTGTGAGACAGTTTTCACACTGCTTCTAGGAACACACAGAATATTCAACCAAAATGTCATGTGTTGTCTGTTTGACCTCTTGGCATTCATTGATGCAAGTTTACCTCATAGCTACTATTTTCCTAATAAATTCTGTTTAGGGTTTGTTTTTCAAGCTCAAATGGAAAATCCCAAGTTGTGTCATGACAAGAGTAAACACTCCTACATGCTGAAAATGTTCTGTTTTCCATTGCTCTGTTGCCAAAGTCTGGGGGTGAAAAGAGACTCACACAGGCTGAGTGTCGAGGGCGTAGTAGAAGTGGGAGGTAGCCAACTTGGAGTCTGAAGCTTGTGTGTTCCTTCAACAACCAAGTTGCTATTGCCCTGATCCATCCACAAAGGATCAATTAATCAAAGGTTTCTCCTTAATCAACAGATGCAGCTATCCCTGCCCTGATTAGCTAGTGGAAGGAATGTTTTTCAGTGAAAGAAATACAATTAGCTCACACAGTGTTGGGCAGACCACAACCAACTTGAGGAAGTGTGAACCTTGCACATCTGGGTGCTGGACACCTCTGGACCACAGCAGTTGGAGATGTGGTGGTGCAGCAGAGTTCCCCGAGGCTTCACCATCTGAATCTGAGCTCTGCCTCTTTGCAAGTCTGAACTCAGAGCAGCAATTCAGGGAAATGAAGGAATTAAATTCCAGATAGGCCTTGGGAAATGCTCTGGATTATGAGGTGACTGAATTGAGCACACAGGCTCCACTGAGATGCCCCAAACTTCTTCTCAGCTGCCATCTGACACAGCATCTGCCTAATTTTCTGCTAGAAAGTCTAAGCAAGCCTGACAAGACATGGCAGAGCTCAGCTGCCTGGAGACATGCATGAACCTCATGGGATTCCCATAGCAGCCATTCCTCTCCCACTCCTACCTGTGGACCAAAGGCATAATTGGGACATGGCCCTTTGAAATCAACTGCATGATGTGTCCTTGCAGAGAACCTGTCCTCCAGCTCATCTGAGGCTGGGCTATCAGTTCATATGTTGTTTGCAAGGTCAGATAGGTTTAGGTTATTGTAGAGATACACCCTATTGAATTCCTCTCTGTACACAGGCAAATATCCATCAGGTTGGGGAGCAAAGGGAGACATGAACTGGAAGAGAAACATTGTTTTCAAATCTTGGATTCAATCTCCTACATTTCAGGTGTGTGTTTTAAATCTATGGCTCTGTGAGAGGGTTGGAGGAAAAGCAACTCCAGCCCTGAAGACAGAGTAGCAGAGGACTCACAGCTGAGTTATGTACCCAGCTGCATGGCAATGTTTGATTTGCTTTTTGTAAAGTTTCACCATGCTACCAAGATCTCCCTTTGCTATTAAGTGCAGCTTTTAAGTTGCAGAGTCTTTGTCTCCAGCACACTCCGGATCCCAGCTATTACCTCTAAGATCAGAATACACTTTAAATATTGATTTTTAGACAGACTTTCCCTTCAGTTATATGAGTTTACCCCACAGATTTCAGTGAGGAATTCATTTGCCCTGTAGGGAAGGGAGAATAGTTTTACCCTGAACGAAGCCAACTTTGAGGTCTGACCGATGAGCACAGATTCAAGCATGGTGTGTCCTCATGCCAGTGGTTTCCCAGGCCTTTCTGAAGAGGCAGGCTGACAACTAAGCCCTCACATGTGAGAAATCTCAGTGCAACTGAAGTAAGTGACAAAAGTTTTGTTGATTTTCCATTGGGAGTGATATCACTGAAAACAATTAGAGCTCAATAGCAGAAACACAAAACCTTCTCAAATGCTAACGTGGCCCAGACATTCATGCTGAAATGAGAATTGTCTTGCTGAGACATCTTACTTGGGAGAAATCCTTTGAGAAGGACTTGCTCATTTCTCTCGTGTAGGGAGTGGGAGACTGAGTTAACTCTTTCCATCCCTGCAAAGGGACCTCATTTGTCACAAGGTGAACTGTCAGGTCCCTCTTTCTCAAACTGGACACTGCACAGCTGAGTTTCCCAAAAACTGCTCAGAAGTGCTTGGCTCTGGGGTCTGTCCCGAAAGCTTTTCTTGACACATCCAAAGATAATCTTAAGTCTGCCAGAAGGACTTTGGAGCCAAAATATTAACCTTTCATTTTTCATTTCTCTCTCCACCAAGTTTAATCCTGCTCCCAGGGAAGAAGCATCAGGATTCTGCTGCAAGCTTCTTTGCTCAAGCCATGCACTACACAAGCTCATGCCCAAGTGTTTTTGCAAGGAGAGAAAAGCCAGCTCCCCACGAGGCTGGCTGCTTAAGGAAGGCAGGAAGGTGGATAGCAGCTAAGGAGCTTTTTAACACTCCAAGAGCTTGGTCTGTTCTTTCTCTTCACCGAATGGGCTGATTGGCATCCAAGACACATTTAATCCTGCTCTGTGAAAAGGCAGTATTTTAACAACTAAATGGCTTGTTCACCTGAAACCTCACATTTTCCAAGAAAACATGCCAAGCTGTGTTTGAAAATCTGCATGCAAATGGATCATGGGATATGTGTGATAATTTAATGACTTTCTGTGACACTTACTGCGAGGATAGCAGCATGCTTCTGTGTGTTAGTGTAGTGACTGATTAATTTTCCAGAAATCCTTACTTTATGGTAGATAAGACAAATATAGATGTAAAATACAGGGTTTACTTCATTCACAGGCAAGTCCAGCTGTTTCTGGGTGGAAACCTGCCATAGTTTAACAGTTCATAACTGCAGTGTGTAAAATTTTAGAGCTGAAATTGTATTTCTCCCACATACTGACTGCTGTAGATGCTGCCACAAGACGCATATAACAAGGTAAGCAAGGGGATGGTGACTTCACCTGTTAGCAGGAGGTGACTTTAAGATTGCCTTTACAGCAATCTTTCATCAGTGGCTTGACTCACCTTCCCTTTTCCAGTGAAGAAAGCAGGTCTTTAGCAGCTGAGCTTCCACCAGGATGGATTTTACACAAATGCATTAAGGAAAAGAGCGTTTAACCAAGATGCTGCTTAGAATAACAAAGGAAAAGTTCATCACACCAGGTCGGTGAGGGTAGTGATTGAACTGGAAAAAACCTATCATAAATGTGGATACTGATCAGACCAGTTAATAACACAAATTATAGAATACCAATACTAGCACAGAGTCAAGGAAAACATGGAGTGTAGGATCAGGTGAGAAGAAAGAAACAGAGCTCCTAAATATCTTGTTTGACTGCTCAGAAAGATAACAACTGGTGGGAAAGTAAGAAGAAAATAACTGCAAATAATGGGACTGAGGAGGTGTGAGCAGGGAGGAAGAGGAAGCTTGAAAGAGGAAAAGTAGGCAGTGTTAAGAAAAATGGGAGCTGAGTCATAGAAAAGTAAAACACTCTGAGGGTAGCAGGAGAAATAATGAGGTCTGGGGCAAAACCCCAACATACAGGGAAGTTACACCCCACTGCATGGCACTAGAGTTGGTTTGAATAGGTGGTTTTACAAATAATATATTAGAAAAGACTTAAAACAGCAGCAGTGTAGGTTGACAGTGTGCTGTGTGGTCCATCTCCTTACTCTGTCCACCACGGGATGTGTTTTCCCTCCAAATGCTGGGCTGACTCACACTTTAATGTGTTTGCAGTTGCACAACTGCTTTTGGATTTCTGTGAAACAGGCAGATATTTCTTTTAATGTCCAACCTTTGCCTCTGTTACGAGGTTTTGATGCTGTTGTTTGGTGTGTTCGACTAAGTGAGAATCGGACCCTGTGACCTTGTGGGCTGGAGGAGACCCTTCTCCTGGCTCACCCAGGACTCTTAGTTCAGTGTGACAGCATAAATGTCCAAAGGCCAAATTCAGTGCCATTGGAGGCAGTGGAAAGAGTGCCATGAGCTCAAAAGGTCCAGGGCTCACAGCCAAAAGTTTCTTAGAACAAAGATAAGGAGACACACTCTGCCCAGCTCATGGAGACTTGTGTTTTGTGATTCATTTCCTTTTTCAGTACATTGTGGATGGAGAAAGGCCTTTCAGTAGGAACATCCACAGGATGTGTGCAGTCAGCATGAGACTTGTGCTTTTTGCAAATCATATGCACTTCAGAACTGAAGCCACTTAAAGCCAGATAAGTTCCTCTCGAAATGACAGTTCCTGAGGAAACAGCTTGTGAAGTTCAGGACTGAACTCGCGCTTTCTTGGAGAGAAAGAACCAGAAGCAGAAGTCGGCAGGATCTGGAAGAGTTTTTCACTTCCAAGGACAAAGGAAGGCAGAAAGTGGAATGATATTCCTGCACAGTGAAGAGGTCTCTGGTTTTTTCCTTTTTCATTTGCCTCACTTGTCCAGTTCTTTTACTCAGAGTTTGGAGTAAAAGGCAGGAGACACAGGATTTTTCTTCTAAGCAGATGTTTATTATGTTCTTATCTATGGCATTCCTGCACAGGATGTGCCTCTGAGTTAACAAGGTGGAAAACGGCCCCCAAGTTCTCACTTCCAAGGCCATTTAAAGCCTACTTTATCCAATTAAGAACTGCCAAGTAATATGTTTTCACTTAGAACCCAATACCTAACTATTCATGACCCACATTATGGGACTTTTTAACTCAATAACAGGGCACCCAGATTTGTGAAGAAGAAAGAAGAAGGACTAACCCACACCCCAAATCCTCCATCTTGTTACCTACATATTACTAATATCTCATAAACCTAAAACCCAGGATTCCAACAAAGAGGCAGCGCAGAGGTCCTGACTCCCATCTTGAGGCTCAGCCTGCTCAGCCTGGAGCCCACTTGGCCCACAGGCACCCTCTCCATGCAGTCCAGGGTGCAAGACAGTGGGCCAGGGGAGAGCTGGCAAGGCTGCTTCTTTTGAGGGAACATAGGAAATGGCAGCCATTTGGGACATGATGGGAAGTTCACCTTGCCAGGGAAGTTTGTGCCTGCAGCATGTTTGCCTTCCTGGAAAATATGAATGGTCAAGGAAAAAGCGGGGGGGAATAGAAGAAACACCCAGGAACAAAATGAGAAAAAAGTGCCAAAAAGTCATTTGCTAGAAGAAATTTTATTTGACGTCCTGTTCTATTGCCTTTTTTTTTTGCTTTGGCTACTCTTTTCTTTGTGCACCCTGAGCTTCATTAAAAGATCATTTATTTCACTAGTTTGTGCATCAAGCTAATTATATCCTGTGCACAGCACACATGGACTTGACAAGCCAAAGGGGACAGCTAGGACTGGATTCATTAAAAACAGTTTTTCATTTTATAGTACTATAAAATATAATGATACAGTTCAGTCCCAAACTTGCAGTAAGAAAATTTGTATGGCACAAAATCCATTCCTCCAAATTTGGACTTCCTAGCTGAAGCTTCAAATACTTTTCATTGCTGTATTTTCTCTATCTCTGCTCACTGCCTCATTGAAAGGTGTCAGGAATGATTTAGCCAGTAAAATTAAATTGTTGTTTTTCTACCAAGAGTAATGACTGGGTTTGGCCAAAATGGCATAAAAGACTTGGGAACACATTGATTTAAAAATAACATTAAATTCCAATATAATGTGGCTCCAAGGCCCCTTTTAGAGAGATACTTTGAAAACATAAATAGAGGCAGTACTGGCCTTGAAAGAATTTATGTGCTGGAGGCTCTGATCCTACCAATATAAATCTGTGCCTGGATGGAGGATTCTATCTGGTGGAAAGTTCAGTACAGCTAATGATTATTGAGCCAGAAATTACCCCATTTAAATCTCAGCTCCCTGGCTGAGCTTGTGAGGCTGAAACTCCCCAACAACAGAAAGAAGGAAAAACAAAAAAAACAAACCAGAGAGAATAAAGCTGCTCCTGGACCAGATACCAACAATGACACTTTTACAGCCATTTATTTCTAATTGCATCTGTGCCATAAATAGTCCAAGACAGCCCTTTTTAAATAATTGTTTAGGATCTGGAAACCTAACTACCAATCTCCAAGTAACAGGACTTTCACTTCTAAAAGGATGGAAGAATTCAGAGCATGACTGAGAAATGTCATCCCAACACTCTGTAGCCTGGCAGTTTTCCAAGAGTGCCCTTCCCTGGCCTACCACTGCTCTATTTACGTGCTGTACCCCTCAGATATCACCAGACAGCAGATTTTTGGGGCAGATTTTGCCTCAGGCAAGGCTGTTTGGTACATCCTGCCCCTATATGTATAGTTTGAGCTGATGATGTGAAAAGGTGAGCAGCATCTTCTACGCTGGGGCACCCCTGCCCACAAGATGCCCTGAAGGCATCAGGCCCTCAATATATAAAAGATTTACCCCCAAAAAACCCAGACTTCTCTATATTTGACTATAACTGCTTGGATCTTCATGACAGAAGGTTTACTCTGGCAAGACCAGGGTCTCTTGAGTTCACAGCCATGGAACCACCAAATGGCAAGACTGTAATGAGAGTGTCCCAGAGGAAATGGAGATGGAGACGTTGTCTGATGGACACAAAACTGAACCACAAACTTATTTTAGAAGGACAAAGGAGAAATTTTTTTAGAAATAAAAAGTTTTTGTTAAATTGTTCCATAGCTGGATTTTAAAAAAAAAATTAAAAACAGGGTTTGGAAGCAGATTTGGACTGGGTATGTATTAGGAGAACACCAAGAGATTTCTTTTTTAAATTCCAGACATTGGGATTTAAGTCAAAAAGTATTCACAGCACCTTCCCTCTTTGCTTTCTGCTAGTTCTCTGACAGAAAGTATTTCTCCTCCTGGGAGGGCCTAGCAGCACAATTCCCTTCTTTCCCAAATATTTGTTGGACTGACCTCCCATTTCAGAAACCAAAGGAAAAAAGAAAAAAATCATTACAATTTCTCATTAATCAATATTAACTTTGATGCTAGCCTCCCCTATGAGCAGAACCATTTCTTACAAAGGATGGGCGTTCTTAGCCTGCGATAAGAAAACAAGTTATTTAATCAGTATATTTTCCAGCATACGTGTTCTTTGGCAGAGGCTTTGAGTTGCCTCTTTTGAGTGTGCGTGTGTCTCTGCTCGGATATGTGTGTGTGTGTGTGTGTCTGTGTGTGTGTAAACTTTCCTGCCTCAGAAAACAGAGCTGTTGGACACGGATAGGAATGTGTCTGGCATCTTCAGAAGAAAAGACTCAGAAGGAAATCAGTATTTGAGCGAGTTTTGCAAGATATCCAGCTCTGACTGCTTTGCGGTTAACTTTCCATTCCAAAATTGCTAATGGTGAGCTGTCCAGACCGTGTCTCTTACCAAAGAATTTTGGAATCATGAGAAAACAATGAGTTAGCCGTTAGGAAAGATTAAACTCCCAATCTTAATCCTTCCAAATATCGCTTTACATAAAAAGGGCATTCATGTCTAAACCACTGCTAAAGGCTCTTGGATAAATTTCTCGCCTAATTCCACTGAAACTGTCATTTCCACACCAAATATATGGTGATTTAATGTGAGCTGGCCACAGTTATTGTTGCAGTAGTGTTAGAATTGCCATCTAATACGGGACTTCTGGTAATGGTACTACACACTGCATTTACACAGAGAACATTTACAGGCTGAACAGACAAGAGACACGAAGGATTGCAGAGAAAGGAAACATTTTTATATTTTAGGCAGTAAAGGCTCATAATAACAAGATGATTTGTTCATAAATATATAAAGAATTTGAGAAGGAATGTGAAATAAACCCAACTGTGCTAAATCCTGCACCATCCCTCCCAATTGCTTTACAAAGGAAGTTAGGTTTTAATTCATTGTGGAAAGGGCAGGTTGTCCCTTCTGATTTCACTGATGCATCCACAACCAGAACAAAGTGTAACAGTTCAGAATAACTAAAGAAATAGTCTCCCAGAATAAGTCTACTGGCAGTCCCTTGTAACAACCATGTTTTAGGCCTAGGAACAAAAGGATGCTTTGTGCCTGTCACTTACTCAGGCATTTTAATTCCTGCTGTTTTCCTAAGCAGGACCTAGATGGCTTAGGAAAACAGCAGTATTTTGTAATTCTTAGGATCCTGGTTTAAAAACTCAGAAATAAAGGCTTTTATCAAACTGCAAATTTAATTTTCTTTCTTTTTTTTTTTTTAACCTACATGGAACCTACCTGAAAATATATATCCAATCTCCATCAGTGCTCCAGTGCCTGACTGGTGACATAAAGTTCATGGTTGTGACCTTGACATCTATCCCTATGGTTGCATAGTAAATCTGTGCACTTTAAGTTATGAAAACTGTAGAGACAGCAGCTGAATCCTCATGGAATGGCAGCCTCTGTGCTCTGGTGGCTCCAGGTGTGGCGGGGAGAGAGCAGCCAGCTCTGCTCCTGTACCACCCACATCCTGGGAAATGTGCATGTTGATCATCTGAATGTAGTTTTCAATTAGCACATTTTGGATGGGAAAAAAAATTGCAAAAAAATTACATCTTGCCCAGGTTAGGATTCTGACCCTGCTGTAAGGGCTTTTAGAGGGATTTGTTGATGCTGAGCACAATAACACAGAGGACTGACACTGGCAGCATGGAAACCACCACGGAAATGCAGACCTGTGTGATGGTGTGAGTAGGGCAGAGTAGAGGGGTGTGCTGTGTTCCAGTGCCTCTGCAAAGGGATATTTTTGGTGTTAAGGCT
The DNA here is from genome assembly GCA_013399225.1 of Rhipidura dahli. Taxonomy (NCBI): domain Eukaryota; kingdom Metazoa; phylum Chordata; class Aves; order Passeriformes; family Rhipiduridae; genus Rhipidura; species Rhipidura dahli. The sequence goes on along the minus strand of VXAC01000650.1, from coordinate 672,317 downwards.
CAACAGCTGTAACTAATCCAGTTGCAGGTTTGCCTCTGGCACCAAGTGCTGCAGCTCTTTAGCCAGCACAAGTGGTCAGCACCATCCTTGACAAGAAAAACAAGCTCATAGCAAGGGGACTGACAGCTTGCAAGTGTTGTGGACAGAGGTGAAAGGAGAAGGTTTTGGCACTCTAGAGCCTTTCTGTTATTTCAGTGCACCAAATGAAAGCCGGCAGAAAGAAAGGAAAGAAAGGACCATATTGTTCTTCACCTCTGCTCAGCACTGGTGAGGTCACACCTGGAAAACTGGGTCTAGCTCTGGGCTCCTCAGTGAAAGGGAGACATGGACATACTGGAGGTCGTCAAGCAAAGGGCCATGAAAAACCTGGAGGGGCTGGAGCATCTCTCCTGAGGGAAGGCTGAGAGAGATGGGACTGTTCAGCCTGAAGAAGGGAAGGCTTGGGGGTTTTTATCAATACATATATAAAGACCTGAAGTGCAGGTGCAAATAAGACAGACAGGATTTGTTTAGGTGGTAACAGGGTCAGAGGCATCAGGCACACACTGAAACTGAACTGGGAGGGTTCCTCTGAACATCAAGAAACACTGTTTTGTTGTGAGGGTGACTGGCACATGTTGCCCAGGGATGTTGTGAAGTCTCCATCCTTAGAGATCCTCAGAAGTTGTCAGGACACAATCCTGAGCAACCAACTCTAAGTGCTGCTGCTCGAGCAAGGAATTCACACAAGATGATCTACTGAGGTCCTTACCAATATCAGCCAGTTTGTGATTCTGTGACTGGGCAACTAGAAGGCTTACATGGCTTTATAGCTCCAAAAGGCTGGAAAAAATAACAACAACAACAAAAAAATCATGCATTATACTGCTCCTCATCTTCTGGCTCAGACCGATGAGGGGTGTTTGAGCAGTGCTTTTTTCAGGTGGATGAGTAGTTTCTGTGATATAAAGGCTGCTGTCAATGCACTCTTGCCTTCCCAGGAGGTAAAGGAGAAATAAAAATCTATATATTCAGGGTATGCAAGTCCTCCCACTTCCCTCTTGCTATGGAGGAAGTTGCTGTGGGCTGCTGTGCTCACTGCAGAGTGTCTCCAGCTGCAGAAATATCTGTTGTGACAGCAGGACAAGGGATGTGTCAGGCAGCACAGGAGATAAATGCTCTCCCTGATAATGCAGCTGGAGAGCTAAGACCCATTTACTTCGTTGCTGGCTGAAACAAATCAAAGAAGACAGCTTCTCTACATAATGTACACTATTGTGTCAACAAAAATTACCCAGATGGGAGTTTATTTTGCCACGTCGCTCAATTTTTTTTAAAAGAATTGGAAAAATTGATCAATATCTTGACTGCTTTGTTGGACTTCTTATTGTATTTTGGTGCAGTGAGCAGCATTTCCTGGCCAAATGATTTCTAAGGTGGTTATTGTCTACAGAAAGAATAGGAAGAAAAGCAGGGGGAAAAAAAAGGTATGTGTAATTTTCTGGAGTTATTACCACCATCTATGTTCCAATTACACCTGCAAGTCTCTTGCAGTGCAATGCTCAGCGATCCAGGAGACCATCCTCATTCCAAAGTGGGCAAAGGGTCCTTAAATTGCTTCAGGAGAATGTGACTGGGCCAAAACCAGAGGTGATGCCTGCTACAAACCCCAAAATGGATCCAGTCTAAGCTCAAAGCCTTAACATCAGTGTTACACTTCAGGCCAAGGAGCTGTTAAATATTAAAGGCTTCATACATATAGATAGGGAGCTGTTTGCACACACAGACTTTAAATAGAGATGACCCCCATCCATGGAGCTCTGTCTCATCTGCTGGCAGTGCCTGGGTGGAAGCACTGTCATCCAAGGGAGATGACCCCAGGACCACGAGCCCTGCATGACACCTCCCTTCAAAGCCCCAGTGAGGCTGACCCTCATGCCTACGGCAAGGCATAAATGGTTTTCCTGAAAGCACTAAGGCTCCTTGTCTGCCAGAAGCCAGCTCCAAAAGCCTGGAGCTTTAGTTAGCAGAGATAACCAAGCGTATAAAATTTCCTTATGTAGTTCAGTAGCTGATTTATTTTTATTGCTCTGAACAAACTACTCAGCCAGAGGAGATTTATCAGTTGTCTGGTCAGTCCTCTGGGCAAAGCTGGGGCTACTGATTCCCTCCAGCAGTTCCCACATCAAACCCAGCAACAATAGACAAGGAAGTGTCAGTTTTTAAATGGGCTGAAAACACTTTCCATTGTTAAGTAAAGGATTTCCTTATGATTTCCCATGCCAAATAATAAATTCTAAGTTATACAGTGTGTGCCATGACAGACCAGTACTACTGTGAAGGAGATTAATATTAAAACCAAATGACATCTTCACCATTTCTTGTCAAAGCTGGCTCAGGACTATCCCCAATAGGTGCAAGGCTGAGTTTAACTCCTGTTTTTCCCCTTCCTCTTCCATTCTCAATTGTAAGAGATGAAAGAGGAAAGGGGAATACAACATTTGTGGAAGAGATTTGCTCTCACAGTGAGGAGGGCTTGTCCTCCAGCCATTGGAGTCGTGGAACAGCCTGGTGGGATCATGCTGTGATCTTTTCCATTTCCCTGGAAGCAAGAAATGCAAACTTGTTCATTGCTTCATAAATACAGTAAATGTTAGTACAAGGGGGTTTTTTAACAGGATTTTTTCCCCTCCTTTTTTGTCCTCCAGTGGCTAAAAATTGCAAATGCTCAGGAAAAGAAGGAGGACTGTAGGGGAGCCCAATTCCCTTGGGCGAGCAGTTGTACACATGTACAGGAAATTGAATGCAGAAATAACTGCATACAAGGCTGTTAAAGACGTGTTGGGGTTATAAAACAGATCTTTCAGCTGCCACCCATTGTGGACATTCCAGTTGTAAAGGGTCAAGTTTTAATACAAATCTGCTGTCCCAAATTACATTTGTCTTTTTCCATAAACCAGAAGTCGTCAAAGATTTACAGGAAGGTAATTTTATTCCTTGTTACTTTAGCGCATTTATCTTCTCTTTGAATTTCAAAAGAAGGAGAAGGAGAAGGAGAAGGAGAAGGAGAAGGAGAAGGAGAAGGAGAAGGAGAAGGAGAAGGAGAAGGAGAAGGAGAAGGAGAAGGAGAAAGCCATTGGTTTGGTAGAGTTTATTTAGGTTGCAATAATGGCTTCTGTTCTTGCTCTGCTAAAATGTCCATGACAACTCTGAGGATCTTTTCCAACACACCTTAGCTCTCTTGAAATAGGAAGTGTGGTGCTGCAGAAATAGAGCACAAAATCTTATTATGCTTGATGTGACTACTTTATTACATAAATTTTGTGCTACTGATCTGATATTCCACCATTTGCCATGTGAGATCATAGCATACACTGGAAGCGAGGTGGCTTGTTTCTAAATAATTGTGACAATGAAGCAGTTTGATATTCAGATCTTCAGTTGCTGCCAGGAATTTTGATTATGCTTCCCTTTCTCTGCCTCCACTTTTCTTCCTGTTTTCAAGGCAGCACACGAAATGATGTCTCAAGGCCATCTGCAAATTAGATTTGAGATTATGGTGCAAGTAGGTAGATGCAGCACCAGTTAATTTAATTAGTTTTGAAGTAGGTAAAAGGAAAACAAGCTTACAGCCCCATCACAGAAATCATATTCCAGAGGCGTGCTACTTCATGCTATCATTTTTCCCAAAATTCATCTGAATTTTGTTATCAGCAAATCAAAAGCTGGTCTCCCAAATTTAACATAAATTCTGATCTAAATCCTTTTTTTTACATGAAGCCAGACACAAAATATATTTTTAAACACTGCTGCTCAATTTACACCCTGGCTATTAATGTTTCATCTAGCTATTCTAGTCCTATTTGTTATTCCTTCAGACTCTATAAATGCACAGGACAAATCCCCCAAGTTTTGCTTTTCAGGTTGCAAATTCAGTTCTGGTGACTCTACATGAACTTTGAAGCTCTGGTTGGAGCCAGTTGCTAGGAACTCCAGCTCCTACTTTGTAGAGGCTTAGTCTTGATTTTGCAAAGAGCTTTTGTGTAATCAGTCAATTAGAGCTGTGACCAGTGATCCATATCAGCAACTGATAGGGAGTGCAGGATTGGTACGCTTGGAATCCAGGTTTCAGCCTTTCTGGTCAGGTAGTGATTCTCAAACAGCACCAGTATTGAAGATAATAAGTAGATTTTTTCAATTTCTAGACTATAAACAACTGTAGTCAAATCTGTATTAATTATAGAAGTTCTGCACATTATTCCTTTCAAAATTTCCATCTATGCTTGCACTATTAGGAAGTCCTTCCCCAGTAGTTTTCTGTAATATCACCTAGAAATGTAAATAAATGCACTGGTACAATTACAGACAGTTAATAACAACCAAACCCTGCCTCTACAGCTCCAAGTGTATTTGTTTAAATTCTGAAATGGTGTAGTTATATTGTTTTATCTCTCTTTAGAAGCCTAACTTTTAAAAGAATATTAAGTCACAGTAAATTTTGTGTTAGTGGGTGCTTATTTAAAAGCCACATATTTAACAAGACACTTTAATAGCTGCTGTTCTGTAAGAAAGAATAATTGGGGAAAAAACTTCAGACCTTAGCATTTTTTTATAATTTCCCCTTTCAATGACCCCTTAGATCGAGTTTTCTGAGATCTCTGTTGATATAAAATGCTCACACGATTACTGACAATAAATGTTGAATGCAAATATATTCTCCAGTACTTAGTAGTCCATGAAGAGCTTTATTTGAAGTGGATGGTGCCTGTCACTGCCTTTAAATACTCAAATGTGCTGGAGGTCACATGCAGCCAGCTGGAATTAAATATTGCTAATTCATCTCTGAGTGTAGTTTTGTGTACTTAGTAATGGAGGAGCCACAGAGCCTGAGCAGCTGTGAGCATGTTGCACAGAGCTGAAGCAGCTTCCACCTTGCATAAATCCCTGAGAGCAAGAACAGGAAGGAGGGCAGCATGGGCATGGAGCAGCTGGCCTTGTTTGGTCTGAGATTCAGGGATTGCTCCTGAATTTGCCCACAGACAGCAGGTCTCAGGCACAGGGATGCTCTTGAGGATGCCTGACTGCTTCTCACGGAGACCTGAGGGGGAAGGTAGAAGTGCTGGGGGTGGATGAATTGGGATGTTTGCTGTCCAGGCATGGAGGAGGCAAATCCTTCAAGGAAGTGGCTGTCCACAAGGAAAATGGCACCAGGAGAAGAAAGGAGGGGGACGAGCCTGAAACTCAGATGTTTGGAGAAACCAAATGAGGGGATGCAGCAGAAAGTGTTTGACAGTTAGAGAAGGGAAGATCCTGGGGCTCTGTCACTGGCATTATTCCTGCCATTTTAGCTGACTACATCAACCATTCTCCAAAAAGGAAATGGGTTCTCAGGTTTCCCCCTGAGGACTAGCTCCTGTCCCCTCATCCAGCTCCCCACTCCAGTGCCAGACAACAACCATCAGAGCTGGCTTCTCAGCACTGTCCTTACCATGAAGATGTCTCTGGGTGGGATGTACCCCGGCCTGCAGTGCCCTCCTCCTCTTCCCCATGGCAATATGTGTCATTGAACAAGTTCTGCATCACCTCATGGGGCACCTGTGTAACAGGTCTGCTCTAACTTCTGATAACCAGTGTCACATCAGTGCCTCGCTGCCTCTGCACCACAGCTGGCTTCTGCACAGGTGCCCTGGGACACTTCAAACACTTCGGCATTTTAAGGGAAAACATATTTAAGTGTCTGAACCCAAAATGAAGGCAGGTTAAGCAACTGGACTCTCAGCATGGAAGAATGGAATTCAGGCCACCCACAAGCCCATGAGATGCACTTTATCTGGGCATGGAGCTCATCCTCTCTTCAGACCATGGGTAGCCATGGTCTTTGCAGGAGCAAAGTACCTTCTGGAGTCAAATAGGATGAGGCTCACACATAGAATGGGGTTCACTGTTTCTCCAGAGACTGGAAAGAGAGAGAGACACAAGACTCACTCTTTTAAAGCGTGGCTGCAGAACACAAGGGTTCTGGTTTTCAATTGCTATCTCACTTCTAAAAATGTGACAGAAAACAACCTGTCAGTGAGGACCAGAAGTAATACTTTTACCTATAGGATCTTGTTGATGCTGTTTGTTTACCTGTCTCTAGGGACCTGTCTTGGCTTTGGTGGGAAGGGTGTGGGCATGCAAGGACACCTGTCCTGGGCTCACATCTGTCATCTCCTGCTCTCCTGGGGCACGATGGATCTAGAGTATTTGAACCCTGTGGCTCAACTGGAGCTTAAACAGAAAAATGGCACCCTCCTGTGGCAACGGTTAAAAAATTAATAAATAAATAGCTGTGACTAAATTCAGAGCAGGATCTAATTCTATCAGCATGTGTTACCCCTTTGTACACCCACCAAAGGAGGCTTCACAAGGGATGGAGGTGCCCCTCTGCTTGTGCAAAAACATTGGCATTTGAGTGCTGGGGCAATGCAGGGAGTGCACCAGAGCAAAACCACAGGCAAAAAGCCTCCAAGGTCAGGTGGGGAGTCCTGCGGCGAGCTCGGAGGCAACTGTTCAGCTGCACGGAGCCACTCTGGATCCCAGCGTCCACATCCGGACAGCTTTGAGAGCCCACATCCTTTTTTTGGACTTGGCTCTTTGTCAAAACCATAGGGTACAGTGCCTGCATGGACTTCAAAGGGAGGACACCAAATGTGATTTGGCCCAGGCAGTTACGACCATTTATTGCCAGCATCTTTCTCAGATACTGCTGCCAAGGGTTAAAATGTTTACATGCCCCCTGATTTTAAATGGACCGGGTTGCATGTCAAATGCCAACGAGAGGGACAGCTGGAGTATCTAAACCAAGAGCTTTGATCTTGGTATCTGTAAAAAAGAGGTCATTTGGTCTCCCCAGGAAGCACAGACATTTAGAAGGTCCCCGTACAACTCATGCAAGTATTTTATTAACAACAATTTCTATTCACATTTAGGTAGGTTGTATTAATACTTACTAAATTCCTCTTATATATACATGTGTATGCATATAAATGTATGAATATCTGCATTTTTTGTGTGTGTCTATGCATTTATATATATATACACATATCTCATGTACACGAAATTGTGTGCTTGTGTGGTTATCTGTGTGCTTTCTAATGTCCAGTATTTGTATGCAGACGTACTGATCCATCAGCTTAATTGCAATGAAACGACAGTGGTGCAAGCATTACCTTTTATCTCTAAGTCAGTGTTTACAGAAATAACCTGAAAAGTTTGTCTGTATGAGAATCTTTGAGTAAACCTGCAACTGTAATAAGAGTGTGTGGTGTTTTCAAGAAGATGCAGGCATGAAACACAGACTTCATTGTGCTGTAATCACGTCTGACATTGATTCAGAAGAGAGGAATTCTAAAATACAATATTGCACAGGGGAAATATTTTTATTCTTTAGTGGAGGATTTTGTGGTTAGTTCACAATGCAATTAAAATAGCCACCAGATGTTTATGACTTCAGGCAGCAGTTAACTTTAGTGTCTCTGATCACTGTCCTTCGCTTCTTTATCGGAATAAATAAGTATTTTTCTGTGCTGGAGGAAAGAATCCTTAATTTTTAAACATATGGGGGGGCTGGGTATGTATTTCCATTTGGCAGAGCTCATGTTGTTCTGTGACAGACTTCTAAGAAATGATAATCTTGAAGTTAAAATAAAATCTCTCTCCAGGATGAAATAAACATATTTACTTAAATGTGAGATGAAATGTACAGTAACATCATTAAACTGAAGTGATTTGTGAGAAGCAGTATTGCAAAAGGCTGTGGTTTTTCCAGAGCATATAATAAACCTAGAAAGATACTCTTTTATTCCATTGAATAATAGGATTATTAGTATGCCATTTATTTTTAAAGACACATTTAAAGAGAGCCTGCTGGGTTCCTATTCTGGTAATTTTTTCAGAGTCTGTTATCTATTTGTTTCAGGGCTATTAATTTTGAGGCCACATTATATTCAAATTATATTTGATTAGCAGGCTCAGTAAGTGATCACAGTTTGTGTTCCATCACCCAAAAGGAAGTTAATAAATTTAGCTGCACACTAACATCTTGAGAAATAAATTATTGAAGTTCTGCAAAATAAATTTTTTAAAATTGAGGTGCAAAAAGCTATAGTGACTTGCCTGGCACCTTACCTAAAGGAGAAGGAGAGCTCCAGACAGGGAGGGAAAAGCCCTGAATTGTCCTAAGTTTAAAGTGCCATATTTCAGCCACTCAGTCATGTCTGAGATGGTGTGTTGACAACGTAGCCTATAATTTAAGTGTATAAAATTATGAAATAACTCAGGCAATGTGGAAATAGATAAGAGAAATTTCTATTCATGCATACACAGTAATTTTAAATAGTTAAATAACAGTATGATCTTCAGAAACAAAATTATGGCATTAAAAAACTACACAGAGTAGAAAGAAAAGAATAGAGAATCAGAGAATATCTAATTTTGGGGGTGTTGATAAAGTCTTGAAGATGTCTATCCATGCACAGAAACTGGCAGTTTCTCACCTAAACCAGGCAGTATCAGGGATCTGTGTTCATGGGGAATCCTCGAAACAAACAAGCAAAAGGATTTGAATTTGCTTGGCTCTGCTGAGCCCCAGTCACTCAAAGATTTGATGTTCAATCCCTTGGGGCGTCCAGGCGTGTTCCCCAGAGCATGAAGACACCAAGATTGCTACTCCTCTTAGAAAAAAACCTTGCAAACTTGCAGTGGGCTCGTTATGCACAAACACATCAGTAACTCTTTGGGGTCAGAAGAGAAGTGAAGTGGTTGGATCCCCGCCAAACTCCCCCCACACTTCCCCAGATGGCTGTCAAAGTCTGAAAGCTGCTGCAAAGCATTTCAGCTGGGACAAACAGGCATTTTTCCCACTGAAAGGCTGCTGCTCTCCCTATTCCCATCTCACTGTGTTTCTCTGGCAGTTGCTGATGCCAGGAGCCGAGGCTCTGGCTGTGCTCATCAGCTCCAGCCCCGCGGGCTCTCAAATGGGGGACTCAGAAACACCCGGGAACTGATGCAGGGTAGGATATCAAAGGCTCTGACACCATCCAGAGCCACATTCAGCATTAACTCCTCAGTGTCTCTATTATGGCAGTCATTCAGATTGAGGGAGAAAGCGTGGGTTTTTAACTCAAATTAAAGTACATTGTGGTTTTAGGACATGCAAGTCACAGGGTGCTGGGTTTGCTGGTAGTGTTGTTCCAGCAAATTTACACTTCATCCCTCCTGCCACGCTGGAGTGTGGGACTGAGCATGAATAGGAAGGACTGCAATGGGACAAATAGTTAATCACCCAACAAACTGAAACTGTATTTTTGTAGAATACAAGTGAATCACATTTACTCAAATCAGGGCGTGAGGCCAAAATCAAGACCAGCAGGTCAAGAGCAAGTCACCCTTGCGTCTCACTGCGGGCTGCCCAGGGTAATGGAAGGGCTAATTTTGCTCTGTCTCTAATCCTGGAAATTCAGATTTAACTCTGAATGAGCAACAGTACTCCTGACCATGCAGGTTTTCAACAGTATTATTTACAAAAAATGTATTTTATTTTTTTAACCAGCTTTTTATGGCTTAATAATATTTCTTAGTAATAGGGTTCAGATGTAGAAATATATCACAAGACAAATCCCTGCCCCAAACTACTTTCTAGCCTCGTGTGTACAAACTTCTGTGCCTCAGCTGCCACTGGTCTCTCTTCAAAACCCAAACTTTGTGATATTTTATTTTTAATGTGCTGTAGGTGGTAGCGAGTGTCTAAAATCAGTGTCAATCTGTTTAGCAACATCTTCTAGTCAATGCTGCAGAGCTGTCCCATTATCATGACTATATATTTTTCCTTGCTTAGGTCCCTTGTTGCATATTTTATTAATTTCCACCATGAATTACTTATTGTGATCAGGACATAATTATGTGACTTGATTCAAAGCTAGTATTTCCTTCTGTCATTTCTCTTACCTGTTCTGCAAAAAGTTCCTTACTGTTTTATTATAAGAATTAAATAGTAACACCTGATTTCACAGCCTGAACTTGTTCACTACTGACTGTGTTTTATCACGTCCTTTCTTCTTTCTGACCCCTTTTTGCTTGTGCTTTTCAGCCTCGCTTCAGGTTTAGGGTCTGGGGCTTGCAGACATTCCCACTCAGACATTCCCCCTGTGTCACTGGCACTGCTCAGATGTGCAAATTCAAGTACTCGAGCTCTTGGAGAGCAGCACATGAAACCAGCAGTTCACAAAATGCAAGGCAGATGTGCAGTGATTGGGAAATTATGTTGGCCATGAGATAAGACAGCTGTGATAACTTCTGACCCTCCTTTTTCTGTTCTCCACGCAATGCCACACCACTTGCAATGGTTTGAAAACAGCACTCAGCAAAGGTTTGAAAAAGCCCTTTTTCAGCCCACTGGAAGCCGCAGCCAGGCTGTTTGTGTAGCAGCCTCCCTGTTGCCCAGAAACAGCACATGAGACTACTGAGTGTCTGCAGAAACTCAGATCTGGTTTATTGGCTTGGATGTGCAGGAAAACTGACTTTTAAATGGTACTTCAGCTTTGAGTTAGTGATTACCCTGTTACTTTTACAAGTTTTGCCTGGAAATGGGATGTTAATTGTTGTTAATGAGTCTGTCCACCTGAGTAAGCTCTGCAGGGCAGAACTCACAGACCATAATTCCTCCACGATGTCTCCAGACTCTGCCCTGCTGACCATGCTGTTTCTAGCCTTTAAGAGCAATGGCACCAAATCTGCTCCTTCAGACCTCAGAGCTTTCTTCTCAATCCAGGACAGCAGCTGGTTTCTGTTCCTCTCTCAGTCCCATGGGATTTTTGGAATGAAATAAAGCCAAGGTTTGGCTCTTGCTGACATCTTTGGCACAGGGAGAGGATGCTGATGGGTATTGGGCTGTGGGATACTGAATAGGGAAAGAAGACTTTGGATATAGAGCTGGAGCTCTATATTTCTATGTAGTTTAATCTATGGTGTAGCTGTGAGTAAAAGTGTGCTGAGCTGCTTTATCCTGATGACATTTTTTTTTTCTGCACTGACAACTTCTGTTCTATTTACTCCAGTTAGATTTTCATTGACTTTTCCTCTGCTACAGTAGCTTAGGACCTATTGTTATGGCATTTCTTTGCAATCCATCAGTAATGTTCACCTGTGGAGGATGTTTCATAGTAGCTCCCTAAGGGATTCACATTTAAAGAGAAGAACTACATTCCTATTTGAGATAAAGAGAAGACAAAGTCTGAGCAGTTTGAAAGATGGGGAAGCTTTGTATTTTGCTTTAGTGGGTGATACCTGTCTGAACACGTGTTCTGGTGTTCTTCACATGGAAATAAAACGACTTTAAGACCAAATTTTTGTGTTATAGCTGATAACCCCATTTATCTGCCTCTAGCTCACCAGGCTTCTTGTGCAAAATACAAAGTCAAAATTGAAACACATGGCATTATTCCCCAAGTTATTCCAGCTGTCTATCCAAAGTCACCACAAGGCTGTGTTATGCCATGAGTTTCTTAATCTCATCCTCCACTAGAAGAGCCAAGTAACTGGTGGGGTTTTTCATCCAGAGCAAATGTCGCTGGGGCTTGGCTGCTTCAGGCCAAGAGGAAGGACTAACGAGCTCAGGAGGGCTAACGAGCTCAGAGATGAGCCCTCTTGGAAAATTCCCTGTGAGCAGCTGCTCAGCCACGGGGGCATCAGATCCGGAGATCAAAGCTGGCAGGGCATCCCATGAGGAGGAGGGCAGTGATTCAGCCAGCCACCCTTATGGTCAGCAGCCCCTAGAGAGGACCCCTGTCCATACTGCCTGGGCCCTGGGAAACAATTCAGCTGGACAACATTGCATTCCCCACCCAGAGATATTCTTTTAGTGTTATTCTAGATTAAATCTTTCACTATGGGCACTGTCCATATGTCTATGTGTTTCCAAACTCATCTCTGCAAGAAATTAGAAGTTTTTTCTGATGAAAAGGTTTCTAAGGTTTGCCCACTCCTCAGCAAATGAAGGGCTCATGAAGCCTCGTGTTCCCACGTCCAACATCCTTATCTCACTGGTGGAGCAGTTACTTCAGCTCATTCTCCACAGCAGGAGACTGAGGAGTCTTTTCATTGACCCACTGTATCATTTTCACTGTGCTGCTTCCTCATTTTGGGTGGGATTTATATTCTTTATCTGTTGCTATCTCAGCCCTGTCAGATAAAAAGACCTCCTTCCAGAGTGAAGGTGGTTTGCAACCAGTCATGGCATCTGGGCTGGGCCAGGGATGTGCTGCTCTTTCTGGCCACATCCAAACAGTCCTCAAATTAAAAAAAAAAAAAATAAAGCAGAGGGAAAAAAAACTCCATAAAAAAAAAAAAATCCTCATGATTTACTGTGAAGAAATCTCATATTGCATGTTATTGGAGCTGTAGTTAAAATCACCTGGGTTATTGCTATTTACACAGGTAACCCTGCTCAGAATTTGTTTGCTCATTGCCCAGAAATGGTGGCCTCATGCACATACAGGATCATTATCACTTTGTCCCCTTTCCGTTCATTTGACATGGTCTTGCCAAAATAAAAAGACAGTTGAAAGGCACCTCTATCTCCTGTCACTATTGCTATTATAAGGGATCCGCTCTGTACAATGTCCAGCCCACGTTTTAAAGCTTTTAAAATGTTCTTTGTGATTACAGTGCTACTGTTGGCTTCAAAGATAATTCAGCTGAGGTGGGATTTAAGAATCTAATTAACAAGAGTCCCATTTTGTAAAGAAAACATGTTAGAGGTAAAAAATTAATGTCACAAAGCACACCATTCATAGAGAAAGATTGTTTACTTATTTGTAAATCATAGTTGCAGTACTGGTAACTCATATTATTACTTGCAGTGAAATTAATATTTTCCCCCTGAACAAATGCTACTTAAAATTGCAACTCAAGTGTCTGAACATTTTTTTGTTAATTCTGATCAAGAATATTTTTAAGCTATTAACTTTAAAAAAGTAAATCTTTTGAATCTTTAGATAAGAGAGTTTTTCAGAAAAAAAAAATACTAGAGCTGTTATCTGTTTATGGTCAGATTTTATTCTTACAGTCATAGTGAATCTATTTCTTCTGACTTCATTGGAACCAAAATCTAGAAACAACCGTAAGAGTTGCAATATCTGCCCCTGTGAATGGAAATCTTTGCTCTACAGAGGTTTTGTAGATCAGACTGGAATAGTTTTTCAACTTAAATTCACTTAACTATCTAGCAATTAAGGAATAGCTTCTCAAATGTGCTTTTTAATATTTAATTGTATTTATATTTTTTAGCTATGCAAAAAATATAAAGGCAGACTCTGGAACAAGCAATGTGAAAAATGGTCACAGTAAAGGTTCACATGTTGAACTGTTGAATGTATTAATTATTTTGTGCTTTACTATCATGCTAAGGTTATTCCTGAGGAAGATAAAAATATTTCAGAATTCTCAAAGAAGTTGAACCTGGACTAAGTTAGTAAAAGTTAGGTGAAAATCACTAAATTATAATCTGATACAGGATAGTTATATGTTCATATGACATTTAATAAGCAGGAAAAACCCCAAGTTTTACACAATCTTATGATAATCACCAGAAATGTGGCAGTGCTAAATGTAGATTTTGTTCCTACATGTAATAGCTACCAATATTATATATAATGTATGCAATATTATACTATGTAAAAATATTATAATTTAAAATTAACAATATAAAACTACTCACAGAAAATTATTTTTATATATGTGTTCCAATATTTTTTTAGAGTCTATGATTATAATTACTATATTCTTATATAAGAATAAAAATAACAATTGTATTATTATATTATATTATATAAGAAGAAAAATATTATTAAATATGTATTATCATAATGATGTGTTATATATATAAAATGTAACCACATAATTGTGTTTAAATTGCTTATTATGTTTTAATAGTTTTCTATTTTTAATAACTATATTTTAAATATTATTTTAACTTATATTTTCATATTATTATTATCCTCTTCAATTTTAAAGAATAGGTTATTTTTTGTAGTGGCCTGGGCTTACTGTAAGCTTCTCTGTCTAGGTTACATAGCGTTAATATTTTTTTTTCCACAAAATTATTTAATTTTAGGAAGGAACATTTCTCTATTTTTGACATAATGTTAGCTTTACTGAATATATGTAGTGCCCTACAGGGGCTGGCATAGTCTGATTTTATGCCATGTGGAGGTTTCCAGAATCTGTATATAAGAAAAATATGTTCTGTACAGCTCTAGCCTTTTTCAGATTTTTTTCTTACATTTGTTACAAATTATTTCAATATTACGTAAGAATGCACACACACCTTTCTATTCTTTCACACTGACTCAGACAAAGAAAGATTTAACAGAAGACAAAACAAATCAGGAAAGATTAATTTAAAAACTGAGAGGATTGATCTATGTCTGTTTTCTTTTACATTCTTTATAGAACTTTAAAAACAGTCAGAAATTATTTTAAAAACTGTTGATAAATAATAATAATAATAAATGATGTTACTACCTCTGGAAAAATGAAAACTATTATGCACAGAGCTCTTACTTCCCTTTCTTTTCTCTGTGTTATTTTCTTTTTAAATTTTGGTGCAGAATTTCGTCACCAAATTCAGTAACATCACAAATTTTCCCTTCTGACAAAGAAAACCCATCCCTCATTCTTAATCCATTAATTATGATCCACTGCCTTTTATGTCCCTCTTTTCTAAAGGTATTCATAAATACAGTATGGCCAGCAATTAACAAGAATTGAAAATCCTCTGGCTCATCTTTGGTGAGCCTAAAGGCCAGGGATCACCTCAAAAGAAAAATCCTAAAAATCGAAGCTTTCACTAGAAATAAACATCAAAGCTTTTGATTAAATAATGGCTTTGGGTCTATTGAGGAAAGGAAATAGTGACTTTGTCCTTCTTTTCTGAGGTCAGTTGCAATCATGGCAGGGTTCATGTTTTATTCCCATTTCCAGTACTCTGGACCACTCTTCCTGGATTTTATCCAGTGTCCTTTTAAGCTTGACTGGTATAAGGTGAATATCAATGCAAATAAATTCAAGGGCAAAAGCATGGGGCAGTGACATGTTCGCAAAACAAAAAATAAGACTCTACAACAGCTGTGTGGTATCAGTTTTGCTCGATGCTGCAAAGACCTGGGGCATTACGCAAGCTGACAAGAAAAGATTTGATGCATTTGATAGCAGGTGTTTAGGAGGGATCAGTAATGTCAAGTGGCATCACTATGTCAGGAACATCGAGTTTCAGGAGAGAACAAGAAAGGAGAAGATTGTGGACTTCCTAACAAGGTAGTGGCTTCCATGGTCCCACCACTCCATGAGCATGGAGTGAGGCTGGAGGGTGGGGGAAGGTCTTGGGAGCTGGGTTTGCTCCTCCTGGCTTCCCAGCCCAACCTGAGGCTCATCAAAAGGCTGGAGAAGACAGTCGAAATCTCTTCTAGATTTTGACTCAAATTGTCTACTGAGGATGAAAAAGCCTTGGGGTGAGGAGTGTTGTTCTGTTTCTCCAGGGTGTAGGACATGGTCAGTACTCACTGACCCGGTGGGAGAGGTGAGGAAGGAAAGAGGTGAATGGGAAAATGAAAATAGAAGACATCTTTTTGCAGGGCTGCTCTCCAGCAGGAATATTCACATGAATCAAGGATTTCCAAACCAGGCCTCTAGGGTTTGTAATGAAAACTTAGACTGTGCAGACAAAATGGGCTTTAACAGACTCTGTAGAGCCAAAATCTACAGCAGTAGGCTCAGTTGACTCCAGTGAACTCCCACAGACGTGAGAGCATAAAAGTCCCCAGTCGTTCACATTTTCTCTCAGAAACAGCCTTTCTGCATGTGGCTGAAGAGCATCTCTTGGTAAAACACTGCCCAAAGAAGATAACTTAAACCAGATGGGAGCAAGAAATACTGAAGCCAGGCCATATGGGTAGAGGGGACCTGTTTGAAGCAAGTGCAGCCAAATGGATTATGATGTAGTAATGTGTGAAAGAGGTTGCACTATTGTATGGACTATCTGTAAGTGGAATATTTTCATGATTGAATCAAGAAAAGGAAATGTACTCTATCCAAATGTTAATAAGAACCATACTTCAAAAATATCCATGTTGAGTTCTTGAATCAAATAATGTCAAAAATAACTCACTGTCCAAACTAGGATCTTACCTTTTTGTTATTTATTTTTTAAACTCTTATTGAGGTTTTAAATATTCTCCTTGAATTTGCAGCTGGTGCAGTTTATTCCTTTTTAATTTTTTTTTTCTAATTTACAAAGCCTTTAGGCTTCAGAAAATGTAGGTAGTAACTGCAATGAGTCATTAAGGTAAAACCATCAAATCCCTGTTAGAGGTATATATCTCTGGGTTTGAGCTGGAATGTTTTGCTTTACTTTTCCATGAACAGTTTAGGATAGCCTTCCAAAAATAGACACAAATAAAATATAATACTTCTAGTGGTAAAAATGTTTTTTCTTGGCAATATTCTAAGCTGCATTTTAAAAGCCAGAACAGGAACACTAATCAATGATTTCACAAACAGAATCTATTACAAAATTAATTTTAAACCAACAATACTTACCCCAAGCTACATTCAATTGAAAGTTTGGCTCTAGCATTGACTAAAAGAAAGTGAAAATATTTATTCAGGCAGCTAAGTGGCCTATCAAACATCCAGCATTTGGGAGATCTCATGACAGAGCAAACACTCACACGGAGAGTGAGGACAGCACTGCATTTCAGCAGCACCACGGCGTGCCAGGGCTCTGCAGAATGAGACCTGGGTAACACCACTGACATTTAGCAAATTACTGCAGAAAACTGATAAGGGCATGATCCTTTTTTATGCTGAAGATCATGCATAATGCCTGCTGTGCCTCAGCACCTTTTCACAAATATAGAACGAAAGCTTGTGGCAATATGCTGACAGATGCCACAGAGCAGGCAGCGATTCCCCCTGCCCCAGCCCTGGAAGCCGTACCTGGAAGCCTCGTGGTGCAACCCTGTGGCTGGTCCCATGGCTCAGGAGGTCACGTAGCAATTCTGCAGCACAGAAAGTTGGATGAAGCGCTGAGTTCTGAATGATGAGATTAACTCTTGTATTACGTGACAAAAACACAACACGGCCTTGCTTAGGCAGTGTGTGATCCCGTGCTGCATGTAATTGTGTGTGTGCATACAATTATATGTAGAGAGAGAGGGCTGAAGAGATAGTGTGCTAAAAAGCTGGTTTAGAGAAATTTATTGAGCAAACTTTGGCATCAGGAGATGGTAATTACTATTAAAATATCTTCCATGTGTGTCTAGTGAGGGACTACGCCTGAAACAAGACGAGTAGAGAGAAGGCCCTTTCTTACACAGTAAGATTGGATCCTGACCTAGGTCATTTGGGGCCTTTCCCACCAAAGACCCTGGAGACAGGATCCCAGCCAATGGCAGCTAGATAATGGCATGTGATTAATGCACAGATGGATAAGGGCACGTGGATAATCTTCCAGAGAAAGTACATGGATCCCCTCCTGAAAGATGGGATGGGAAGGGTACCACCTTCCTGTTGCATGTCAGTCCCAGAGGATTTGAGAGCTTCAAGATCTAACAGATGATTATCTAAAGGACTTTCAGACTCATGGAGGTGTTTCAGTGACCCCATGCTCTGGTCACACCAAGGTTTGACCCTTTGGCTAAGTGTGTGATAGGGGTTGGCCTGAAAGGGTCACCAACAGAGGCCCATCTGCCAGGGGAACACGTAGCACAGCACAGAGGTATCACTTCAGCACCCTCTAAACTCCAGGATTATCAGTGGGAGGAGCAGATACACAGGGATGCATCTAGGTCAAGTACACTTTTCCTTATCTATTCAATAGTGATGGCAGCTGTCTAATATTTAACCTGAATACCCTGGAAAAAAAGGTCATTATTACAGCTAATAGATGCTTTCTTAAATATTTTTTCCTTTAGAAAATTTATCTGGATCTTCTCCTCCCTTTTAGTCAGGATAAATCCTTCTCTTCCAATTTGAAGAACAAAAAGGCCTAATCATTGTGCTAGTAGGAAGCAGTATCATGATCTGGGTATATTTCAGATGTATGTTCAGGGATGGAGTAAAAAAATAAGTGGTGACTGCATTTTTGCAATTTTAGCATGTTGTTCATGTCATTTACTGTTATCCCATTTGAAAATTATGATAAGTGCAGTGCTGTGCATTTGTCTTGTGGCATAGCCCCTGTTTTTCCTGACCACTCTTCTCCTCCAAATGTTCTTGTGAGGGCAGGGCCAAGAGTACCTCTGGGATTAAGGAAACAACCCTGACTGTGCTTTTGCACAGAACGACAGCAGCCCTTTCTGGGAATTGATTGCAAAGCTTTTCTTACAGAAGAGGCAACTCACCATTTTGTCTGGGTTTTTGTGGTATTCCAGATCATAGGATGGATGTAGCATGGCAGACTAAGGGCAGTGTTAACTGCTAGGGTTTGAAGTTAAGGTGCAATTGTCTAGGTAAGAAAGTCTGAGCATCTTGGCCACAGCCTGGGTGTTTTCCAAGCTGTAGAAACCCCTACAACTGGGAACAACTCTCTACAGACTCTATTTTTGCTGGGGCAGAAAGTTAAGATCAAATCAATGAATGGCCTCATCCACAGCAAAAGATTTTTGTGGCAGAAGATTTTTGTGGCAAAAGATTTTGCTGAGGCAAAAGATCTTTAGAAAGAGGAGTGCGGGTCTCCTCTGTGTCTCTGTGTTCTCATGAACTTGGCAAAAGACTAGACTTAGATTATGACTTATATTTATATAGCTTATAATTTATATAAGTAGTAACTTTTCTTTTGTTAGAATAATACTGTTCTGTCAAAACAAAAATTCTTCTGAACAATTTGACTTGTTTAAAAAGATTGTAGAAAATTTTTGAACTACTTTATCTATTATAGAAAGAGGAAATAAAAGCAGTTTGGCAGAAACATTTCAGCTACACTTAAATGTGGTTGACTCAGGTGATGGACAACAGAGGAGGGGTTTTTTTTTCCAAGCTGGAATTTCTAAACACATTCTTTTAATTCTGATTGAGAATGGAAACAGAATCTGAAGTGGCACAATTTTCCATAGGATAGAAACTCCAGTTTTGGCTTAGCACTGAGACAGAAATGAAGATGAAAAGTTACTGCAAAACATAATTTAAACACTCATAAAGGATAAATCCAGGCACTTCAGACCTCAAATAATTTTTAGGCGCAAGGGCAAGCCTTATGTGTTCAGGTCTCTTTCAAGGGTGCGTTTCCAAGAAGATGCCACTTTTACCTCTTGTACTGATTGTCCCTGCTGCTGGCTCAGAGGGATCAGGGTGACTCTTTGCTACTGCATCATTTTTAGAGGGTACCTGTGAACATAAGTTCCATGGAGTTTATGGAAAATGACCAAGATTATCAATCCTCATGTGCACAATCTGCTCAGGTAAAGAAGGAACTGACCTGTTGTGGCTGATTTCAATGGGCAATCAATAGACCTTGGTGCATAAATTGGCCAAACAATACCTGGCTCACCATCAAAGGCAGGTGGGGAGGGGACAGGAAGGGTGAGGTTGGCAACATTAGACACCAGGGTAAGTTATAAAGGTCTGAAAGGGGGAGTTTCCTTTGCTCCAAATTAAAATCTGGCTGATCGTGACAGCTCCTACGAATTTACAGTAGATTCATGGCTCCCCTCCACCAACACAGGTTTTATTCAAGATTATCTGCAGAAAAGAATCCATGGTTACTCCTTCACACTGTGGGTTGTTTTGGCAGCCCAGTGGTGTTGTGGCAGTGGTCAGTTTGTTGACTGGCCCCACACACCACTGGTTGCCAGCAAAGAAAGCAATGTGGGTGAACATCCTCCACAGCCAACTTCACAGGATCACAGAATGGTTTCTGTTGGAAGGGACCTTAAAGACCTTCTAGTTCCACACCTCCGGACACAGAGAGGGACACATTGTACCAGATCACTTTGCTTAAAGCCCTGTCCAACCTGGCTGTGAATATTTCCAGGGAGGGCATTGTAGACAAATACGGCTTTCTCTTTTGTCCTGGCCATTAGAGGCTGTCCCACAGGAGCCTGGGGTTTAGGTTTATAGCTCATCTTCCACATACTGGTGTTTGGCATATGGTGGGCACAGAAACCTGGCTCTTTTTCTTCTTGCATCCCTAGGCACATTGACTGTTTGCTGCTTAGAAGTTAATCGCTCTGATTTGTGTTCAAAAACCTCGTGTTTTTCAAGTTTGAGAGAGTTTCAGTCCTCTTTTGGACATTCACCATAGGAGCAGAAGTGTTCCTCTCTACCTCCAAACTGTTGACAGTTTGGGGTCCTGCTTGCATGTATTTTGGACCTTTTCACACTGAAAAATTCTACTCATTCCATGAGACATTTTTATTACAGACCTGATCTTCTTCACCTTCAAAGCAAAACTCAAGAGAAAGCAGTAATTCCAAATGGGTCTACGCAACAAGAGCCATGTTACGTTTCTGCCATAAGGTTTTTCATGTTGTTTTTTACTGAGATACTGTGAATAGTTTTCATACCATTGTAATTTATGGAGCTGTGATAAGATACCCTGTTTAGACCAGGAATAATTGCATGGCATGTAGTTTTGTTCCTAAAACACGTAATTCTATTAAAAAAAATCTTCCAGGGTCCTAAAAGTCAATGCTCCTAAAGTACTTAGGATCTTAGCTTATCTCATTGCTGTTCCTTCTGAAAGCTCAAAAAACTATATGGAATATAGATATATATTCCACAGACAACAAATGGGATCTGTCATTGGCTGGGTCTTTGCAACGCAAACACAACACAGCATAACCTGTACCTAAATCTGTGCTCTGGTGGGAGAAGGGACTGTGAGCCTGGAAGACCACCAGGTTCAAAATAAAGGGTGCCTGTCCTGAGCATTTACAGTCTAAATAGTTCAGTAGTTGTAAAGGACGGGGGGAGTGCTGTTTTTAGTGAAATCCAAGGTGGCAGCATCCTTGGAATGCAACTCTTGTTTGTACAACGGAGCTTTTACACCAACATTTGCACGGCTCAGCTTCTCCTCTTAAGCTTTTAAGACCTTGACCCACTTTGCAGCAATTTAAAGGGCGTTGGTGATTTTGCTCCCCAAGTGTCTCCTGCTGCGCAAAGCAAGCCCTGCATGCAGTGTGCAAGTGCCTGTCTGGGACACGGGTAAGGAGCACACGGCAGGCGGGGAGAGGGTTTTATCAGATGAATGTTGGGCTGGGCATGTAACAAGTGCTGTGAAATATGCAGGCAGCCAGAGGAGTGCCACGAGAAAGCCACGCCACCCCGTCACACCCTCTGCTTATGCCCCTTCCCTTGCAGAAGGGGCTATTTTAGGAATGTTTAGGAGAGCTGAAAAATATTTAATTAGGACTATTTTTTACCATCCTGTTAGTAAAGTAAGGGACCTTAATCGCTTTGGTCTATCACGTGCCTCCATTCTGACCAAAAATAGCCTACTCTGTTCATAAGAACATTACAACTGTAAATTCTGATAACTTGAGAACCACGAATGAGCATTGCTATCTAAAAATGTCCCTTTTTGACAGCACTGAGAGACAAGAGCTAAATCTGGATATGAAGCTATGGCATTTTTTACTATAAACAAATGCTGTCAATGACTGAGTACTTTGATCTGCTAGACAATGAGCCAGAGTAGATCTGTAGGGAAATATTCCAATGACAAAGCACTGGCAAGAGGGGAAGGGATGGGGCTTAACTGGGAGCCTATATGCTGCCAGATCAAGAAATTAGAGGGTGGATTGCAGATGAAGCTAGGAAAGAATGTGTTCCGAAGACATTTATCATAGCCTGCCTAGGACTTGAGCTTTTTTAATATTTATTCACCCCCTCAACAATATATTTATTTTTTTATACATATACACATACATATATACACATATATATACGTGAAAGCACGTGTGATGCCTTCCTGCCTGCATTGCCATGAAAAAAAATTCAAATATTTATAAATAAATATATATTAATA